>VZRN01000659.1:1911755-1976941 GCA_013397935.1 Dasyornis broadbenti | reverse complement strand
TTTTTTTTTTTTTTTTGACATGCCATGTCCTTACTGCTGCTTCCTGACATATTGATTAGTCTGTTTACAGTGTTAGCAAAATAAGGTCTTGAAAGAACTCCAATTTCTAACCTGTAGGCCTTGGCTTCAGGTTGTATCTGCATACCAGATAGTTTAATAGCCTGTTAACTCTCAACAGCAGATTTTAATTCACATCTGTTTCTCCCTCTGCCTGAAAATAATCTTTCCCCTATTTCTCTCACAAAAAGCTGTATTGCTGATATTCTTCTGAATTTAAACACTTTCTAATTTTCACACAAAGCATGATATTTAATGAGCATGTTTTAATAAGATTCTTTATTTCCATGAGAAAGCTCACAATGCACTTGTTTTAAATATTTTTTTCCAGAACCATTTGAAACTCATTACAGCTACCTATCCCTGTAAGAAGGCATAGTCTATACTGAGAATTCTTACAATATATGAAAGCAGTGGAACAAGTGAAAGAAGTATGTCAAGAACAGAAATGAGTCCATGCAAGTATCTGACAGATACAAGTTTATACTTGGTAAACACTGCATATTTCTGTTTAATCAGTGAGTAAATTTTTCTTCTCCTACATACAAAGCCCATTCTAAGGCCCCTCTCTACTATTTAAAATGTTCAGGGTCTTCCCTTTTTTTCTGCATGAGTACTGGCAAAGAATCAGTCATCTAGTTCTGATTTTTACTAGCAGGTTTGTATGTTGGCTCAATGGAGTGAAATCTGATCTAGATTAAAATTACTATTGGTGCTTTCTTTAATCCGGAAGATTTTACAAAATAAAGATAACAGACATTTTTGGGACAAAACCCCCACTTCTATGAGCACATCTTAAATAGTCAGTATAAATTATCTTACAATTATTTTTAATAGTCTTTGTACAAGGGAACTGGAAAATAATGGTGACCATATTTGGGATGCTCTTACCAGAGTGTACAGAAATCCATTTAAAGTACTTTATTTCTATTTTCATTTCCAGAGGAGCAAAAGGCATGGAAGAATGTGTTCATCCCTCAGATTATTTATACAAGCAGAGGTAAGATTATCTTCCATCAATCTTGAAAAGCATGTTCGACTAAAAGGAAGATGTTTTGGACTGGAGTCCCTGTGGCAGCCAGACTCCAGAAGAAATGTGTGGAAGGTTATGGACACATTTGTGTGCAAGGATTGTGTCATCCGTGCCAGCAGAGCAGTATAAGGCTTTTCTGTGTTAAGGTAGGGCATGACGGGAACTGTCTCTGCTTGCTTTTGCAACTGAATTCACTGTCAGCAAGTGGTTGCACAGCCTGTCCAGCTGGATTCTGTTAAAAACAATTATTTCTGCCTCAGTTAACCTCAGCTGATTCATCTGCTGCTGAGAAAAGGCTGGACAGAAAAAGAGAACAGTGACTGCTTATGAGTGGTTGCTCCAGGTTGTCCACTGAATTCAGTTTTTAACCAAGTGATGAGTCTATTTCTGCAAAGTGCTTTAGGTTCAGTTTTTACCTTGGGGAAGCATTGTGCCAGAGCTCAAACTTGGCATTTTCTTGCAGATACTGCTGTTGCTGAGCTCATTTCTCATTGTCTTGTGTGCCTTTATCACACCAGGATGCACTTTAGACACTACCAGTAACTGTGGCTATAGCCTGCTGATGCCTCATTCAGCACCTAAGGCACCACTTAATGTCTAAATTGAGACAATAGGCACTGACCTCTCATCTAAATCAAAATCTTTTAATGTTAAAAAATTGCCCTCCTGAGAAACCAGGAAGTAACTAAAATGGGTGCACCTGGGTGGTTTTGTGTGCTCTATGATTATGAGTTCCTCTGAGGAGCACTCAGAAGTGTTGTTGACTGTGATCCAAGTGGCTGGAATAAAGTGTTCCTTTTAGAGCTTCTTATCACACTGAGTTTCAGATTATTCACTGCACCTACTGACACTTTTAAACCATGCTCCTTTCAGTTTTAAGCAAAAGCAGCTAGACAGCAGAAGAGACTAGCAGTGTAACAATGCAATTTGGGTGCTGTAAACTCATGCCTTTGCTCTTCCAAGCTGATGCATAGAGGCGTAGCTGAATTCTGTTTAAAAGCAAACTAAATGGAAATTGCATTCAAAAATGTAGCGTTTATGTCAGCCCTTTAGATCTGGCTGAATTGAGCACTGTGAAACCTCATCACTATGAATGCACTACACACTTTCCATAATTATGATATGATATGATATGATATGATATGATATGAACGTTTACCATAATAAATTTTTAAGATTTTGTTCACAATACAAGGGACTCAAAATGAGTCTGCATGAGTGACATTCATTTTTTTGTAAGGTTACATGAAGATATTTGATTGCCATAACAATCGTGTTCTTAGAAAACAATCAGTATATTTTACCTAAGTTTTTCTACTCACTTGTGACAGCAACACAGTTTTGAGCCTTCAGATTGACAACAGGAACTTTGGCCACTTGAACTTAGAGAGGCTGCACTTAAATTGTGGATCTTGGAATACTTCCAAATGTCTGGATCCAGGAGTTCCCCCAGCTAACGTGTAGCTTCCTGTTGGACATGGCTTTGCCCTGATTTGTCCATCACATCTTGGCTTTCAGTGAAGACAATCCACATGCACTGACCAGACAGGAGACAGGATATGCTCTAGTCAAAGCCCAGCTCTAGATTTTACCTGATGGTGCTCTGTTATCCAGGTATTTCTCCACTAATTCTTTTCCACCCTGCCCTTCTCTTCCCATGACCATACTGCTCTTCTTATTCATCCAGCTCCAGCCTTATTTCCTCTAGCTCCTCTACCCTGCTCCTCCCAGCTGTTGTATCCTCCCGTAGCCAGCTCTTTTTCTGGTGCCCTATCACTTCTCAGGCCCTTTCTGCCTGCTCTGTGTCTCACACACCCGTTTTCTTATTTTATTCTTTCTTCTTTTCACGAACACCTTCAGAAGCTGTCTCACCTTCTTTCATTTTCTTTCCTTTACTACACTGTGGTCTCAGTCAGTCCCAGTTCTTCCTGGTGTCTGCTCTTCAGCCACTCTCCAATGTTATTCCTCACCTCTTCTCCCTCTTTTGCAGTCCCAGCTTTTCCCTCTCTTCATTTAACCTCTGTAGGTGCCCAGTTCTCTCACTGGGGCTGGTATGATAATCCAATTCTCACCTTCTTGTCCAGCTTGTCAATCTCCCTTTTACACCTCCATTCCATTACTCCATGATACACCTTCTGCCTTCATGGACAGTGATCCTGACAACTGATATTAAGGTTTTGTTTCCCTTGCTAATAGATAGATAACATTATTTTCTTTATAATATTGAAGTGAAGATTCTTGGTAATGTTTTACCTTTTCCCTTTATTTTTACTGGCATAATTCCTATAGCTTTTCCCCCAATCAATACTACACAATGAAAAATAAAATGGCTACTTTCTAGCTGTTGCTTGACTTTTCTTTGAGCCATGCCCCACAGACTCCAGTAAGAAGCCCCATTTTGTGAATACAGCCAGGGCACAAATGGACACTGTGATGCCACTGACCCCCCTGAGAGTCCTTATGCCTTTTAAGTGCTGAAGCAGTCTTCAACTTAGTTAATTTAAGCATAGTCCATGCTAAGTTATAGTTTCAGGGAACACTCCTGTGGGGTTGTATCTATGTAGTCCTTTGTTAGAAGCTGTAAAAATACCTGCAATGACAGCTCCAGAGTGCTGCCTTCTGGACAGAAAAAGGTGGGGATTTCGATAATTATTTCCTAGTTAGGGTTTTCTCTTTTAAGAGTCGTAGATCTCCAAGTACTTGCCAAACTAAATACTGTGAAAATCTCTCTGAATGAGACACAGATGCGTGGAGTATAAATCTAATTGTTTCAACCAGGATGCTAATTCAATAAAAAACACAGCAAGATTCCGTTTGTAGCATTTTGAGGTCTAAAATTTGTGCCAATCATGAAGGATGAAAGAGAAATATGAATTAAAGATTGTACCAGTGTTTTGCAAATATATGGGAATGAATTTAAGATGAGCTCAGCACAAATGACTTATCAAATGTCATACTCTACAACTCCAAAGAAGTTTTAAAGACTTCAAGATCAACATCTCTTTTAAAACCTGCAAAAAACCCCCATGGCTCCCTCAACCACTCCTCGCAGGACTTGTGCTCCAGACTCTGCACCAGCTCCGTTACCATTCTCTGGACACTCTCCAGCCCCTCAATGTCTGTCTTGTCATGAGTGGCCCAGAAATGAACACAGGATTTGAGGTGTGGCCTCACCAGTGCCGAGTACAGAGGGACAATCCCTGCCCTGGTCCTGCTGGCCACACTATTGCTGATACAGGCCAGGATGCCATTGGCCTTCTTGGCCACCTGGACACATGTCTGGCTTATGTTCAACCACTGTCAGCCAACATCAAGTTGCCCCTGATTTCTTTTCTGACTTTCTTCCTCAAATAGCAGTTGAACACCCACAAAACCACCTGGAAATAAAGGCTACAAGTTCTTTTAAATCATTCAGTACTTTTCATACCACAAACCCAAAGCGGAGAACAAAACCTTCACATATGTCATTTAACTGATTCAAAGGCTCACAGGCTTTGGTATGCAAAAACAGGGAAGGAAAGGAATGGGGAAAACAGGTGTACTCAGAAAGTACTGGAGTTTCTTGGGGGATTGATGAAGGACTTCCTACTAGGTTTTTTTTTAGAAGAAAAAATCATGAGAGAAACATGCAAACGAAAGATAATAAATATTGGTAATGGGAGAGTAACTTCCTTTGAAATGAATTGTTAGAAAACACTAAGTTGAAAAGGTTACAGTAGGGCTAAAGTTTCCTTTGTGGAATGCTTCAGGATTCTAGAGGAAAGCTGAAATACAATACTATGTTTGAATAAGTCCACCTCCAGGTGTCTGAGTTTGAGTAGAACAGAAACCACAGCTCCTTTAGGAAGCTGTGCTCAGAAGGTTGGCTTCAGGGCAGGCTCAGTTCTGGACTTCATGCCATGCTCTATCCTCTCTGATGGTACAGGATGGAAAGTGTTGGTACTTCAGGCAGCATGCTCTGTAGGAACATAAAATGAAGAATTCCATCTTCAGAAGAAGCTGTGCTTTCGCAGTGCTGATCATGTTTTCTTTCATGAGTGTCCTACCATATGTGGGTAAGGGAAAATTTTTAGCCATTTAAGTTTAAGAAGTTGGCTAACATCCAGATTATATTTAATTTTCATTGTCAGAATTTCCAAAGCTGAAATTCTAAATTTCAGTCAAGACTAATTGTGGCAAAGAACCCTGTGAAAACATTTTGTACTGTCAAAACAAGGCTCTGACATCATGGGATTGCATGTGTTTGTAGCAGACCTGGCACAGGCAGTGGCAACAAAGTATACCATGCTTGCTTCTCCTTTCTGTCATTCTGGAGGGTGACAACCGTGAAAAGGCAGTCTGCATTTATTTCTTAGCCCCTCACAGAAGTTGCCATTAAGACATCAACTTCTGAGGAGGGAGGTGATGCAGACCTTGTGCAAAGCGCCATTAGGAAGACTCTTAAATGAATTATGGAAGTGGCAATTTCTAACTGCTATTGACAAGCTATTAATGATAATTGCTACAAGACAATACATTAATCCAGTCCCACAAAGCATAATTGAAGTGTCCTGGGAACCACAGCACAGCAGATAGAACACATTAACAGTATCAGCAGTACCTTTCACCAGTGAGAGGTGAAAGGGTGGGTTATGCTTGATAATAAAATATTACAAAAAAAAAGATCATTCTCAAGTTGAACTCTTGTAGTGGATGGACACTTGCCAACTTTGGCCACTCCCTGTCTGTAGCTTATTTCTCTCATTTTAAGTACGGAATATTTAAATAAGGAGAAGGATCATTGAATCAAGGTTAAGACTTATGTCATTCTCAGTCACTCTCAGTGACAATGGTGGGAATATCACCAGTTCATCAAGTACAATTTTCTGTGTTCAGTTTGGGTGAAATGTGCTAAACTAGGTCCCTTTGAATGACAGAAAGAGAAACACTGAATATCCAGCTACTGTCCCACACAAGGTTCAGTGCAAAACTGTGTGTGAGCATGTAATTAAAGATTTATAGTGGTTCATATGTAGAAGAGACCATAAGGACATTTTAGAAACTTCTGAAGTGTTCAGCTTTGCAACTTGCACATTTTTAATACAGCTCTTTTTTTTCAAGTCATCTTGAATTTCAGCACAGTAGCAGGGGAAGCAAATGAGCAAATGCTGCTCCTGACAAGATTGTCCATCTGGCATGGTTTTTCCATGTAATAGTGTTAGGAAATGTCAGCTGTCACTTGCAAGTGAATGTGTGCAGGTTCAGCTGCCTAAATTTATCATAGCGGGTGACAGACCTAGAGAAATTCATCCAAGGCTTTGTTTCTAACAGCTGCCACAGCTTTGGACACAGCATCTATCCTCCGTGTGACTGACTCACAAAATTACAAATTACAAAGCGTAATTGGGCAGCAACTAAATTTCAGCCAGCTCCACTGCCATGTTGCAGTTCTCCTGAGCCAGCTGGGCAAGAGACTTTGCACCACTCAGTTGCTCAAGATACTTTGCTGTGCTTGGCAGTATTACCTGTAAGACATTTTCTTAGACTTCCTTGTAAAAGTTTTCCTCAGATAAGGTGTGTCACCTTATCTGGGTGGTCTCATGTATATTGTTGGGTTGGTTTTTGAGTGCTGCAAGCACTGTAGCCAGAGTAAGGGACAGTGCAGGGCAAGCTGAGCATAAATAGCCAATATGCTTGTATCTGAGCCCCTTGTGGTGCCAGTACACTACTTAAAGAAGAAGCAAAGGATACAATTAGCTTTTAGAATATGTGCTTTTCATGCCAGTGTTTACATTTGAGTTAGCATCTGTTTTTCTTTATTTCCGATGAACATAGGTCCCTTAGGGTATAAGCATCCAGATGAATTACAAAGCATGACTTTTTGGTGCTAGACAAAGAGTATCCTGTGAATTTAAGAATGTTTGATAAGCTTTTACTTTCTGTTTTACATTTCTGGAATTTTCTCTATGTTTTCTGTCTTGCATTCTTTCTTCTATGCACTCCTCTTAATTTAGAAAGCAAAACCTTGCAGGAAGTTCTTTGTAACAGGTGGCAGCACTGACTGATCTTATTTTTCATAAGATTTCACACACTGACCTTGCTCTGACAGATGACAAAGCACAAGTATCCACAAGCTTTTACTGCCCTAATGAACCTTTCCAATAAGCTCATTCTGTGAAAAGAGAACTGGAGAGAAAAGAAGAGCAAAATAATGAAAAAACTGAGTGAAAAGGAAAGATGAAAATACATTATTAAAATTTATTTTTTATTAATATTTTTAAATTATTCCTGAACTTGCTATGAATTATCATTTCCTGAAAGTGTCTATTTTCCCTCTTTTGCCTATGTCACTTCACATTTTGTGGCTTCCTGCATGTTTATACAAGGTTCTGTAAGAGGTAATCTCATGAGACGTAGCTCCAAGTAGCTTCCTGAACTTGCTTCTCTAATAAAGCTACCCAAAGTTTCAGCCTCACACAGCTCTCTCTGAAGTGGGGTTGTGTCCTTAGTGTAAGATCCTGAATAATGACTGATGCATGTTTGTGTCAAACTCTGCAATCTTTCTCAGCTGAGGCTGTGGCTTTGTTTTCCACTGTTCAAAACCGGATCAATATGCATCTTACCTCTGACAGATAACAAGAGATGCACTATGACCTCCTCTCTCTTTCCTGGATCCAGACTTTTATAGTTCCCTTAAATGATTTTGAAGCAATCTCTTCTCCAGTCACCATTTCCTATATGCTAAAGTGTATATGGTCTCATTAGAGCCCATAAGCTGCAGTTTCATGCATCCCTTATGCCTTTCCACCAAGGAAACACAGTTTTTTCTCTGTTCCTTTCCCTCCTTTCCCAAAGAGACAAAAGCATGAGTATTTCAGTTTCTCACCTCATGCAAGGTCATACCTACAGACTCTTCTACAATGTTTCACTGTTGGGAAAAATACAAAAACTGCAAAATCCGATCACAGATGATACAAGCACAAAGAAGTCATGAAAGTTTTTTTTCTGTATTTATTACTTTTTCTCACTTTTCTACACTGTTCTCACATTATTGATATGATTGTTTGATACTGCTGGCATGTTTACTGGAGTTGAAGCTTTTGATGTTGCATTTGCAATTAATGCACATTTGTATTAATTGTCTTGAAGAAAGCCACCTAATACTCTAAACAGAGACAGCTAACTGAATAAAAATACACTCAATTTCATGTGTATGTATTCATGAGGGAAAGAGACAAGACATGGTACAGAAAGAGCGGGTTTTTTGGTGAAAACATCTGACAATCAGAAGGGGAATTTCAGGCATCAAACCCCCTCTGTTGGTCTGTGTATGGATGGACTCTGGCTTCAGAAGCCAGCACACACCTTAGTGCAAAGCCAGAAACTTTGTAACAGTGCTGAGAGCCCAAGCCTGCTCTCTGGGATGGCAGTTTTCCAACTTACATCAGGAACAAGGCAAATAGGAACCAGACAAATTTATTTATATGGGTTAGTAAAGACTTGTTATGTGTGATAACTTTCCCACAGGAACAGCTTTTGAGATAGCTGCCAAATGAAAATTGAATGTCATGATATCGTGTTTATTTATGCATCTGTTATCACTGCTCTTATTTACATGATCCTGGTAATTTTTTCTGTGTTTTACAGTGCAGACACATTTTTATTGTACGTTTGAAGCATTAAGTTCATATTGACAGAGATAAATGGTAAAAAAGCCTTCTGTTCAACCCTTTTGAAGGGAATATGTGTGTTCACACTTTTCTCACAGGAGATGAGAGTTCACAGAACTTCAGAAGCTCTGCGTGCTCTTCTGGTTTCATTTCAGATATCAGTTGCATATAATTCCATTCTGATTCCCATCCACGTCTGCAGCCATATTCCAACTCCAGGTGGTGCCAGGAAGGTGAACAGAAGTGAGATATCAAAGCTATCATGTCGATACGGCAAGTTGTTCAAGATGAAAACTTTAAAACTCTTGGAAAGATGTTATGTCAAAAGAACACATTAGAAATTATTCTGACAAGGGTGATAGTGCCAGCTGAGACACATATTAGGCACAGCCACCCATGAGTGCCCCTATATCACTCTAAGGTTCCAGCAGTTCATGATAAACTCCACTGAAGGGCTAGATACCCACAGTTTATATAGCATAGTGAAGGATACAATTCCTCTGTCAAACTGCTTCAGTGGGGTAGATATTATGGGAAGATGAAACATTTATGTAAAAGAGGAAAGCTGGCATAAGATCAAATGCACAGATGCCTAGTCCTAAAGTCTATTCAGCCTTTTGAAATGGTCAAAACAAACAGTTTGAAGATTGAGTTACATCACATTATGAGAGAAGTTGAAACAACAGTTTTTCTGAGGAAAGCAGAAAATGGAACCTATTGGGTTGTTGAGTCCTTCCAGAATGGTATTTTCAGATGGTTCTGGCGCTCTTAATTGATTTTGTTAGTCTCTCCAGCGTTTTTTATCATCTTCTGTTCTCAATGGTTTCCCACAGTTAAGTGGGAAAATTTTATGACTCAATTAAGGGTGGTTTGTTTTAGACAAAAGAAATTAACAGCAGTATTGTATTGCACTTGTGAAAAAAACTCTGAAACAACACATCCTTTTGGCTCCGACACAGAAAAGAAAAAATGTCTACAGTCTATCAGATTTTCAAATATGCTTTCTTTTTACTGGTTTTGAGCAAAAAGGCATATAAGTTTAGCATATATTATTTCAACAAGTGGCTATGTAATTTGCTGTTTAGCTTAAGATAAACTGGAAATGTAAAGACCAAACAGGGTTCCTAAAATTTGCCTCCTCTGTTTCATCATGAAATATCCCAAGGCTTATCTTATAGATAAAACTTTGGCTGCTGAAGTGCAGTGTGCATCAGATAACCAGTTCCTACAAAGACTGTATTCCATATACAGAGTTTCTTCTTGATTTGGGAATTTTCCAGCATGAAGGCATTTGTAACATTATGTTTATTTTATTTGCAAAGGCTATAAATGCTCCTTATGCAGGGTTAGCTCCAGCAGAATCCAGG
The DNA here is from genome assembly GCA_013397935.1 of Dasyornis broadbenti. Classification (NCBI taxonomy): domain Eukaryota; kingdom Metazoa; phylum Chordata; class Aves; order Passeriformes; family Dasyornithidae; genus Dasyornis; species Dasyornis broadbenti. Next base: position 1,966,835 of record VZRN01000659.1, on the reverse strand, counting down.
TGTGAAATCCCTGTCCAGTATCTGTTTCACCCACAGAAAAGGGACAGAGCTGCACGGTGGGAAAGGTTGAGCTCTGGTGTGCTTGAAGACACTTCAGGCACCCAGTCAGGGCTGGGAGCAGGCAGGTTTGGCTTTGTATTAGTGAGGGCAATGAGGAGATTCCTGTAGAATAAAGCGGCTGGATTTGAGTATCTCATTTGCACACCATTTGCATTTGGGGGGCTATTGAGGACTAGGCATGCTAGATATGCTCTGGCTGTGTGTCTTTTCGCTTCCTGTCATCTGCAAGAGAGGTCCCTCTGCAATGTAAACTGAAGTACAGTTAAGTAGTGACAATTGGGATGATTCCTCCAAAAGCACACCCCTGATGTGAAATGGAACACAAACACAGACCTCCTGCATGCAGACACCTATTGCTGACATTTGTAGGAACTGAAGAATGTCTAAAGTTTTCTTATCACATTTAGAAAAGAGAAAGTGTTGGTATTCCTTTTCTCTTTGCCCTATATTCTGTGAGTTATCCATATTCTGAATGTCCATGTGATGCCAGAGGTGTGGAGCAGCAGCAGCACATGTTTCTGGGCTGTGCCTTGGAGTGAGCATCAAGCATATAGGAGAGCACCTGGCATGAGCTGCTTTTCCACAGTGGCAGGATGCTGCCAAATAGCTGATATTGCCAGCAAGGCATGAAATAACATGAAAGCAGGCCAGTGTGCCTCTGACAAGAAGCAGAGCTACAGCTCATGCAAGAAAAAGGGGAAATACGGATCTAGGAACATTTTTCACCTGCTTCTGGCATGACTTCATTCAATGGTGTTAATTTATCAAAAAGGAATCACAGGGAAGGTGTGAAATGCTCCAGTTGAACACTGAAGTTGAGCCCTCTGCTGCCAAGGAAGTGGCAACAACTACCATACCGTGCACCTCCACCTTCCCACTGGAATTCTGTCTCTGTGCTGAGGGAATACAAGGAGTACGGCATATGAAGAGAAGGTGCTTGAAGAGTGCACATTTCATGGAGGGGTTTGAGATTCTGCTTTTGTTTTAAATAGTGTTCCATTCAAAGTAAGTGGAAAAAGAAGCCCTCAAGGATGAATTCAGGAATCCAAGGACAGTTCCAGCTTGGATGAAGACTCCTCCAGCTGAATTTGTTCAGGTGAGAATCACCGTCTCATACTGAGACAAAGGGGACTTCCATGTAAATGCGTCCATGGCAGCCACGAGTGAACAGGGCTGACTGAGTCAGCGATGATAACTAGGCTGTGATAGTGCAGCTGGTGTGATAAGGAGCTTGGTATCTCTGCCCTGCTCTTTGCTGCACTCTGTGCAGGGAGACACCCCCTGATGTGAGCCACTCACTGCCTGACAGGCATCACTCTGGATGGATGCAGAAACAGAGCCCGAGGCGGCTTGAGAAACTTCCCATCGAACACAAGTTTGGAAACCTTCTGGTTTTGGTGGATATGGAGTAAAGGTCTCAGATTCAAGCGTTTGGCTGTTGCAGCCAAAGTCCTGCCAAGCCTTTCTTTGGATGGAAACTGCTTTTTAAAAGCATACTCGATTGCCCTCATCCAGTTCAATGGAACAGACTCCAATAGAGGCTTGGAGGGACACCGTGCTTCTGCAGGAGAATATTGATCGTTACAGGAGACGTGAGCTCACCCTGCTCTGCTGGCCACCACCACTTTTAATTAGCAGCTGGAGTCACACAAAATCATCAAGAGTACATCTGACTAATTTATTGAAAGTTCATCTTAATAGAAATGTATGGCTGAAACCATGTAATTTGGTTAAGTGCCCATTTTAGCTGTACTGCTAATGCAAATACTGTGAGGAAAGCTAAATGCAGAGAGACAGCAAAAGAAAATGTAATCTTCTGCTAATCAGATGGGATTTAGCAATCTATGGTAGGTTTTTACTAGCTTTTATTTCTCAACCACTTAACTGGAGCAGTGCTCTTTCACTTTTTATTAGAAACTGCAGCCATTCTTCTGACAGTCCTCTTGAGAAGACCAAGAGAAAGAAGCTATTATTCTTCATGATAAATGGAAATCTTGGAAATCTTGTCCTTGATGGATATTCAGGCTGCTAATGAAGTCAGTAGAACTTTGAGGTGGAATTGTAACACCTTTTTCTTTGGTAGCCCAATATAACTACAGGTGAAGTAAAGGAGAATGAGAATGAGCAGTGAAACTTTGTAACACCTACAGCACCCTATACTCAGATTTCACACAAATAAAAGATGGCTTGCTTTCTTTTCTAGGGGAAAACACTCTAGGTGCTATAGGCTGGAAATGAGGAACAAACTATGTAAGTGTTGAAAATCTTAGATTAAATCTATTGACTTTCATGAATTTTTGGAGCTGTCTGTCAGTTTTCTCCAGTAGTTCTGAGGCTGTATATATAGGTAGTTATAAAAGAGAAGTGCTTGTCACAAAATGACCCAATGAAACATACAAACCCATTGAAAGTATAAAACTTTAGGAATGAGAAAAAGTGCATCAACCTAGTTCCTTTTTCCAGATGGAAGAAAAGCAGCCCTGCTTAAATCAGTCCTGAGTGACATGAAAACTGGGAAAGGAGAAATTAGTTCCTTCATTTCTGTCCAGTTGCTCTGGTGTCAGGCTTGGAATTGTACCTGAAAAGACCAAGTTTTCTTTTTTATAAATGGCATTTATTAGAACTTTGGGTCATGATCACAATGATAGAACTCAGCATATATATACATAGGGGCACAAGACTGTGACACAGAAAAATGTTTCAGAATAATTTTATTTTCCATTTTTTACCTTCTCAGGTTGCTGCCATGGATCCTAGAGGAAGATTCCCAATAACTATTTGTGTAGGAACATTGGGTCAAATTGCATCAAGTATGTATGTGTTCTCCATCAACTCTGGTGTGATTCGTATTCAGGAAAGGGTGGAATTAAGTTACAAATAGAAGAAAAACTGCACTGGAGAAAAGAGCAGTTCTGTAGTCCTAGGAAAAAATAATGTATTTCTTCAGCTTTGCTGAAAGAGGTGTATCCAGAGCTTTGCTTTCTTTCCAACCATTTGTGGCTGGAGATCTGATGACCCTGATGCTCATCTTCACTTCCATTCCCACTGGAGGTTCTGGCTGGCCAAATGGAAAGACTCTTTATGCTCACTGCCCATAAACTAATATCTAGACAATATTTTTTGTGGTGAGAATTATGTTCAAGTGGATTAACTCATTCCATGTGCCAAGACCTTATTTCCACTGAGACTGTGCCACTAACTGATACAGCTACTCTCAGATGTACTTTGACAGTTAAAAATAACCAAATTAAAAGCAACTGATGGCTTAGAAAAGTGTCTAACATCTCTGTTTGAGTTTGATTTATTAACCCTTTTGGAACTCATAACCTTGCTTATTTTCCCTGACATCCCCTCAGCAGCCCACAGCTTGACTACTTAACCTCACAGGGCCAAAGCTCTGCACATGAGTGACATTATTTTCCTCTGTCTCAAAGAAAAATAGGGGAGCAGTCAGGCCCCTCAAGCAATAAAAAGCAGATGATTATCTCATCTACATCACAGCACAAGGGCTGAGGATTTATAGGACCCCTTAATTTCTTCTGCTCCTCAGGGTAACAATTGTTGGTTCCATCGGCCTGGATTATTTTCAATTTCTCTGTAACCAAGATATAATGACTGTGTAAATTTGAGCAAATTCTACAGATTACAGGGGTTAAGCAACCTCTCTCACACAGTGCTTATTTTTTATAAAGTTCATCCTTCAATAAAGTATGAAGAACCCTTTCGATAGTGTGACCTATTTTTGTAGCATCTTGTAAAATTATTTCCTGATAAGCTTGAAACCCATTACTTGTTTGTACAAGCCACTTTGGCTGGTCTCTCACACTCTCTCTGGATTAGCTACCGATCTTTAAATTCCCATGCAATAATTTTGTTCTCCCGTGGAAAAGAATCTGCCATTTGTTTTAGCTGAAAGCATCTTTTTTCCCTAGTGTTAAAAGATGATGAAAACCCGCAAATAAAAGACTTACTGTATGGTAACAAGCTGTTGCCCACAATCGCTGTGGGGACTCTGTAGTGATGGTAATGGATAATCTGTGAGTTCCAGGCTGCTTGAACAGTTTCATCTGAGTGGCACTGCTGCAAGGGCAGGCATGTGCTCACACATGCTAAGAGCCACCACTGGTGCATGGATCCAACAGCAACAAGTGCAGACACCTCCCAGCCATCAGAGATGAAGTATTCAGCACACAACACCAGGGCTGCATTTACAAACTGAAATTTCAGCCTTCTTAATTGGTCTGATAGGCCTCAAAATGTCAATCAGCATGCAGAAGGTTTTTTGAGCCTCAAGGCAAGGAGATGACAGACCTAAGAAGAATGTTTTCTTTATCTGAATTAGCCAACTCTAAAAGGTTTTAAGACAATGTGTCAGCTGTGTTACAGCTATTGCACACTAATACCCTTAAATCCAGGTACGCTAATGAAGTGTATGTATTCCAGGCATTGATTAGCTGGTTTACCTACGTGAGGTTGCCAGATATCATCTGGAAAGTAACTGCAAGCACTTTAGCAAAACCATTAGTGTTGATAAACTTGAGGGGGAAAAGAAACCTGGGAAAAAAAAAAAAAAACAAACCAAAAAAAGTCATTATTTTTTTGTAAATTAGCATATAGACAACCTGATGTGTTTGATAGAGTCAGCTAAGCTACCTATTTAGTAAAGCTCATTGCAAGGGTTTGAACTCCCTTTGTAATGTGGTCCAGAATCAAAGGCAATTATGCACACAAAGTTCTAATACATCACGGGTCACTTCCGACTGGGGTTTCAAATATGTTTGACACCTTCAGGGGTGCTTTGCAGCATTTGGAGAAATGTGTGCAAACACCCAAGAAAAGGGTGCCAAGAGGGCACCAGTTAAGAAGCTGGATAACTCTACTGGCCTCACTTTCTACATTTCTGTGGCTGAAATAATGCTGATCTGCATCTCACGGGAATGGAAAGTTTGCTGGAAGAGATTACTAAACAAACAAAAAATCTATATAGGTTTTACTGCAGAAAAAACTCTCATGGAGTTGTCAAAATTTTCCATGTCTCTCCTTTCACATGTCCAAAATTAGCAGGATTGAATTTCAGGACTGACTGCAGCTGTGAGTAGATGGGAGACACAAAAGTACATAGAAAATAAATCAGATTCCAATCTCTCAAAACAATAGTTAAACGGTTCTAAGTAAAAGTACTGGAAAATACAATAATAATTATTCTTACAGTATAAGCACATTTTGGTATGGTTAATATCAGCAAGGATTATAACGAAATTCTGTCTACTCCATTAGAGGCTGCTCTTTTTTTGCTTCATCTCAGAAAGGGTGTCGAGTTGCAGTCTGTGATTAAGTCCCAAGGCTCACACCCCGATGCTGAATAAAATGCTGCCATCTTTTGGCTGCACTCGACAGGAACAGGTAGAAAAGTGCTACAAGATTTTACCTTCAGAAAGATGAGAAACCTTTGCTGCTTCCCCAGTAGTTCCTCCCAAGGGTGTTATTGGCTATACCCCATCATTCTTCTCCTTTGTCATGGACTGTAGCTCCACAAGTGCTGAACAAAAAGTGGTTCTGTTCCCAGCTAACGAATGAAAACCCAAACAAACAACACAAAACAAAACCTCCATCAACAAAACCAAAGAAAGAGAGTGAGGGGGATGAATTCACAAGACAATCCATATAATGACAGAAAACCCTAGGATATGAGGAAAAATGCAAAGCTGTGATTCCTCTCCTGATATTCTGTAATCCAACATTTATTTCTTTTATGTTAAGTAAGGTTTTGCTACTGTGCACTGTGACAGGTCTTTCTCTCTCAGAGATCTGTGGCATGTTATAGCAAAAATATGTTTTCAGAACACAGTAATCCATAAATCCAGGTGATGATTAAGCACTACTGTTCAAATATTTGCTTTCCTTTTGCACAGGACTGAATACAAAAAAAATGTAATTGTCCACACATTTGTTAAAATGTAATTGCCAGTTGTACTCCCAGCAGTTAACACCTGCCCAGCACATAATTATTTCTCAACTATTCTTTTACATTCTAATGTCAAGGGACTCACTCTGTCAGAAAAACTAAAGCCTATGCTTTGCAAAGATCATTGCTTCTTAGGTTGAGGATTATTCCTGCATGCATACACCTGTATTTGAGGCTTTTGTAGAATTTCGTTTGCTAGTGGTTGGGTTGAATGCATCAAGCTTTGGAAAATTATCACTGATGTGGCTCCTGCAAAGCATTCAGGGATCCCATAAGGTGGGTTGATATTTTTTGAGACAGACTCAAAATAACACTCGTGTAGAAAATGTAGTCATTTTAAATTTACATAGCTCAGATTTATACTGGTATTATTCCACATTATTCCACGTATTTGTCTTCTTCATATTTTTACCAAATTCAGCCTAATCTTGATGCTGAAGGCTAGTGTTTACCTTTCCCATCACTGAATCTGCAGGTCAGTGAGAGATGTTCCCACTCAGCCCACATGAGTAGCTACATCCAAGGAATGACCTGTTCCAGGAGGAAATAGATATAGAGCTGTATTTTCATATTCCTGGCAGAAACCTGGCTGAGAGAAGCCTTTCATCCTTCAAGATCCAGAGCCCAATCCCACTTTCCTCCCTTAGTACATCTCAGTTTCTAGGATAACCACAAGGAGGAGATAATTCAGTTTTGGGAGAATGAATCTAAATCAAACCCCAAATCTTTCTCTTTCATGCTCAAAGTCCAAAGACACTAACATTTTAGTGCTCTGCTGCACTCAAGTTATGTAACTGAAATGAATGGCAGAAGCTGTGGTCGTTGGTCCAGTGGTAATGCCTGCCTCTTGCACAGTTCTCTTCTCTCAAGTCTCTACAGCCCAGGCTGACAGGAGCTGAGTTCCATCACAGGTGAACACAAGAAAGCGATGAAAGCAGAGCTGACTTTCAGAAACCTCAGAGTCCCAGCTCAGGTGCTTGAGTACCATTAATGTTTGTAGTCTGGGTCATTACTCTGGATTAGGAGAGGAGCTTGTGTCTGAGGACACATCCTGAACCATCAGAAAGATCCTGTCATCACACCCTGCAGCAGATTCCAGTGCAGGGGATGTGTGTCTTGGCCTCTCACTGGATCACTGAGGAGACAAGGAAGGAAACATTGGACATTTTACATGATGTTTAGCACACAGGTCTTCGCATGGCTGGTTTCCTCAGCCATTCTACTGATTTGCTGGTTATTGTTAAAGTTACCACACAGGCTTGGCAGACATTTGACTAAGTTGTCTGTTCCTGTTTTCAGAAAGTGGCAGTGCTAACTATGGAACATGACAAGTATTCAGCAAACTGGTTTTTGCAGTTTGTGAATGTCGATCTCCTCATTCAATTATGTTTTTGGCCAGGATTGTCGTAAAGCCTCCAAAGTATTCTCTTAGGGATTTGTGATCACTAATGCCAAGAAAAAACAGCTGTCATCTTGCTAAAAAATCTACTGAATTTTGTAAGAAAGCTTGGTCTTACATAATATGGCTGCTTGTGTTGGCAGCATGTACTACATCTGCCGAAAAACCTTGTTCTACAGCTAGATCTAAAGGGAAATAGAAAGCAAATAAATATTTTACAAATGATCCCTGCTTAAAACATGCTTCTGAATGTGTAACACTCTGAAATACCTGTAACACAGTTATTAATTTTTTTTTTTCTGTAAATTAAGCACAGATTATGTCTTGGCTACATCTGAGGGATAGATGTGAACTGTGTGGGCAAATGTTGATGGACAATTTATGTCAAAAAATGAACTTGATACGTAGATATATTTTCATGAAGAATGAAAGCTAGTGTTAACTTTATAAGTATTTAATGAAATTGTGGGAGATTGTAGATTTCTAATTTTGGAATCAAAGAAGTGGTAGTCCTCTCAATTTCTCTTAGAATAAAATGCATGCTTAGCGCTGACCAATTAAAACTGACTTTAATAAAAATAAAGAGAGCATCATTTTCACTGCTCAGCATGTCTTTACAGACCAGCTGCAAACCTATCATCAACAAACTTCACAAACAAGTGATTCAGAAATATGGCAAACATTGCTTTTTCTGAGTAGTGGAAAATACCATGGAGTTGATAATTTTGTGGGTCTTCATCTGATATGTTTTCCTGAGAGAAACATTCTGAGTATGAAACCATCTTTGTCCTCTATTTGCATCAACTTAATATTTTAACCACTAAACTTCCAGAGAAAAAAAAGAGGAAATATTCTTCTTTTAAAGCTAAACTGATATTTTATCCTGAAAATTGAAAGTTAAGGTTTAGTCCCACTCCATCATGACATGCTTATAAGATTTGAGATTTTTTCCTGAAGAATGGTAACACAGGAAGACTAAGGAAATGGAAGTTTGGGAGAGACCCTAAGGAAAAAAATGGTGGAGGTAAAGTAACCAAAAGACATATGAGAGGTGCATTATTAGCTTCCATTTATATTTTTGACAAGAATGAAATCTAGGTCCAGCTAGGACACTTTTTTCTAGCAGAGAAGTATTTTGCTGGAGGGAATTGTAAGCAAGGGAGGAAGATTTCCATAAGGATTTCCTCTTTTTTTTCCATAAGGATTTGCTCTTTTTTTCCGTAAGGATAGACTGGAGTGCTAAGTACATGAATTGGAAGTGATCAGAATAATGACAGTTGCGAAGCTGAAAATATTCTTTTTAAATGCTCTGAGATACCAGCTCTCAAGAAGTTTGGTTTGTGTTGCACAGGAAATCCTGTCACTATGCTTTGACAGACTGTGCTTTGCTTTGAAATGAATGGAAATAATTTTCATCCTTCAGAAAACAGAGTATGTTGATGGAAAAACTACCCCTCCAGGACCAATTGCTAAGAAAGAGGTGAGAATGGGACAGCACTTTAGAAAAATTGAGTCTGCTCCTGACTTACACAGGCAAATTTACTAGCTAGTAATTTTGAGTCCCTAGCCAGATTTTTAAATATTAATGAAATTCTCAGAATGACACAAAATGTGTCCTTTTATGTGTGTATAAATGAAATGAATATATCTACAGTTGGGCTTGTTACACATTGTTCTATTTTAAAACCAATAGTTACTTCAAATTCATTTAACTTCTGAAGCTTACAGAGTTACATCGTTTGACTTTTTCTTTACTTAGCTTTTTTTTTAAAAGTGCTTAGTATACACAACCAGTAATTTTAAAATTCTTTTTCTGAACTTTCCACATGTCAGTTTTAACTGGTGTCATGCTTGAAGCATCTTTAAGTAAGTGAAAGCTTTTATAAATTATATTTTTGATTGTCACAAAATCAAATTAGGCTAGACATTAGATATTTAGGTAAGAAAAAAAGGAAGGAAGAAAAAAGCCCACCAATAACCATTTTATCTTACTAAGGAAATCATAATTAAAAAAATATGGTACTCATCATCAAGAACATAAGGAACATAAGGAAAAAGTTGTACCTCTACTCCAATTTAAGTCCTGATCGTAGACATGACTGTTTATATCAAGCAGAACACAAGCAATAACAGCAGCTGATAAATTCTGAGGGACAAAGCCTGAGTTCCTATAAATGTGAGAAAACCTACAGAAATTGAAGGGGGCAGCTGTCTGCTGTAAAATGTACCTGATCAGTGTTGAGAAATAATGGAACTGTCTTTAAGTGCATTAACACAGGTCCCTTCTGCAGTGAAAACATGGCATCAGATATTTCAGGGTTGTACAGAACCAGCCTGGCCCAGGTGGTTGGTGCCCAAATCAGTGTCTCTTACAAAAGCTGCTACCAAGAATGCCCGGGAACAAGAGCAAGTGTCCACAGGGAACAACACAGTTCCCATTCTAATATAAACATTACCTTCCAGCTACCAGATAACCTCCATACTGTGAAACAAATTGAAGACTCTTGCCAATCTTTCAATACACGTAATTTCATCCTCCTCTGTGATGACCTCTCATACCTTTCTTCACCCTAGTCTGTCCTTCTGTACGTCTAACTCTGATCTTGATGAGCTCTACACCTGCCTCCTTCCATCTGCTGAAAAAAAGTGTCAGTTGAAGGAAGCAAGTCTCACATCCAGGATGAAACGTATCCACTATAAAAAAACTAATCTTTGATTCAAAGGAACAGCTAAGCAGTTGGTAAGAAAACTAAGATAGCACTGTGGCAAGAGCATGTTCAGAAATACAAAACAGCTCAGCACCCTACCTTCTCCCTGTGGCAGATCTGACATTTGTGTGCATTGCTACCTTGGACTGACAAATTACTCAGCATTTTCCATTAACATTCCTGCTGGCAGGTCTTATAAGTAGGGAGGTATCAGATTTCAGCTAAGCTGGAGATAATACTAGAAACAAACTGCCTCAGCCATCTACCAAAATAATGACAAGCTCTGATTGGTACCCAGTTGTCTCAACCACTGGTGGAGGGCAGGATGGCTGGACAGAACAAAGCAAGAGAAAAGTAATGCTCTGCCTTCCTCATCTCAAGCAATGGTTTCTGAACAAGACTCAGGAAACTCACAAGTTTTGTTCCCGTCCTATTGTCCAGGAGAAAATCTTTCCTCAAATTAAAATCAGATCAGAAAATGCTGCAGTAGTGAATGGCTCTGGATCAGTGTTTTAGCCTTCTGCAGCCCCCTGGGCTTTGATAAGATGGATTCAAAACTCCTCAACATGCAAGAGGGACTGACACAAGAATTTGGGAAGCAGCCACAGTTGATGAAAAGAACTGCTGGGTTATGGTATCACTATTAAGAAGCAGACATAGTAGAGGCTGTTAGGGAGGCTGTTTACTGTTTAGAATTAATTCCTGGGTATGCAGTGAACAGACGTGTTTGCAAGAGTTAAATATGCAGCAGTGAGCATCTGTATTGGGTCTGACTCAAATAAAGCTTGCAGCCCTCCCAGAGCTGTGCTTTGCATTGGTAGCTGGAAGGGTGCTGGTAACACACCAGTGTTTTGGCTACTGCTGAGCAGCGCTGTCCCTTTGACATTCCTTCTCCCATCAAGGGGATGGGGGCAAGATCCTTGGAGGGGACACAGCCAGGCCAGCTGACCCAGATCAACCAAAGAGATGTTCCATACCAAATGATAGCTCAGATATATAAGCTAAGAGAGAGAAGAGGAAGGGGGGGACATTCATGACTCTTCAGTGTTTGCCTCCTGGAGGAGCAATTACGTGTGCTGAAGCCCTGCTTCACAGGAGGTGTCTGACCACCACATACTGATGGGAAGTAGAGACTGACTTTTATTTTCTTAGCTTATGCGCACTCAGACTCTCGTTTATTTCTTTCTTTCACTGCAATAAAACTGCCTTATCTCACCCCTTGGTTGCTCTCCATTTTATTCTCCCCCCTTGTCCCATTGGGAAGGGGAATGATAGAGTAGCTTAGTGGGCACTTGACACTCAGCCAAGGTTCAACTACAGCATCATAAATATTCCTCTCTGTTTCTGTCACTTGCATGCTTGCTCAGATACACACCTGAAGGTGTGCTGCCCTATAAGGACAACGTAAATTGAAAACTTAAACTACCAGGCCTTTAAAAAGTCTATTTTTTTTTTTCGGAGGGAGTCTTGATGATTTTTGGCCTTTATTATTTGGCATTCTGCAAAATAACATTTCAAAATCCTTCTGGTCTTTGAACCACCTTTATTGTGGCCAGGCAACAAAGGAAAGAGAAGGTGCCTCTGGGCAAGGCTGTGGCCCATCTGATATACAGTGTGAGCACTGGGAATGATGGAACTGATAGAGTGCAGAAGGAGAAAGAAATGTCTGTAATCTGTTTTTCTAGGCATGTGTGGCAATGAGGCAGGATGGATAACATTTGTGGGGGATTTCTGTTGGGGAAAGGCTCTCCCAGCCAAAAGCAAATATGTAGAGTGCAAATATGTAGAGTGCCTGACCTGTCTTCTGTAGTCCTTTAATCTTTTTTTTACTCTGCTCTTTTATCTTCTATCAGCAGCTGCACCGAGTATCTGTCTTCTGAGGACCAATGTCAACAATGTATGCTGTGCCCTCCCTTGGCTCCCATGGGAAAGCACAAGCGATACCAGCACTGTTTCATGATACAAACATGAAACCTGTGCTTACACCAGGCTGTGAAGCTTTTCCATCCCTGTTCTGGCTCTGGTCAGTCCTGTTCTTTCTGGGTGACAGCAGGTCAGAGAAACACATGATCTCCAGAGGGAACAACAATGTAAACTTGCTTCCATCTTGTATAACAGTAGGGGAAGTTGGGTAAAGCCCTAATAGCAAAGTGAGCTTTCTCCATAGTTCCCACTCTGTCCTTTTGAACAAGTTCCTTTTGCTACCTCAGATTCCCTTTTACTGCAGCAAAGAAAGATGTTCCTCATACATTCCCCATTACACCAGTGAAGTGAGGCACATGTTTATGTTACCCGAAGTCACTCACCTTCTGGGGTAACTTCTACGAGATCTTTCCTGTGGTCTTGCCCTTACGCGCTGATGGCAGAAGACTCAGGGCATGAGTTGTGAATATAAAGGCACAGAATTTCTTTGGCGACTTCAAAATAATCTCTACTAAGCATTTATTCATAGAATCAACAAATCCAATCATTAATGTTGGAAAAGACCTCTAAGATCATCAAATCCAGCTGTTAACCCAGCACTGCTACATCCACCACTAAACCATGTCCCTAGGTGCCACGTCCACACATTTTATGAATGCTCCCAGGGATGGTAATTCCATCACTTCCCTGAGCAGCCTATTCCAATGCCTTTCACCCTTTCAGTGAAGGAATTTTTTCTAATTTCCAATCTAAACCTTCCCTGGCACAACTTGAGGCCATTTTCTCTTGTCCTGTCAGTGGTTACCCGGGAGAAGAGGCCAACCTCCACCTGCCTACAGCCTCCTTTCAGATGGTTGTAGAGAGAGACAAAGTTCCCCCTGAGCCTCCTTCTCTCCATGCTAAACACCCCCAGTTCCCTCAGAGGCTCCTCACAGGACTTGTGCTCCAAACCCTGCACCAGCTCCACTGCCCTTCTCTGGACACTCTCCAGCCCCTCAATGTCTTTCTTGTCATGAGGTGCTCAGAATTGAACACAGGATTTGAGGTGAGGCCTCATCAGTGCAGAGCACAGCGGGACAATCCCTGCCCTGGTCCTCCTGGCCACACTATTGCTGGTATCAACCAGGATGCCATTGGCTTTCTTGGCTGGGAACACTGTCAGCTCACATTCATCTGATTGTTGAACAGGAAGTTGGCAAAGTGCAAAGTTACAGGAAAAATGGTTTACACTTACTATAACCCTCAGAAAGAAAGCTACCACAAAGATAAACATTCTAGTCCTATCTAGATATGCTGTGTAGCACCCAAGCTTTGGGGTAACTTTCAGCCCACACTGAGGGTGAGAGCACTGGAATTGGTTAGAGAATGAAGAGGGGACATAACCACAACTATTGTTCACACACTGTGGAGTCAGGGAGCGGCTGGGATCTGTTGTCTAGATCCAGACTCTGCAAAATGCTTCTCTGTCTCACAACTTAGATGCCTCTTTAGAATGCTTAGGTAAATTAAATACAAGCTGATTGTGATTCAGAAATTCGGATGAAGTTCAAAAATCAGAAAGAAGCTCATGTAGGCATTTCAGAGCCTCACAGAAGCCCAAGAAAAATCATTCCCCAGAAATAAGACATGAACTGAAAGAACTGAAAGAACTGAATGGTCACATTGCTCTTGCTGTGATAGTCAAAAGGCAGGTAAGGCAAAGTTTCTAGACAGAGAGCAACTTTTATTAGGCTAGATAATATACTTGGAAAATTGGATATGCCTTATGCACACAACTTCTAGCCTCTAATACAAGCAATATCTTTTATAAGACCACTTTTTGGAGACCCACACTTCACTGGCTTAGCTCCTCTTAAAAAAGAGTTGGATGGGATTTTTAAGGATGTCTCAAAACACACCTTTGGCTTTGACTCACAAATTCTCTCTTAGTTTATATGAAGTTATCTTCTTCCACATTGTTCTGAGGGTATTTCAAAATCTTTTAATAGTGGTTTTATTATGATGTAACATGTTCTTAATTCCAAAACAAGAATGACTATATTTTTATATATAACCCTACATATTAGTAGCTGTTTTCAGTCATGTCTTCATATGCTTTGTGCAGAATAAGGAGATTATGAGCAATTTCAATCTTGGACTCACATCAACTGCTCTCTCTCCAAGCTCACAAACTGTGGAATCTGTGTCATCCAAAACATCTAAATATGTAACCCAAGCCAATGCATTTGTTATCTGCTGCCATTCTTTATAAGCAACCAATGAGTTAGTTTTTTAGGTCTAGGCTGTGGGATACTGTGATGAATTTGAGGATCCTTTGGTTCTGCTTCCAGTATTCATTTTTAAATGCCATTGAAGTAAGGATTTTAAGAATTATTAGTGCTTGCATGTGTGGACAGGCACAAGGGAAGAGTTTTCCTCCCTCTTCCTATGTTTTCTCCTTATTTTGTTACTGTCATGCAAAACAAAATGATTCCAATGGTATCACAGCAACTACTTGGTGAAACCATGGAATGCACCACCACTCTTTAATCCTTTGGGTATGCCCAGTACGTCACTGAGGCCAGGAACTGCCCTACATCACGTGTTGAGCCAGTGAAACTCTGATGGCTGATGTCTTTTTTGTAAAACTGAGGAAAAAGTCAGGAAATTGTTTTTCTTTTTAGAACACAAGAACAGATGTTACCCCCAGTGCTAAGCTGGAGTAACTGTGTCTTTCTCAAAGAGCAAAGTCAGAGATTATAAATGAGGATACTCAAAGCAGTTCCCACAGTAACACAAGAAAGTAACTTAGAGGTCCCTTACATGCTTTCAAATGTAAGGGCAGCTTCTGAAAGTAGGCTATAACTAGGATATGGACCCAATCTCAACTTCCCACATGTTGTACAGATGCAGCTGTTGACCATGTGAACATAACAGCAGGTGTTCTCAGTACTGCTCCCCACTTGATTCATTTAGTGTCCCTTCTTCTGGACGATATTTGAGACTTCACTAAAACTCACAAGATTTGTTTGGAAGCAAGAAGTAAGCAGGAAATTCATGGAAGATGCTGGAATCCTCTATAAAATTTTGGAGGGTTTTTTATTAAACAAAACAAGGAATTAAAATCAAATGGCCCCGCTTAATTTCTGAAGCACCACCAGGACATCAGAATTACAACCCAAGGGGACACCATCCAGAGCATGGCAGCTCCCCACTGACACACTCTGGCAATTAGTAATGCTGCCAAACTGCTCTGAATAACAATCTGTGAAAAAAAAAATGAATTAGGTACGTAAACTGCCTGACAATTTGTTTGCTTTGACAAGGGTTTTTTTTGCTGGAACAACCCACTTTTGGAATTCTTTCAAGTTCATAAAGGTAAGTGAATTTCAAGCCATTTTTTAACCCAGCTATTTTTAGTAAGCAGTTTCATCTGACTTTGGACCAGGTAATGAAGTTCAGTTTAACACCACATATTTTCATGCTGTCGAAAAATTACTATAAGTATGTGCAACTAGTGACTGTGGTTGTTTTTGTAACTAGATGCCATAATGGAGGACTTCAGAGGTACACATTTTACAAGTGACATTTTAAAGAATGAACACTCTTTATTTTAATTTTAGTTAAGCATTGCTAAAGGAGGTACACTCCTGTTCTTCCTCTGAATGTGTCATTTGCAGTTTTTTTTTCATTCTGGGAGAAGCAGTTCTTAGTTTACAGTAGAATTCTAATCATTAAAATTGTGATACAGTGTGTGTTCGGAAGATGATGGTATCAGGTATTTTCCTGATTTATTTCTTCTGAAAATTCTTGTTTTATTTAATGAAATAGTTTTACTTAAGATGACTTTTGGAACAAAATATTGTTATTAATGCAACAAACAGATAATATACATGAAGTCTGCTTAGGCTTCCCCTGGGGAAAGATTTTATGAATAAACTTCACAGCATCTTTTTTTTTTGCTGGACTGTTTTTCGATAACAATAGTTATCATCAGTTTGTCTGTCTTGAAGCCAGAGATGGTGAAAAAGCTGCAAGTGTGATCAGATAAGAGGTTAAATCTAGATTAGGTGGACTAATAATGACTATGATGATCACTTTACAGGCTTTAACTGTGAGCTACAATTTTAAAAGACTCATTAGAAATTCAGTAAGAACCAGAGCTAAGAGATATTGAACAAAGCAAAGTATCCTCTAGAATATTTTTCCTTCAGTGGTTTTATCCAGCAATTCATTTTCCCCATGGGCACATTTTTTCCTCCTGTAGAAAGTCCAGAGCAGTATGTCTCAAATAGCAGTATAGTAACAGAAAGACACAGCACTACGTGGCTTTTCAAGCCATATGCTATTTCTGCAATACACGTCCATATTTCTGAAAACATTGGTTTCAGCACACAGTAACCACAGCTTGTTAAGTCTGTAAATGCTTAAA
The DNA here is from genome assembly GCA_013397935.1 of Dasyornis broadbenti. NCBI lineage: Eukaryota > Metazoa > Chordata > Aves > Passeriformes > Dasyornithidae > Dasyornis > Dasyornis broadbenti. Next base: position 1,950,369 of record VZRN01000659.1, on the reverse strand, counting down.
ACGTAAAGATTTGTGGAAGACACAGGCAAAGCAGATGACGGATAAATTACACACAAGATAAGTCTGGTTTTGGTTTTGTCAAGTCAAAACCCCCACATTTTGACACATGTTGGAACTGCATTCCTGACCGCCGCTGAGCAGGTGTTTGTACCTGCTTGCTTAACAAAACCCAGAAAGCTGTTTCACAGCAGTAAGCGCAAAAAGAGTGCCCAGCCCAAGCTTGTCGTGCAGCATCAGCAGGGACGCTCCAGGGGAGCAGGAGGGGCAGCCGGGCTGGGAGCAGGATCGCGCGGCACCCCGGCTGCGGCACCGCCCCGGCGCGGGCGGAGCTGCGGGCGGGAGCGGGACGAGATGCGGCTCGCCGCTCCTGTCCTTTAGTTTAGTAAAAACCATCTGTTTACTCTCGGCCGCCCTTCCGAAGTTGGATGTCCTCGCAGCCCGCCGGGGAGGGGACAACGAGAAGGCTGTGGGCGGGCAGGGCGAGCCCGGCGCCTCCATCCCGCGCAGAGTGAGCGCCCTGCGGCTCCCGGCTGCCGGTGACACCGCCCGGGACCGCAGCCCGGGGCACCGGCGCTTCTGTCGCTGCCGCTCAGGACGTCTTTGCCGGAGACTTGGGTGCCTGCTCTCCCTTTGGGTTGCCGTGGATGAGAGATACAGGTGGGTTTTTTCCTTCCACTCTTCCGTGTCACCCTCCCCTCCCAAAGAAGTGTAAAAAAGTTTGTCAAGGATGAATCCTAAGCGGAGGTTGGCTGGAGAGGCTTTAGCTCCGTGCAGCGTTTGGAAGCCTGGGGAGGACCTGGGCATTGAGGAGGTGCTGTCAGTGCTTGCCGTCGCCGCCGTCCCAGCTCGGGCTCTCAGGCGCTTCTCATCCCTTCAGCCCAGCTCAGGAATGGATCTGTCTCATCTACTCTTAACACAGACATTTCTGTGCATAAAACTTCCTCTTTGCACGTAAGAGGGGTTGCCTTAACTTTAAATACACTAAATAAAAGTAGGTTTTATTTCAAAAGCAGTGGTTTTACCACACTTAGATTTTCCCCTTGGGTAAGTAGTAAGGCATTCAGATGCGTGGACTTTGTCGCATGTGTTCTGTACTTAGGTTGTTCTTGTTTCCGTGTCTGTCTGTGTCATGAACGTGAGCTCCTAAAAGTGAGTCTGTTGATCTGCATACAATAGGTTGTCCCACAGACAGGAAGGTTTGGGAGCTGGGAGATTCCATCTGAACCACAGAACCTCCTCTCAGTCTCCTAGCTTAGTTCTAAAGACCTGTCTCTGGACCTCTTGAAAGCTTGCAGTGTGGCTTGGAGCATGGAAAAAATAGTCCAGAACAGATAGGAATTGGGACTTCAGTGTTGTGAAGTCCCATGAAGTCCCCAGTTTTTCAGGTGTGTTTTAAAAGAATTATTTCAGGTGATACCTCTGGGTTTGGATACTTTCTGTTAAAAAAAAATTCTCATCTGTAAGATGAGGTTAAATGTATACTAACTTAAAAATACATTGTTCCTGTCATAATTCTGCCAGCAGATCAAAAAATTCATTCTTCCTTCATAAAGTTTCACCTGGGATTGTCTTTGAAATGTTACGTAGAGCATTTAGTTTTGGTGGGATTTTTTTGTTTATTTGTTTAATTTAACTTTCCATTAGAAATATAAGTTCTTAAATGAAGGAAAACCACTATTTTAAAATTGATTTTTATATAAACTGAACAACAGGTTGATTTAGGTTGTGTGGATATGTAAATATGAGAGGGTTTTTTTATAGCTCCTTTATATCCCAAGAGAATAATGCAGATATAATGGAAGAGGGTAATGTCATTTTTTTCAATAATAGGATGTTTGAAGTTTGGTTTTATTTATTTTATGCATTTTCTTCAGCTTTTAATATTTAAAGTGAATTAGCATTATCTTTGACATGTTGCACAACATTGCAAGAAAAGATGGTAAAGAATCTCCCAACTGGAAACCCGTGAAGCTAATGTGTTCAATAAGTTATTTGGGAGCAAAGTGAGAAAGAAGAAAACAGCTTCACTGCTCAAACTAATGTGTGGTGTCAAGTGCAAAGAGAAGCCTCACACTCTCAATATTAAAGCCTGTGCTCCCAGAAGGTTCTAAAACCTTATTTTTTTCCAACAGAGTACTTCAGAGAAAATACCAGCAGTGATGGGTGTCTGTTTTGCTGTATCTTTAGACTTCTACCGTCAGACCTAGTTAACAGATGCAACATTAAATAGCTGGTGATGTTTAAATGAACTTTAAGCCCATTTCACCTGGCCATATGTTTTGTATCACTTTGGGTATGTTTTCCATTCCACATCAACTCTGACAAACTGGGTGCTCATTTATTTGTCTTGGATGGAATTGTAGGTTTTATTGTTTTGGGAATTTTTAACATTTTTTGAGAAGCAGAATTGGCAGAATTAGAGTTTGAGTAAGCTCCTGAGTTTGCTAGGAGTTGGGAGGGTTCAAGCTGTCCTGCTAAATCATGGAGACTTGGGAAATGCAGACTGTCACCTGTGAGACAGAGTTATCAGAGTTCTAAAATAACCTCTGTTAAACCAAACTATCTGTCTGGAGAAAAAAAAAAAAGGGAAATCAAGTGAACCTTTGAGAACAAAAGCTCATCTACAAGTGTTTTTCAGCAATAATGTATATTATTCAGTTAGTTACTAACATTAGGTAAAAATTGGACTTCTTCAATCCTTAAAGGGACTAGAATGGGAATTTAGAAGCTTTTTTGGAATCTGAATTTAGTTTGTACTTCATCCAAAGGTGTAAAAAACTTAACACTTTATATATGAGCTCCTAAAAAGAGACTCACTCCCACATAGATCAGATCTTCAGATGTCTTCCTCTGCAGACGTTTGTCTCTGAAGTCCACCCAAAACTTTCTGAAGCACATTTTTGGGCACCATATTTGTCATCTTTTGATATCAAGCAGCCACATGGTTTGACTTTCATAGGTACTAACCTTTAAAATGTGTCTTACGCTGAACTTTCAGGGCCTGCTCCTCCTGCCTGGGCATTACGGTATCATTTGCCAACACAGCAGAGCAGAACTCATCCAGCTAAAGCTGGGTCAGTGGTGGTCAGAGGAGAAATGACCTGTGCACTGGGCTGTGCTTACACACCTCGTGTCCCACTGCTAAATTTTAGTCAGCTGAGTCCCATCCAGGGAGTAAATGTCCTTTTATTACCACTATAAATATGAACTCTTGATGTGTCTTTAAGAATGCAGGATGACTGTATAACAGATCTACACTTCATTATTCAAATTTTGATGTATATTTATAATCATAGGGTAGTTTGTGTTGGAGCAGACATTAAAGGTCATGTAGTCCAATCCCTCTGCAATGAGCAGGGACTTCTTCAACTCAAGTCAGGTTGTTCAGAGCCCTGTCCAACCTCACCCTGAACACTTCCAGGAATGAACACCTGACAACTGTCTGGGCTACCTGTTCCAGTGTTTCACCACCCTTGTTGTAAAAAACTTCTTCATTATATCTAATCTAAATTGACCCTCATTTAGTTTAAAACCATTACCCCTTGTCCTATTGCTACAGGCTCTACTAAAAAGTTTCTCCCCGCTTTTCCTAAAGTCCCCTTTAAGTACTGAAAAGCTGCAACAAGATCTCTCCAGAGCTTTCTCTTCTCCAGGCTAAACAACCTGAGGTATCTCAGCCAGTTCTTATAGGAGAAATGCTCAGAAGCATATTTTTAAAATATGGGTTTTGTTCCACTAAATTTTAACTCTGTTCTTTTAAACACAATTACAAGTAAATTTAGAGTATGTTGACGGTTAGACCCAGGTAGTTTCCTTCTCTAAACTGCAACCGGAAATGGATAGGAGATACTTTTTCAAAATTGTAGAAAAAGGACTTTAAAGCTTCTTTCTCTTAGATATGCTACCTGGGATGCTTACCAACATAAATTACCATGTACCTCCTAAAGGGGGAGGAAAAAAGCAGAAAGCATCAGTTTTTCAGATTTTCAATGACCAAACAGTAGAAGGGCCGTGAAACGTACATAATTTACTCACCAGAAAAAAATGTTAAGATAGACTGTATATGTTAGAGTTCAAAATCACTGCAACATTTAGCACAGTGAGTTTGTGAAAGTAGGGAAATTGAAAGACAAAATACTTGTTCTAAAAGCTTATCATGACATAAAGATATTAAAGAAAAAAAAAGCAAACAATCTCTGAATCTTCAGTAAACTGAATTATCAATTTTCCAGTTGTTAAATACATATGTTTCTACAAAACAATTTTCAGAAAACAAAGGTTAGGAGTAAAATAGGAGATGCTCCATTTTAACATGGGTGCAATCATTCTAGGAGTACATGACACATGAAAGAGGAGTTTTCATAATTTTTATGTCCAGCAAGCTGTGGGTATCCTGCACTTTGCACTGAGGAGTGGAAAGTCCTACATATATGTGTCCATATATGTATACACACTCATATCTCCATTTTTATGGAAAATTCTGTCCAGAATTTGACTGCAACCACATAGAAGGCAGGCTATGTAGTTATGTATCCACATTAAGCACTACTGCTTCACAAAATACACAAACAATGTATTCACTGCATGCAGGTAAAATTCATGTCTCTGATGGGAGATACGTGAGACTTTGGGTGTCTGGCTGCTTTATAAATAATAAGGGAAGACATCTGTCCACTGGTAAATGTGGGAGGAGAGAAAATGATATCACAGATCTGCAAACCTTTGTAAGCACATGAGAGCTTGAGGGACTGTGTTTGATATTATTCTTTCTGGGTAAAGAAATATTTTCTCCTTCTCCAAAATTTTTCATCATTTTAATTAAGGTCTAGCCAAGGATGAAACTGCACTTGGTGTAGATTGACTTAATGTGGAGGAAGACAGAGTTCTTCCTCTAGGAAGCTGATGCAGAAGGTAAGTTTCACCATGTGTTTTCTCACCTGAGGAACTTTGCTAGAAAGGTGCAAATAACCTTCTCCATGCTAAACTGTGAGCTAGGCAAAAATTGCTTGAAACATCCAAGGAAATATAAACAAACTGATGTTTCTGTTAAAAATCAGCATGGAAATTCAAAAGAATGAGAGACATTTGTTACAGTTCAGAAAGGGAGGAAGTGTTACTAAATTACGTACCTATTTTGTGACCTCTGTGTGGAAAGAGTTGTTCGGTTTTTACCATTTGTTTTTTCTGTATTTTCAGAAAGACACCCATTGTCAGAGGAAAGGAGGGTAGCTGCCATTGAAAGGGCTGTCCATTTGCTCTGAGGGAGGAGACCATGCTGAAGCATCCTTTTAAGATACCTTCCATTCTGAGCATCAAACAAGATCATCTAATGTTATCCAAGGTTTAAACAACAAAGATGATTTGAGGTGATTGTTCACTTGGTTCCACTGCCCTGGAGTTATTGCAGAGCAGACCCCTGGAAAGAGACAGTGCAGGAAAATACTCCTGTGCTGCAGTATTTGACAGCTGCATAACCATCTAAGAGATATCTTATTTGAGCAAAGACCACAAGTCTCCTGATATGATTTGATCTGTGATGGAATGACTCTTCTGGGAAACTGCTGGAGTACTTCAGCAAAGGTCATCCAGCATATCCGCCCTCACTGGTCCATGACAAAGTCCGAAATGAATCTCACTTGGACATATAACCTGAGCTTTGGTGCACCTGCAGATCCTGTTGAGCCAAAGGCTGGGCTCTCACGAAACAGGCACACAGTAGTGGCTGTTTTTCTTGGATTAATCTTGTTTTTTGGTTTCTTGAATAACTTGATTGTCCTTATCCTCTTCTGCAAGTTTAAAACCCTTCGTAACCCAGTCAACATGCTTCTCCTGAACATCAGCATCAGTGACATGTCAGTGTGCATCTCGGGCACTACCCTCAGTTTTGCATCCAGCGTCCATGGCAAATGGATTGGAGGGGACCATGCTTGTAGATGGTACGGCTTTGTCAATTCCTGCTTTGGTAAGAGTTCACTGATAATTCTTTACTCTTCTTCTTTTTAAAACTGGTGCCTGAAGCAACTTGATCAGAGAGCTCAATGCTGCTCTATGGTAAACAGAAGGATACTTTGATTGCCTTGCTATGGTCAAGCACAAATGAAATGCACAGTTTAAAGCATTTTAAACAAAGACATTATGAAAGAGTAGCATAGATCTTATAAATATTTCCTAACATGTCCCATTCTTTAAACTTACTTATTTCCTAGGAGCTAAAAATGGAATCCAAAAAAAAAGGTAAGCCACTGGAGAGAGTTTGATTAAGTGTATGAACATATATAATACTTCCCTCTTTTTGAAGGAAATCTGTGCCATTGCTGAACTACGGGTCCCTCAGTGCTGTTTTTATCATGAACAAAGCCTCCTGAAAGTACTCTGTTTACCGTTTCTAATTATCTCTCAATCTATAATATGAATTCCCCATGTCCCGGATGATGAGTTTTTATCATTAGATACTTTCTGTTCTCCTGCAAAGCAAAATCTTTATTTTAGAATTACATGCTTGCAGATTCAATAGCAAATTAAGTTGTAGGAATGGATTTGTCAGAAGGGATGGGAAAAGTATTCAGTGTTCTTCTCCTGTCCAGACAAAACTTTTTCTGCAGCTGTCTTTTGCACTGCTAGATAGAAGTGTTTTAACTGGATATTTTTAAAATTAATTAAAGAAGATAAAGGACAAAGAACAGTCAGAGGGTAGACATCATCCCTCCAAGGAGGAGGCCTGTTGTTTTTAAGAGCTGGATCACCAAACAGTGACCCTTTCTTCATTTATTCCTACATTCAAAAAAAGATCCACTGAAGCATAAACTGGCCTGTGGGTGCATGTCTAGATGTGATCCTTATCTAACCCAGACCAGGGCACTTGGCACAACTCCCTCTTGCTGTATGTCCTTGCTTTGGTGCCTCCAAGCCACCAGGACAGGACAAGCACATTCTTGGCTCTTCTCCCACCCCGGATTGCAGTGCCTCTTGTGCAGGCCCTTTGACTCAAGAAGTGCTCCCACACCTCTTGATGCAAAATCAGGGGATGGATACGATCCAAACACATGTTCTCTACCTGAATTATAAACCCTTTGCTACTTCCAGTGGTGTGGTCTCTGGTACGTGTCCCTTCCTCAAAGGTGTGCTCCACTGATGACCATTAACTCATCCTGGCAGCTTCCTCTGGGGAACTGTTGCTTTGCCCAAGGTAAAGTCTTGGGATTTAGTAATGCAAGAGCACTTACTTTGGCCATCCAAAATAGACTCTATGGTCAACAGTACCTTGGCTTGTTTTGGGAGGTTGTTTTTAGTTTGATCTCTGCAGAGCAGAATAACATGTCTTCGTCCAGGTTTCATTTCCATTTTCGTGAGTTTTATGAATCCTAATATTTCTGTAAGTAGTTTTATCAGGCAGAAAGAAGTTAGGACTGCTTTTTTCTCCATCGTTTGATTGAGCCTTCTTTTTATTATTTACCAGCGGGATGGGAGAATAACATTTTAAAGGAGGGGGGAAAAAAGGTGGGTGTTTAAGGGCTTAGAAGGAAAAGGTATGTTAAAGGTGCCCTTTGAGCCTTCTGGCTTTTGTCTGGATACACATGAGTTACCGTCCCATCAACTGTGGAATTAAACCTTCAAATGGGTAAGTTTCTCCCAGGGTGTTCTGCTTGTGGAATAATTCTTCAAAGCCAGATCCATATGAATTGGATGCACGGCAGGAGTGCAGATTTCTTTGCTGTTGTGATACCTGTTTTCATGTGAGAGTTTCTGCTATAATTCTTAAAATTGATGAGATCATCAAGGAACACACAAAGAAAAGGGTAAAACCCAGAATGCCACAGGTGAGCTCAGCTCCCCTGAGGGATGTTGGTGCTGTCAGTGGTGTGTCCTGGGAAGCTGAGGCAGCCTAAAAGCAGGTAGTTATCAAACTGCACAGTTCATGTGATAGTCTTGCAGCACTCACATTTTTTCATTATTGTGTATAAAGGGCATAATGAAGAAGTGTGCTTGCAGAGTGCTAGTTAAAAGATGCTCACTGGAATATAGTATGAGTAAAGGCAAATAGTAGTAAGAGGTTGCCTAACATTTATGTGTCTCTACAATCAAATTCTATCTGCTGATTAATACCATTATTCATCCTGTAGCTATTCCTAAAAAATTACATACATTTATTACCTAAAATCTAGCTTACCCTCCTTGGTACCTCATGTTGGATTTTGGCCCATCAAAGGTATGAGAAAGGGCCCTAATGCCCAAGGTCCAGAATAGAGATCTGTAATAGGAAAGGTAATTAAGATGAACTGAAGTTCAACATCAAGGTTTCTAAGAATAAACGCTTCAATATCCTTATCTGTTTGGGCTTTTTTCTCATGGGATAGCTGATCCTACTAGGCTAAAGAACAGTATAGGAACTTCATGTGTTAATGATGTTAAGTGTTTAGGGATATGGTTTTGGGGTAATTATGGTGGTGCTGGGTTGATGGTTGGACTGGATGGTCTCGAATATCTCCTGTAACCTCGATGATTCTGTGATGCTCTAAGTTCACCAGCCTCACTGGAATTGCACTTTCTTGTGCTAAATGAAGGTATGTACCTTTTTTTTTTTTTTTAACTGCAGTATTTTCCTAAACCATGAAAAAATTTTAATTGGGCAACTAGTCTTCATGATTTGATGAGTATTTCATGATGTGTAAAACACAACTAAGACAAATTCAAACTGTTAAAATATTTATAAATACAGTTCATTCTTACAAGTCTTCTGAAAGGACTGTATTTTAATGGTTATTTTTCCACCTCCCACTTTGTTTTATGATACAGTGAAAGCCTTCTTTGTGTTTTAAACCAAATGGAGAGTGAAGGTTTTATCCTTCAGGTCTGTGACTTGGATGAAACCTGGGTCAGTCAAAGTAGGAAGCTGAGATTTGTTTCAAATGTAAACACAAGGTGAGAGATCACTCTTTTTTTTTTTTTATCCCCCCTCTAAACTGTCTTACCTGTTTAAAAATCACATGACTGGGAAGTGATCTGGAAAGCAGATCCCATTCCCCAGGAGTATCGACAGTGCAATGTACATTGGTGTCACTTAGAGTGAAATCGAGGAAGTTATTTACCAGGCAATCCATTGCCTACCCCAGGCACTGAAAAACCATGACCCAAGTATGAGCACCAGGGGGTAACCATGGGCACAATGGAAGAAAATTATGGACAAAGTGTAGTTTTTTGGTTTAATTACTTGCTGCTAGCTCTGTATCTGCTTTGTGATTTCAAACCATACATGGAAAGCACAAGGTTTGGAAGCCAATGGGAAGTGCAGATGCTGATCAATAAGCATGTAATGGGGATTTTAAGGTGAAAATTAAATATTGTGAGATCTGGGGAAGCACTTGGAATGGACCTAGAGGAGAAATGTCTGCTCCCAGTGTAAATGATTTTACCCTGGTGCTTGTGCTTGTTTGCAGCTCTGTTAAGTAGGTCACTGCAGTGGAAATTGCACGTCACTGACTTGGGGAAATGGATGGATTTTTAAAATTTGCTGCTATTACCCACCACTTTGTCACGGTTTGACAGGCTCATGGTTATACATTTAAGCAAACACGGAAAGTGACACAGGGACAGGATCCATTTTCCCAGCTGAACTCTCAATAAACTTTGCAGGCAAGGTGAAACAAGGATGGTTAAATATATAATGAAATTATGAAGCATTCAATTTTAATTTAGGAAAAATATATTATTTTTCCTAAATTAAAAATATATATTATTAAAGCACTCCCAAAGAGACCACAGACACCGGATGTGATATGCCGTCCTAAGGTTAAGTTTGTCTTGCAGTTTTGACCATCTCACATATAATCTCTTCAGTGCCTTATTAAACATTTCAAAGCCCTGGACAGATGAAAACTTTCAGAAAAAATTCATCTTTTCCTAAGATACCTGCGCTAATGTAAACTTCCCAAACATGTAGGACAGGCAGAATTTGAGCTCAGATGATTTCTGGAGTTCATTCTTAGAATCACTACTCTATGCCATGTCATATCAGGATTAAATATTAAATAGATTGATACATATAGGAAAGACAAAGCTGTCTCTGGCTCCAGAAATCCCACACTAGAGTCTAATGCTGGAAAAGTCCCAAGGTGCATTACTAGCAAGGATATTTTTGTGCCTGTTGAACTGCTAACTTGTGTTTTCAGGTGTCTGCTGGTTGTTTTCTTTTTCTTAACCTTCATGATCGTTAAAATACCAGGCAGCTTGCCTGAGAAGTTGATTCCAGTAGTTCATTGTAAAAATGAATTCAGAGAACATCACTGTTCAGGAGGACCCAGAGATGCCTATGTCATACAAAAAGTGTGTGACTCAAGGTCTGTGTCTTCCTGCACAGTGTCCTGTCTGTCCTGGATGCAGGAGAGGGCTACATTCCTAAACTGTTTGAACCGAAGTAAGGCTTGTAGCTATGTCCTTATGTCCACTGATAAACCAAGGTCACACCTAAATGAGGACTTTAATCTTTTTAGAAACCCTGAACTCAACTCTCTGGGTAGATAATCTTTTCAGCCATATTAAAGCAGTTATTGATTTATTCCCTCGTAAACTGCCAGAGAACACAATGAATGAGAAATGGAGCTGCTCATGATTTGGCTTTGAAGTTCAGCTGCTTTGTGTCCTTAAACAAATAATTTTCTTCTTAGTATTTTACCTTGATTTTATATGCTGTGTCTTAGACTTGCTGCATTAAACTAAGGTACTTATATTTAGAATACAGACTTCCAGCATACTGGAAACTCTCTGGTTATGAGATGGAGTCGAGATCTCAGACGTAATAAATGCCTCTTCTGTGAAAAGATACATTTTTTCCCCACCAGTGAAGACATAATCTCACTTGGCTTGATCCTGCAAGAGCTCATCTGATGCTTTCTAAGCCTTGATGCAGCAAGTACTTGCCTCCCACTGCAAAATCATTCTTGGCAGCTCCTTACCTGCCCACTGATCATTGATTGCTCCTTTTCCAGTGGGCTTGGGATGGGATTAAAGGTGGTAATTCTTTTAAATAAAGCTAGTAGTAAACACAACTAATCAGTAATGCTTAGAAAAATATAGTTCTGCCACAGACCCTAAAAATGTTCTCTGTTTGAAGTGCATAGACTCTTTTATGCATGCAGTCATTGTGACCCATGCAAGCTTTTCTCAGTAGTTGGTCAGTATCAGAAATACTCCTCTGGTTCAAACAGAGAGGTGGAAAAAAGGTGCCTGACTCACGGGAATAGGTCAAAAGTGCTTACAGTTCTTTTATCTAAAAAAAGGGAGAAATGCTGTCATTACCTAAAGGACTTCAATGATTTTAATTCAGTGTTACAACTGACAGTTTGTCCTGAATCTTTCCATTTCAAGTACCTGATATGCATTAGATGTTACAGTAAACAAAAATACAAAAGTACTTATTCAGAAGATATGCAATCAGAATTCCTCTTTTGGCATCTCCTCTCTAGGGAAACTGAAATTAGCCTGCTATACCTTTTATTTAAATAACTAATCAATGAGCTAGTGGTATATTATTAAACACATTACTTGGGGCCATGCTTATATGGAAAAAATGAAATGCTCAACCCGTTAGAGACAGATGGGAATCATCTGACTAAAACCAGACATTTTCCAATCCCCAAGGCTTCTTTTTAATCAATAGAAAACCAAATCTGTACTGCCAGCGTGCAAACTGTTTGACACTTTTGAGACATTCTCTTCAGGGTGATGTGATGTGTCCTACAAGCACCTGTCTATCTCCATGGACTGTGAAAGGAACCCAAGCTCAGGGGTAGATACTTACTCTGTACCTCTCTGAAGTCATGAGAAAATAAATAATAATTATGATGAAAATAAAAAGGAGGGGAAAAAATTGATGCACAATGCAGTTTCTCACCACCTGCTGACCAGTGTCAGACATCTCCCTTCCCAAACCCAGATCAGCCATCCTTCTCAGTAACTCCCCGCAGTTTATATACTGGGCATGATGTTCTGTGGTCTGGAATATCCCTTTGATTAGGGTCACCTGTTCCAGCCATGCTCCCTCAGTTTCTTTTGTGTTCCTCCTCACTAGCAGACTATGAGACAAAGGAAAAAAAAAAAAAAATCCTTGACTTAGGATAAACATGATTTAGCAAAAACCCCCAAAATATCAGTGTGTTATCAACACCATTCTCATTCCAAAAAAAAAAAACCAAAAAACACAGTACTATGACAGCTACTGAGAAGAAATTAACTCTACCCTAGCTGAAAAGCAGGACAGTGTCATTCAATTTACCTGTTTATAAGGTTTTACAGATTATGGGTGTTGGTGCTAACAGTGTTAAGATCCTGTGGTACGCTGTAGGTGTCTGTATTAGCAGCTGTGGTTGCTTCTCCGTTTCCTGGTCTGGGTAGCTCCAGGTGGGCCCCATCTCCATGCCATACTGCAGTAGGATTGTGGAGTGTACCAGAACCCCCACACTTCCCTCCTCCTCCTTTCACTCAGCTTCCATCACAGCAGAAATTCAAGCACATGGCTCAAACAGGAGCTGGAGAGTGCTCTGAAAAGATCTTCAGGTACCCTCAGACCCTCAGCTTGCACTAGCAGCCATGTGTAGGTGGAAACATTTTTTCCCTCAGCTGCCATCCTTAATGTTTTCTGCTGTGTTTTGTTGTATGATCTAGAATCTAGAGTCTGTTTTCTTAATGCCTGTACAAAAGAAAACAGCAAAAAACCCAAACAAACAAAAAAGCAGAGATACCAATGGTGAAGGGTGGACAGCAGCTTGTATATGTATCCCTGCAAAGAGGGACAGAAGAACAGAAGAATTCTGTAAGGAAATGGATTACCTCTTTGGTATAGTTGTTAGCTGTCAATGTAAAAAAGTATTCTGCCCGTGCCTGAGGTCTGTGCATGTGCATGTGCAAGTGCAAGTGACTACAAATTTCTGCCAGTGTTTAATGCTTTCTTATTGGGCAGCCATGCCTACAGTACAGTCCCATATTTTTGGTTCTGTGTTATGGCCAGGTGTTGCAGAATGCTGGAGTCTTCATGCAAAGAAATGCACAAATAGCATCAGCTCACATGGACACCTCAATCAGGAGCTTAAAGGCAAAGACCGTGTTAGATTTCCTACAGTATTATCCTGATGGTGAATTGAGTCTAAAAGGTCATGGCTATAAGCTCTGCTGGAGATGATGAAACAGCATTTCTGTCAGAGTTCACGTTTAATCGTTGACATTTCCAGGCCCTTTTCCCTAATCCTGGGTCACAGCATTGATCCAGGCAATGCTATGCCTGATGTCGGTTTTTTGTTAATTTTGGAAAAGGCAGAAACCAGCTCTGTTGGTAGTCAGGTCACACACGTGAAACAAATATGTCATTAAAATGTAGCTAGCTTTTTGGTCCCTCAGTGGGCATAATGAAATAAAATAGAGCTCAGTAAATAAGGAATATTCAATAAAAAACCCCACATTAGAGAGCAACACACTTTGCTTGTGAAGGGTATTAAATCATATTATTAACTATTTGTTTAATAATCTCTAGGAACTGTTAAGACCATGCTGACACATCTGAACAGAATTCAGTATTTTTTTGAAAACTTTTAAGCTTCCTTTGTAGCCCCTGAAGTGTACCAGAGGGTGGATATTATCTTTGGCTGTTTAAATCGAAGTTATATACCTAGTGACATTTTCTTAACTCATGACATTAATTTTCTATGTCTTATTTCTTTTTAGGAGGCATTTAAGCAGAGTCTTCCAGTCTAGCAAGCAAAACGTACAGACTTTTCAGTAATAAAAGGGATACAGAATTGTTGGCATAGTTCCAAATAATGACAATAATAGAGGATAGCTGTAAACTTCATTTCCCCCCCCCCCTATTTTCTCAGCTGTGGCAATACTTCATACTTAAAAGTAAACATTAGGGTTTGGATTCTTTTTTCTTTTTCTTTATGATGTCAGCGTTTCTGCCGTTTTTCTAATTAAAAAAAGTATATTAAATGAGAAAATAATTTTGTGAAAATAGTGTGCTGACACGGAAAAATAAATTTCTTTGAAAGCTGAAACTATTTTGCTTACATTTGTATTTTTCTATACTCAATACATTTGTATTTTATAGTGTTTCATATAAACACTAGCTGAGAAACTGCTTTTGAAACTGGAGATTCAAGTACTATCAATAAACTACAGCCTCTACTGATTTGCAGACCACTTATTGCTTCTGTGGATTTCTCAGCTGACATGATTCACTACTTAAATAATCCAAAAGCCTCCCATTACTGGGAGATTTGTGGATTTGGTTTTGTTATGGGTTGTTTGGGTTTTTTAAAAACTAACTCAAAATTACCTCTGTCTGCTATAAATTTTCCTGTAATTGATATGGGCAGGAGGAACATTTGGTATCTGCAGACAGCAAATGCGAGGGAGCACCAGTCCAAGAAGGGAATTCTTCCCCATGACATCCCATCATCCCATTTCTGTGAGCTGTCCCTGTGCTTCCCTTCCTGAGCAGTGTGAGACCTGGTTGCACCTCTCTCCCTTCCATACTGTGCTGGCCCAGTGTTGATCAGGGGATTCAACCCAGGCAAGGGTGAAACCTTAGGTTCCCTGGAGCTGCTTAACTCCCCAGGCGTCTCTCCATGGTCCAGGTGGTAATACCTCTGATCATGGTCACCTGGGTATCATCTTTTCTACTATTGTGCCAGACTTCACCTGCTTCAGTTGAGGGTTTGTCATGCCAGCTGTCAGCATCAGACTCTATTGCTCTGGGCTATTTCAGCCAACAAGCCTTCCCAACATGGTGTAAAATTATGTTACTTCTCCTGTTTGTAGTTTCTTAAACCTACTTCACCGAAGATACCAATATGTTGGAAGTGCAGTCTCATCCTATGGCCAGACAGAAACTTCTGCTCTTCCTTAAGAAAGTATAGGAGCCACACACATAAGGCTGGTGACTCACTGGGGTAAGCTGGAAGTCTTTACATGTATTTCACAGTGTTTTATTAGAGGCAGACATTCACTCCCTGCTAATTTTCTAGTGTTGTTTTTCAGTTATATCTTTATTATCTCTTTCCCCTCTCCTATTTTTTATTGTTTCTGTTTCACTAATGTAATCAAGAGCAAAAATAGTAGATAACTATGGCAAGAAGGAATTAAAGTCAACAGGCTTCAGATGAATCAAAGGGAGGAACCTGTTTTATGTTAAATTATTTTTGTAGTAATTTATAACAGTAGAAATTTGTTCAGGATCAAATGACTATCAGAAAAAAAGATATCAGAAAAGGAAGACTTGATTGTAAACATTTTTCATAAGGAATAGATCATCTTTACAAATTAACAGCAATGTAAAACTTTGCTTAGATTATTAGGACTCTGGTAATTCCTAAAATTAAAAACCATTGATTAATCCACATATATGGAATTTTATTGCTTAATATCTGAGTGTTGTCTGAATCTATTACAGACCTCTGGGTACTGGAATAGCACATTAACATCTGGCAAGATTTGCTTTCCACTAAGAAATTGTATGAATTTTACAAAAACACAGATAATCCCTTTTAACTTGACCTTATGAGAATTTTAGGATGTGCAATGGTTAGACTTAATCCTTACGTGCATGTGCCCGCTGCAGCATTATTGTTAGCCAGATTTACAGTTTGGGGGTTATTTGTGTTCTGCGTTCAGGCTGTTTCTGGAGTTAGCAGGGGAGCTCTTTAGACTGACACGTTTAATCACCCTAATGAAATTAGGCAAGCTGTTTGGGCACTGCACAGCAGGCAGCCTGAGGCAGAGCAACTCGGGCACTGCTCTCCCCTTCACTGCTGGCAGCACAGCAAGCACTGTGTGGGAGGCTGATGGCCATCCCTGGGGCTGGTCCGTCTGCCTCAGTGTGAGTTCAGCAGCAGTTAATTAGAAGCTGTTCTAGGGTAGGAATTAATACGGTAGCCATGAGAAGTTACAAATTCTGCCTCTCATTGAAAGAGTGGGGTATGGACATGGCATTGGCGTGTATATTATGTATACATTCTGTACACTGACTGTGGTGCATCAAGCAACTCTTCTCCATGCAAGTCTTTGCAACAAATCCCAGCAGTTTGCCCTGATTTATCCAGACTTCCAGGTTTTGTTCTGGTTTTGAACTGCTCAATTTTCAGAGAAAAAAACCACATGGCAGTGCAAGAGGGCCCAAGTCCAGCAGTGCCTGCATAGTTTGTTGAGGATTGCTTCACTATGTGTACTTCTTAAAATTGACAATGTGTTTCTATTTAATATCCTTGAGAGAGGCAAAGACCGCATCACAGGAGTAGGATGAAAAGCTGCCAGATAAATATGCCAGTCAGGATTTAAATAGACTTTTCCTAATGGGTAGAAAGCAGGTTATGAGGCAAGACAAAGCCTTAGCGTAATATACTTTGAGATAAGAGCAGTAGACATATCACCATCTGGTTTGCTTCATGTAACAGTTTGCTTCTATTGGTCAGTGCACCGAGGGGTGTTTAACAAGGAATTTGAGAATGAGTAGGAGTTTTACAAGTTAATGTCTTTCCTAGGGCTGTGGGCACTCAGACCTTTGGAAAAGAAATACTGCTAACAGATACAAGCAGGTATTGGCCTCTTACTGTGCTGTAATTGTTTCTTCTTATCATTTAAATAACTAACTAACACTTATGCCTTGCACAGGATTGTGTGTATAGATACCAAGTATATGCTGTTCAAAGTATTTTGCCTAGCTGTTTCTAGAATACTAAACTTAAAGTTGGGATAATTTTCAGAATCTAATGATATTTTTCCAATGCATAGTCCCACAGCTTCTGAGCTGCGGTATAGGGACATCTTCCCTGAAGTAGTACTTTTGAATCTAATAGGTCTTCCTGCATTTATCTCCTATTCCACTTGCTCTCAGGAAACCTGCAAAATTTTGGTATGCACAATATAATATAGCAAATTCCACTTATTAGCTATGTACTGTGCAAAGAAAAGTAACTTCTCCTGTTTGTTTATTCTGAATCTGCAACCTGATGAATTATTTTGAAAACCCAATTAGTGTAACATAAAAAACACTAAATAATTTTTCCTTGTCAACTTTCTCTCCTTTCCTTTTCTCTGTTTTCCTATTCTAATAAGCCCTGATGTTTGCTTTTCAAAATGCTGCTGAGCATTGCTGCTTAGTGGAAGTGGTTTGTGTAAAGTTCTCTTTGAGGTCCTTCTCAGGGGTTAAGGAATGGGGAATACTGCTTCTCCTCGTTGTACATCCTTTAGCCATCACACTGATCTTGGACAGAGACAGGAGCAGCCTTCTCTGGTGTTTCATCTCACCTCCGCACCGTGTGAGATTGTGGGGTTGTAAAAGTGCACAAGGAACTCTTGGCCCAAAGGCAGTGTAAAGCCTGGACAACATATTTTGAGACCGCATTCATAGTATCAGATATGACCATTTATTGATCAGTTAATATCTAATTAGTATAAAAACCAGTTTGATCACTAGACCTTATGACAAACTTGATTCAGAAGAGTTAGTATCTGTGGTACCCCTAGGAATGGTAACTGCCAAAGAAACCCCCCAGATTATAAAAGATCTCTAGAAATATACTCTTAGTGTTAAAAATCAGCAGTTGGACTCAGTGAGAAAGGAGGGGCTCATTGGAAAGAAGTTGGCTGTGTGCTCTGGTGGGTCCTTGGCTCTTTGGCTGGCAGGTGACATCACACTGTAATTTCACCTCTTAGCTTACTTGGTGCTATGTCCCACACGTAGAAAACCCCTGAGACCGCGTGTTATGTGTTAACATCTGTGCACATCTTCAGCATGAAGGAAGGTCCTGGAGATGCCCCCACGTTTCAAAAGGAGCAGTCCTGGCAGGAGATGGGGGCTCTGCAGGATGGCGTGGACATGGGGATGCAGCAGTGAACCTGACTGCCCTGAGAGCATCCTCCTGCTACGCCAGCTCTGTACATCCATTTCTGCTTTTCTCATGTACATGAGCCCCAAAGATTTCTCCTGAGATGATGTTGTACATGAGCTCCATCTAGTGCTGACATTTCTTATTCAAATTTCCCAAGGCAGCAGAATAAGTATACTGACATGGAGGCAGCCAAGTCAGGAAGCTAAATTTGCCAGAGCCAGCCTGCTTTCCAGAATGTAAGGGGCTCCTGCATAAAATAAGGAATGTTTGGGGATATTTTTATACTATGCTGGTATCACTGAAATGCAAAAGGGAATTCTTTGCTTGATTTATGCCACTGGGAGTTTGTTGTTTGGATGGACAGGCATATTAGTAACATTGCAGAAAAAAATAGTAGTGCTCAGTGGTGCACATTAAGTCACAAGATACAGCTAGGAATTAAGACCACCTTTAGAGCACAAAATAAACACATTTAAAAATTCAGCAAAGGAGGAGGAAAGAAAGAGGAAAAATCCAAGCTATTTCTTTCCTACTAAAAGGAATACATGCTGTTTCTATTGAAGATACCACAAAACACAAAGGAAAGGGTATGTTGTACAAAGGATGAAACATAGAAATGCCCATTGATAAAAGCGCAAGAAAGATTTACTGAATAGGACCAGTAATGCTTGTTGTCAGATTTGTCTCAGCAGGGTTGGATCCAACAGCGATTTCTCAGTGATTTCTTTTAACTACAGAGTTAAACTGTGACTCCCATTAGAGTTAGCAGGAAGGTAATTCTTTGGAGAAAGGAATGATTGCCTATTCTAATGGACTCATGATTCCAAGTCATCTTAGCAAAAGAGAACAGATAATTACAGGCATTATAAAAATAGCAATTGGTGCATTTATTTCTATTCAAAGTGAATGGTTGATATCTGAGGTAGCCTGTATTTTGAAAGCATTTGGGAACTGGTTGTAAGTGCTAATGTTCAACAAATAGTTGTGGGAAATATTTTCTCAATTTCAAATAAGTAGAAATGTTTTTAATACCTTAAAAATCAAAATGAAACTGTGGTCTGATCTGTGCATGTGGAACAACTAGAATAAGAGTCACCAAATGAATGAATATTTTATTTTTTTTTGCCATTTATTCTCTGTTTATCATTTAAATATTTAATAGGCATATCCAAGTAAAGCCAATAGTGTTGTGGAAGCACATTCCATTCTCAGCCACTTGTGTCAGTTTTTGAGGTATCCATGCACTCCTCTGCAGCTCATATGCTTTATATTAGCCCTGAACTTATCAGGAGTTGTTATAGTCACATTGTGGTTTTGCTATACCATAAAATGTTTTGCAGTGATTTGTTTATTCACTGAGATGTAGATACTGAGCTGTAAACTTCAGGCAAGTCAGGCTATTACTGGTTAGTTGTCCACCAAGATCAGTCTTCACTTTGAGTCTATTCACTCCTCTTAACTCTGAAATGTCTTCTAGGTTCAGAAGGCTTTATTTTTAGCTCTGGGAAGGTTTGGGGTCTTCTTCCAAAATCTGCTGGCAGATGGCTGTGGGCTCATAAATATGTATCTCTCTTTTTTTGTTGTTTTTGGGATGGAAAAAGTGGACAAAATTCTGGGGCTTAGTGGAGAAGGAACAGTAACCACAAACATCTGCCAATCTCCAGACCTGTCTGAATCCCTTCTGAATATTCATCTGTATTTCTTATCTCAAAAAATGAAAACCACCAAAAAACAAACACCGAAATCCAAACTTCCCCAACAAAATCTGAAACCTTTGATAGCAATATTTTGTGAAATCCCATATTCACAATCTCTCACATCTTTGTCTCTCAGATTTGCTCATTTTATGCTACCTTCCCCTAGCCCTACTGGCTAAGAAATTTGCTTTCTAACGTAACTGTGTTCTATCAATTTAACTGAATTTGTTTCATTCTGGGCTCCCTATCCCAGGTTTCGCAGACCAATCAGCATTCTCACTGCCACTTTTTGGCAATTCCAGTATCATGAAAAAAGAGATATAACCTGCAGAACCTTACTGGAGACTGTATATGACATAGCTTTTCCCCTATTTTGGCCGTAGCAATGAAATAAGTGTTATGGACTCAGAGCTAGAAGGCAAAATGGAATTTTCATTTTTTTTTTAACAATTAACAAGTTTTGTTCTTATTTCCTTTGTGTTGCTGTGACTTCATAGTTTTTCATATTTTACTAAAGTGGATACGCTATGAGAAAACCAGGTCAACAAATCAGTGAATCAGCTTTTGAATGTTTCTGCTTTATCACTGTAATATTGTTACCTCTTCACCTGCAAAGAAATCTCTGATGGCAGCAACTACTGTAGTGATTATCACTGTATTTTTGTGAAAGAAATGTGTTGATTTTAATGGAAGCAGAGCCCAATAGTTCTACTTATCAGTATTAACATTATCTGGTACATAAAAAATAGAAACAGAGGTGATGATAGAATGGATTGCCCTCTTAAAGTATCTGATGTTGTGGCAGTTGTTAGGTAAGATAATTTGGCCCAGAGCAATAAAAGTGCTCCTGAAGAATAAGCAACCATTAGAAAAACAGATTGTTTTTTTAACCCTTTGCTGCTTCTAAACCTCTCCTGTGAATACTAAACCTACAAATCGTATCTTATGCATAGTCCCTGACAGATGATACTAAGATATGTTTCAGAAAGACTTCTAAGGAGATACAGAAGCACAGATATGTTGGAAAGGTCATGACTTTTAAGTTGCTTAAATTGTTTGTTTCGTTTTCATGCGTGGAGTGTTTTATTTCTGAAGAGAACTATCAGAAATGCTCTCATTTATATTCAGTAAAGTGATTTTCCTTGAAAACAGTACTGAGTCACTGATCAAACTAGTTTTGTATAACTCAGTAACGTATTTATGTAATACCATTCTGTAACACAACTTGGAATTAAACTCAAAACTTTAAATTTGAGGTATTAAGAGGCTTCATTTGAAAAGAGCTGTTTCTTACTGCTGTTCTTCTGTGTTTAAATTTAAGTCCTTGGGCAAGCATGATGAAAGGTGTCACCCAGAAGAAACAGCAGAAAACTATCTCAGCACGGGATTCCCTAATATTTCGCAACTTGGGGTGCATCTCCATCCTATCTCCATCCTATAGTGCCACAGAGCTTTTTAGCATATTCTCCAGCTAATGGAACAGCAGATTTAGCAGCTGAAAACCAAGGGACTAGAAAGAAGCAAACAAAGCTGTGTTAGGACACATAACTCTTCTGAGAGACCTACCTCCTGCTGATGGCTAGGTGTTTACCAAGGCAGCATTTCTAAGTGAAGACAAGAGCATTTCTCTTCCATCCCTGCCAATGTCCTTCCAGCACTGTGCTCTTCCTTGCTCGCTGCCTCTCCGGGTTTGCTGTTCACCATTGTACAGTGACCTGACTTCAAAAGCACAGCTGCAACTTTTGGTGGCTCCCAGCCTGCCAGCCGCTGGTTCACACTCCTCTTGCACTTCCAGCTGCATTCTGCCCTTCCCAGGTGTCCTGGCTGTAGAGAGGGGACAGAGCTCAGATCTGTGTGGGCGTGGCCAGGTTGCTATTCCGTATCATGCACATCATAGCTGCAGGCATGGTTTGGGGGGGAAGAAAAGATGAGCACACCCCTGGAAGTGTATAATTTTGTCTCATTCCTCATTGGGGAGGATTGTTGGGATCAGCCCTGCAGACCCAGTCCTCTGTTGGCACTGCCTGTCCCCTTCCCCCTTTATCCAAGACACAGCTTGGAGGTGTAGTTCTGAAGAAGTGGCAGCTGTGGCTCCAAGACATTGCGATGCAAAGCAGTGCCGGTGCAGGAAGCATCTGAGGGGAACAGAGAGGGGAGGCGAGCCTGGTTCCAGCCCAGCTGAGTGGAGCCAGGTGGCGCTGGGTGGAAGAGTTCAAAGTGGCTGTGCCACATGGAATTGAACCAGTGGAGCAGAACTATCTGTAAAAAAGAACTGGTGCCATAGCACAGGCTATCCAGCTTTTTGGAGTTCTGTCCATCATGGTTTTCATTGTCTCAGGCTTGGGAACAGGACCACTGACTGCAGGAAGCACCCACCATCTTTCTTTGTCTGGAGAAACTGTGTGGCGCTGGGCATGGGAACGGCCACCATCCTGACTTCATCCCGGCAGCCACACAGAACTAAGCTGAAGTGATGAGCAATTTCTTGTGTGTAAAGCACCTTCTCTCTTTGTATACCTTTGTTATTAATATTGCTGCTATTACTGTGCTTTTCTTATTCCTTTGCTGTTTGCTTTCAGTAAATTATTCTCAACCTATAGTCTCTGCCTTTGTCCCTCTCTTGCCGAAAGAGCAGGGGGAAGAGGAGTGGCTTATTTGGAGTTTCATTTCTGGCTGGTGTTAAATCACCACACCATTATGTGAAAATTGCCCCACGGGCGATGCCACAGGGAGCAGCAGTCTCACCTCAGACGTACAAGATTTGTATAGGCAGGATTTGTAAGCAATGGAGGATTCATGATAGTGGACTCCTAAAGTGTATAAAAGCTCTATCCAAAGCTCAATTTGTTGCCAGGGAGGTGCCAAAGGGCTTGATGAACTGGTCGCTGGAGTCTCTTGATCTCTCTGTTGCGGAAAGGAAATTCTGGACAGACTTCTTAAGCACAGCCCTTGTGCGTTCGTGGGTGTGAGAGTGTGAGTGAATGAAAACTATGAGACAATGCCTGTGAGTGGGTAAAATCATCCTTCATGGAGGTTGGGTGTGGTAAATCTATCTTGGGTTTTTGCAAGCCCTCGGATTTAGTTTTTCTCCATTAATTTCCTGTTGAAGACAGTGCTGTTGCATCCCTCCACGCTCAGTCTGCCTAAGGTTACCTGTGGCTTCTTTTCATTGTCCCTGGTTCTTGATAACTGGAACAGAGTGCAGAATATACATCACATCATACAACCAGGACTGTTCCAGGATGCCCCAGGACTCTAACCATGATGTAGTATAATGACCTCCAGGACATTTAAGAGGGCAAATATACCTAAGTCAGTAGTCAAAACATTGACCCAGTATAGGCTACATCCCCGGGATTCTCGGTTTTTCATAGCCTACAGACTATGGGTGAGCTTCATCCCCTTTCCAATTACTACATCAGTGTGCAGCATAAACCAGCAAAAACTAATAAGAAAATGTAATGCTTTTAGCTGGGACTCATGGGAACAAAGTGTAATGATTTGCTGTGCCTTTCACAGCACACTCTGCGCTGTGCTGCCAGGGAGAAATGTACAGATCCTTAAATAAAAGTAAATAATAGATAATGTCTCAGATGATAGCCCTATAAATAGATGTCTGTCCTGGTTTATGACTTGAAATTTAATTTCTTGCACTCTACTCACTGCAACTAATTGCTGTGTAGAAAGGCTTATGCCCCACACCCAGCTAGTCTCAAAGTCACTTACTTCCATGGTTAACTTTTGAATAATTATCTATTCCTGTAATGCAATCTGCAGTGGAATTTTGGACATTTTTTGGTGCTGTTCAGTGAGAATCTTATTTTTGTTCGTCTATATGCATGAAACGTTGGGGGAGCAAATTGCATTACTCACTGTGATTGACTCCTGTGGAGTTATTTGTCTAGGTACCAGCTTGAGGTTCTAAATATCTGTTGGAAGCAAATTCCATTTAGATTTGCAATTCGTGAACCTAATTTTGTTGCAATTTTAGAAAAAATTACTCATTTGAAATTAATATACACAGTCATAAATGTTACTGCTCAATAAGAATGAAATGTTGACATAAAGAATTGTAATTTTCTTCTTTTTATAGCTTACATTGATTTTTTTAATTTGTTTTCTGGTTATTAAGACCATGGAGGTGGCGCTCAAGTATTTTCTTCAGAGGGAATTCTTAAGTATTTAATTGCTTTTTGTTTTTAAGCTGAGATTCTCACTGATTCCTCTGACTGCAACAGATAGGGCATGAAATAGAGTACCTGATAACTGCAGGATTTCTGACAAAGGTCACAACAGTTAAATGCACGTGGCATTACAAAAACTCTGTATGCAAAACTAGGAGGCATAATGAAAACTGAGAAGCTTTATTCTACTTTAACCTACAGATTGAAAGAAGGGCATGAGGGAGGGCTGAGGAAACTACAAGCCTGTTATTCTAAAACCAGTACCTGGAAAATTATGGAGAGGATCACACTGGGTGCTATTGAAAAACATGTAAAGGACAAGGCAATCATCAGTTTTTTTGCTGGCAGCTCATTCACTGTTACACACCTGATCGCTGCATTTTATTTCCAGTGCCAAACTAAGTACTGAACTCAAAACCTAGTTTTGCCTTTTTTATGAAATTATGTTTGCAGTGGCCTCTGCTGTTCCTGTTTCTTCCTCACCTGGGTAATAGGTGTTTTAATTACTCACAGCCAATTCAACCAAATGTATCTCACTGCTGGAAGAAGCCACTTGTTAAATTTTATTTTGATTTTGGCTTTGAATTTATCCCTTTTTGTCTTTCGAAGCACCAGTTCTGTTCTTTCAAAGTAATTGTAATTTTACGGAACAGTTAGCTGGGCTTACTAAGTTAAAACCACATGAAAAATGTAGAATTCTTTTATCCATTATGAACTACCCCTTCAGTGGTTTTCTCATTTTCCTTGTTTTGTTGAAAGTACTAGAAGTCATGAATAGTGGTATTAATTTTAGTGCTATTAAAAAGTTCAAGCCTTGAAGTCTTGCTGTGCCAAAAAGAAAAAGAATGGCTTTTCCCCCTTGAATTTTGTGGTCTGGGATTCCATAAATTACAATTCTTGTCCTCCAGAGAAAAGTGTAATTTTTTGTCATGTCAGTGGAACTCAATAATAAAAGGTGAGTGAAGATGAATTGGCTCTTGCCAAGATGTGCAATTAAAGGTCTCGAATTTTCTTCTGTATAGAGAAGAAAATTATTTTCTATCATTTAAAGGCAACTTTTTGGGTTTGTCTGATTGGTAATATTTGATTTTTTCTTGACTTATATTACCATGATCCTAATTTAATCTCTGGACATCAATTCTCTGCCAGTGTAAGACAGAAATTTTCTGCATCTGAAAACAAGTAGTCCTGCATTCATGGTCAGTTGTCTTAACTCCATAAAGCCATCCATCAGAAATACCAACATGAGAAAAGATAAGCATCTTCCTTGTGTTAGGCAATAGGTCAAGAGAAGAGGAAGTGTAAATGTATGCTGTAAATCATGATAATGCTCACCAGAAGAAGCTGCTGGGCAGTAGCACAGCCACAGGGCTGAGCAGGCAGAGCGGGCAGCCAGGCTGGACCTGAGAGCCCAGTGGGGAAAGCAGCAACCCAGGAAGCAGGGCTCCAAGCTAGGGATACCTGAACACCCTGTCTGGGTTTTTTAGGGACACATAGGGATGTGGGATAGCACACATAGGGATGTGGGATAACCTCAGCAAAAGTACAGCTCACTTGCCATCTCATCAAAGTAGGGAAAATGCAGTCTCAGTTGCCATCAGAGGTAGAGCAAGAGCAGATCTTTGCTGTAGAGCACCCAGCTGGGAGGGGAGACATTCCTTGTTCCCAAGACAGTTTTCTGTTAGTCCATGACTGTCTAATCTAAAGTTCAGAAATAGATGTATATTACCTGACAGAGGCCTAAGTTTCAAAAAAAAAAAAATCTGGAATTTTGCCTTAGGTACCTACATGAGCTAAATGTTGTTGGTAGAGAGAAGCTCTTTAGTCACGCAGATAAAAACATGGAAGGAGGTAATGCTAAAAAAGTGAAGATAATTAAGTGTGGGCTGGGAGCAAGAAGAGAGCAGTAGATTCTTTGCTCTTGAGTCCAAGGGCTTTCAAGAGCGGTGTTATGGAGGAAATCAGATTAGGTGAGGGATGATCAGAAAATCTCCCCTGTCTCTAAAGTAGCCTAGCCTTAAAACAAGTTTAAGTCAGCTGAATTTAGTGGAGCTATTACAGCTGTAAATGTATCTGCTCTTTCCTGGGACTGACTTTCCAGTAATGTACAGAAAATAATTTAGTAGACTCTTGTAATAAGAAAGATGTTTTCTTCTTCAAAAGTTGCCTTCTCCTCACATGCTTTTGCTTTTTTTCCCCCTGAGAAATAAGGCATCCTATTGCAGCAAGAAGTGCTCACATTTCCCACGGGTCCTTAGCCATACCCAGCACTGCACAAAGTAACTGCAAATTGTTGTCAGGATGACAGAGATAGCTGTGCCTGCATCCAGTTAACTCAGAAATGAATCACTGAATTGCAAGGAAAAGTGGAGCAAAATGCTGTGTCTGGGGAGAATATCCCACTGTGACCCGTGTGGGTCTGTGTGTGGGGTGTTTTGCCCGGGTACAGGATAGAGCAGTGCTGTTCCCAAGGGAAGTCTCTGACTCACCTCTATTCCATGCCTGGGTAGGAGCTACAGGAGAAGCTGACAGTTAAGTGAGGAAAGTGGATTACAGCTATGGGCCTGAAGAGCACCTTTTCTTTTAATCCATTTGCTGGGAGTAGGTACTACTCAAAATCAGAGAATTTTGTCAGGCTGTACATCTCAGTGCTACTGTATAGTTGGCTGTTGCTAATAGCTAAGATCAAGAAAAAACATGGAAAGAGCTGGACTGACACTGATCTATTCAGGTTTTTCATCTTACAGGAGCAAAAGAAGGGGACTGGAAAATATTGGAAAATATGGTTTAAAAGCTCTTCAAACAAGGTTCCTTCTGTCATAAATCCTGGGAGTGATATCCAGCATTGTGTCACCAAGAATTGTAAGGAAGCTGCAAGGAGAACAAAACCATAGGAAATAACAAAACCCACTCCATTGTGTCGTGACAGAACCTGCCATGGAAAACCACAAAGTTGTGTGGAGGGGGTTGGGTCCTGAACCTTGAAAAAGAGAATGTACATATCCTACAACCCAAATTTTAAAGCTTTCCTCTGGAAGATATAATGGGTTTATGATACCTAGGGCTCAATATTTACCTAAATAACTTTTCAACTTGATTATGTAATATATGTGTAAATAAAATTGCAACTTCCCATGTCCCAGTCATGATGTTGTCTGTTTTTTCCATCTATAAGTATGAGTGGTCAGAACCAAAGGTTCATCTAGCTGATGGGGCAAAGCAAAAGAAGCAACAGCTGCTTCCACTTTGGTGCTCCCAATCTTGAATACATAGCTGCTTTTTTTTTTTAATGTAAAAGTCAATGCAAAATTTGAAAATGCTCATGGATATTAAAAATTGAATAGTACTTATCAAGGGAATCTTTCACCATTTTATTAGCTCAGATAGAAGATTGATTTCCCCTGAGTAATACTAAAACAGATAAAACTGAAAACCTGACTAGAAGATGAATATCTCTCAAGTATAAAATTTTTCCAAGATAAGATAAATCTGAGTTAAAAAAAAATTTGATGTGATGGACAGGGCGACCAGGACCAGTGAAGATTAACACATAGAGAATAACATAAATAGTTTTCATTGTTGCTTCAAATATTTAATAACCAAAAAAATCATCTCCTTTCTTGGGATTTGGAATGGATACACGCAAAATAATGGAAGTAAGCGTTTCTATTGCTTGGTTCATTGCAGGCATCGTGTCCCTGATCTCGCTGGCTGTGCTGTCCTACGAGCGCTACAGCACCCTCACCCTGTGCCACAAGCGCAGCCATGGTTACCGCAAGGCTCTGCTGGCAGTTGGCGGTTCTTGGATTTATTCCCTGCTCTGGACCGTGCCACCTCTGCTCGGCTGGGGCAGTTATGGGGTGGAAGGTGCAGGCACAAGCTGTTCAGTACGCTGGTCTTCAGAGTCAGCTGAGTCCGTATCCTACATCATCTGCCTCTTCATCTTCTGCTTGATTGTCCCCGTGCTGCTCATGGTGTACTGCTACGGGCGCCTCCTGTACGCGGTCAAACAGGTAAGCAGCTGTGTGCTCTCGTAGTGCAGACTGCTCTGGGGCGTGCTCTGCATTTCTCTTCTATTAAATTTGGAAGTACTGATGGTAGAGAGCAAATCAGCAAGCCAAAGTGACATTGAAAAGACTGCAGAAAGCCTCAAGGAAGGAGCGTGAGGGCTTCATCAATCTTTTTAATTCTCCTGAATCTGCAGTCAAAACAACCAGATGACATTATATAGATACTGATTTTGTGGTTGGTAATGCTGTGTTCTGAGAAAACCAACATATCAGAGTGAAGATTGCATGTGTAATGAAGCAAAACCACATTTACCTGTTTATAAATAAGACATCCAAGCAAATACATCTTCCCGGTTTTGGATTATGACATTCTAATAATTTCTGCTTCTTAATCTGTGGAAGCTTAACCCTACAGTAGTATAATTCTACTGTGGTTTATTGAGTTATCCCAAAGATCAGCTTGTCCTTGTAATTTTAGGGCACATCTAAATTTTCCTTTTAACTACAATCATTACTACTACTACTACTCCTACTACTACTACAGTGGTGTTTCTCTCAGTGGTTTGAGGTGCACTGCAGATATTCCAAAACGAATGTTACAAANACTACTACTCCTACTACTACTACAGTGGTGTTTCTCTCAGTGGTTTGAGGTGCACTGCAGATATTCCAAAACGAATGTTACAAAAGACCCTGAAAAGGGTGTGGTGTGAAGTTTGAATACTCTTGGGGGCAGTAATGGAATGGTCTAACAATGAATAATGAGAGACGAATTAATGTATAGGTGTTCTCTAAAAAGCAATTCTCTAAAATGTTCAGATGAATTAACTGATGGTATTAAATGGGAAAAAAAATACAGTAAATCTCTGAATTGAGGCTCTCCTACAAAATTAATGTGAATGTAGTTTGCTTTGATTAGTCATAAGGAATTAAGTTTGATTGTTTTACACTATTTGTCGAAACTTTGAGAACACTTAAAGTCCAAATAGGAAATCTTCTCCTGGTTGAGTACTGAGTGGGCCAGTAAAATCTCTTTGGTGAATCACACATTAGTACTCTTCTTAAAAGTTGTGCAATACTAGTATGGAAAAAAACTCCTGTGATTCTAAACCATTAAAGTAAAGTTGCAGTCCATATCTGATCTCTGGGCAGCAGTTTCTTTTGCCATCACCTTAAAGAAAGAGGTAGGATCTTGGAACATGTGGTACAAATAACATGCAGAAGATACACATTTCTTAAAATTTTGTCTCCTCTTTTCTTCAGCCCTCAGTGCCCTTCCTAACAACAGCCATCATCTACATACATCTACCACATACAAACACTTGTATGGATGAAGCTTCTGTAGCACATACTTTAGCCTCTAGTGCTGAATGTAGACTCATGTTATTCTATTCACTTTTTTTTGTTTTTTAAATTCAGTTATATCAAAAGTATTCGTAATCTCAGTGATCTGCCTGATGGGTGTCAAGAAGTTGTGGCAAACATGCTGAGGGAACAAAGTACCACAGAAACGATATATGCACTCTATAGCCATTTTGCATTTGGTCATGATGACTGGGTAGACTGGGTGGAAGATTAGGTTGATTGATTGGGTTGAACTGTACAGAGGAGGAAAAAAAAAGAGGGAAGGAATAGCATTTTCAACAATCGTCTCTCTTGCATCCTCCTCATACCTTCCAGAAGGATCAGCAGGCCCATGGGGTGCTGAGGTTAGAGGATCCTGAGAAATTTTGTAAATGATGGAAATGAAAGAGAATTGAACCCAATCTTGCATAACCTGTTGGAGGGACAGGCCTGAGGGAACGAGTACTTCTTAAATGCAAAGGAACTCCAGTGAGCATTGGATCATATCTTTAAAGTTGTTATGACCTGGGGTCATAAGAGCAGCTGAGTATTTGTGAAGCCTTGAATGGCTAAACCCTAAATTTTTACACAAAATACCTAATGCTTTCCTGGTGTTTGTAAAAGATTTCCTTGGTAAGTTACAATTCACCGAAAAAGAATCTCAAAAAGAAAACTCATCAGTCATCAGCTTTCTGTGATGTACCAGAAACTATTTTCAGTACCGTAATCCTGAAACTTTGCATTTAATAAATTTTCTGTGACGTGTGTATAAATTTCCAATGAACACATCATGACACAGTCACTGAAGTACAGACTTCTTTCCCTTTGGTCTGAGGTCCTCCAACTGTTCTGTAATAAACAGGATAGTTCATGAAATGCTAAAGTACGTCATGTTTTGAACTAGAGGAAGAGATGAGCTGTGTGCAAATGAAATATAGTGGTTCTTATATAAAAGTACAAAGAGTAGGTAGGATAATTAACAAATGGTTAAGAGAGGTTACTATATTCAATGTAATGCTTTAGCTTTCTGGTGTAGACAAAAAGAAATTATTATCTTGCAATTTTCTGGCCTTGTAGATTAAAGTCCATATGTGACCCTCTGTGTTAGGTATTAGAAGTAATGTGGGAGCATTGCAAACATAATAAGTGCATTATCCCAACTTCAACTCCTTGCTACATCTTCTAACTGCATTTCCTAATTTTGCCAGATCTATAGAAGGTGTTTTTTTTTGTTGTTAGTGAATTGTAGCAATAATGGTATTGCACCCTGAAATCAAGAGCAAGGGAGTTATGGCATTATTAATAGTGCAATGTAAATTTATTGAGGTGGAAGAAATATCTTAAGAGATTTGGGATGGTTAATGCAAGAATTGGCATGGTGCCTTCATTTATTTCTGTGCAGGGACAGTGATCATAAGTCTGCCTTCCTCTTTTTCTTCTCTAAATTTAGTCAGGTGCTGTAGCATTCTGTCACTTGAAGCATTAATAGATCCCATGAAGTCATCTGCAATCTGTGTAATGGTAAAAAGCTCAAGGATTTCAGTAATACAGGTTTTATGAAAGATCATCTTTTCAAGGAATTGCAAGTCAATAGCATCCTTGTATGGATAATGTTAATAGCAAATGCCGTTAAACAGCATTAAAACACAACTCCAGCATTATCTCAGAGGTCTTGCCATTTATCAAGCTTGAAGACCCTTAAGAATGACTTTCTTTTTATTTTTTTTTTTAATTTTATGGGGTTTTTTTCCAGGCTGGCTTTACCTGGATGGTTGAGTCTGATCAAATGGGCAAAGTTTTCCCCCTCACAAAATTTATTTACGTGTATTTTATTCATGCGCATTCTACAGTACAAGAGAAGGAGATTGAGAATGGTTTATTTTTCCTTGTACAATGACATTATTTTTTTCCCAGTTTTTTGGCTTATGATGCTTCTTTGTGACTCTACTGTTGCATTCCGTCTGGAAAAATATTCTTTGTGAAGTCAGTGTCAGTTGTTTACACTTTGACAAGTGGGCTCCCAAATGTGGAATTACAGAGATTAGCATTGTGATCACTGTAGCACAAAAGACACAACGTGATTAAAATCCCCCACTGAGGGGCCCAGAGAACTCATGTGAACCAGCCTAACGAAAATTAGCAAAACTTTTAAAGACATCTCTTCAGCCTGCATTATCTCCTACTTACATGCCAAAATCCTTCCCAAGGACAAGAAGAGTCCCAGAAGGTTGTTACAACGAAAGTTTTCAGTTTGGTTTTATAAAGACTCTCATCTCATTGTCAGTCATCTTTCACTGAAAGCTATGCCTGAATAAAGCTTAGCAAATCTTTGTGAAACTGTAGCTGGGACATGGACAACAACAAGAAGGACTGTAAGCAGAGCACAAAGACTTAAACATGCAATTCTTAGTGCAAGAGACGGTTAATGTAGGCAAAGGGCCAATGGTCACATTGTGTCGTGGGGTTCTAGAGTAGATGGACTTACAACGTGACCTGACAGTCCTACAGTGTGAAGTTCATTTTTTTTGCTGTCATTAGTCCAGTTCTACTTGGAGTTTGACTTTGGGGAAAAAAAAAAAGAAAAGAAAAAATATTCAGGGGAAGTTTTAAGACTGGCCTATATGAGGCAAAAGTTGGCCTTACTAGTATGTCTTGTCCTCCACCCTGTGATGCACCTGTTATTGCTTGATTCCTCAAAAACTATTAGTTTTAACTAGTGACCAAAATGTGAGTCCAGGTAGTGGAATTACTCAACTATTTCCCTTTACAGCAGCTTTTTTTCTTTCTTTTGAAAAGTGCCACATGATTTTTGGCTTCCAGATGTCATAGGAGAATCAGATCACCTTTTTTAATCCCATCTCCTGACCTTTATGAGTCTTGTCATCTTGTTGGGGAACTGGGAAAGTCAAAGTTACACAGTAGAGAGCTGTCTGGTCGTCTTTCTTACTCCTCTTCAGGCTTCAAAGTACCAAATTTTGTGGAGGAAAAGTGCTCCCATCTCATACATAAGAAGTAGTGCCCCAGAGTGAAATTATCACTCTTACTATGAACCCAAAGAAATTAATTTTTAATTCTATATGGTGAGATTTTGACTCTAGGTTATTTTTTAAGATTTGAATATAAACAACAGTGGTGATTTTGAAATCTCTTGTGCCCACAAAGGAAGTCTAAGAGGAAAAGGAAAGAAGAGAGCTAAATTTTTATGATTTCTGATTCCTTAATCTTGTTTTATATCTGTACTATTTGGAACAGTCAAATAATAGCTGTAAAAGCATTTGTTGTGTCATTGTTCATTAAAGTGGTCAGGAAAGCACAGTGAAGTAGAAGGGCCATGCCTGTGAATGTTTCCAGTTTTCCATCTCTTTTGGAAATGATCATTTGGAAGAAGAGAACTTTAAGGTAAGATGCTTTGTGATTTAAACTGAAAAAAATCTTCACATAACACAAAGAATAGGACGGGAATATAATTATTTTCCCATCATTCCTTCATTTGCTTCATATGCTTGTTTATATTATAAAGAAACTTGATTTTCTGAAATTCTGTCTTTCGTGGCACTGAAGTTATGATTTATGTTGAGAAAACCAAGAAAGCAACTAAGCACCATTAAATCTTAGCTTCTTAGAACCCTAAATAAAACCAGGTTTGTAGTCATAGAAGTAAAGTTCAAAATTTTTCTAGTTGTTTAATTAAACATATAAGTCCTAAGTAAAGTAATTCTGGTGAAGATGATGTAGACCTGGTTGTATGGTTCCTGTAGATCATTCCTTTCAAATGTGATTAAGTACATTTGGGATTTGACTTAATTTCATGTTTGACCCTTGCTGCACCTAAACCCAAACAGTCAGCTATACTATTTTGACAGCCATATATTGTTATTTTTTTTACCATATGTTCATAAATTTTATTTCTTCCCTTTGGATCTTCATATCCACTTTCTCTCCTAGTTTCTGGTGGTATAAAAGAATGATAACTTTTCCTTTAATTTTTAAACCTTGCTATAAATATATAATAAATACATCTCATTCAAAGAAAAAACAGATTTAGTTTGCAAATGAATTCATAGATGTTTTTTGTCACATCATCATGAAGATATTAAATACATTAATTAAACAAGTTAATGAATTATTTTAATTAACTTGTATTTATTAAAATACAAGTGTCAGGTTGTGAGAATTGGAATAAATTTACAAAATGTAATGAAAGGGGTCTGCTGGATTATCAAATGTTATAAAGTAATACAGCCTGTCATTAAAAAATAACAAAAAAAAAAAAAAAAAAATCCAAATTTTCTGTACAGCATTCAACAAGCACATAACAATAAATATTCGACATCTCTTTACCAGGCAATTTTTTGACCTCTGCCAAATTCTTCATTTGAAAGCCACTACACATTCAGAAAATGAAGCTGGCAACAGACCACTTTTTGGATTCTGGGATAGCAGGAACATTTTGTGATAACAGACACTCAGACCATGTTTTTTTATTGTTTGATTCTATTATATTTGCTATAAGACTGGGCTTTAGATTATTTAGAGAACAATTTACATTTCTGTGTAATACTGTATTTTTTTCAGAATTTCTAGATCATATTTTCCAGTAGAAAAGTTGACTGCTTTTTGTTGTTTCGAAGCAGAGAACTGAAAGACATTAGATGGCATGTAGCATGTATCTGTGATCAGTGATCAGTTCTTTGAAGTTCTGATTATTTTCAAGTCTTCTTGGCTTCTAACATGATCAGAATTATCAGAATTCTGGAGGTGAGGTGATATCTGGAACAATTGTTTTGAAAATTATTAATAAAAAAGCCATGGAATATTTGGAAAAAAAGACAAAAAGTCTTATCTCAGTATTTCTTAGTAAGTTATTAAATTCTGTTGAATATGTAATTTAGTTAGAGTCTGATTGCAATCTGTAGATGATATTACATACATAAAAAAATCCTTGCATAGCCGCTCTTTCTGTCTAAAAATTTTCTGATAATTCGGTAACCACTTTCGTCTTCATAGCCCATGAATCCCATTACTTCTTTTCTCCTTTACCCTCACACCATTCTTTACATAGATAGGTTTCCTCCTTCCTTCTCTAAGTGAAGAGATTTCCATACGTTTTTTTCCTTTGATGGTTTGAAGATGCTGTGAATAAACACTGATTTTGCAATGCTTTGCAAAGCTAATCCTACTATTCCTTATGTACTGAAGGAAAGCACGTGGTTTTGAGAAATTACCTGTGAGAATTCAAGGCATTTTAAGAATCTATCTAGTCTAATTTTTTTTCTCTATGTTCTCTCTGTATTCAGGAGAGAAAGAAAATCACATCAAGGAGATTATTCTCAAAACTAGCAATCTTTGTCAGCTGCTGGTACATAAGTACCATTAAAAGAAACAAACTGTATTATAACAAAAGAAGGAAATAGTT
Source organism: Dasyornis broadbenti (assembly GCA_013397935.1). Taxonomy (NCBI): domain Eukaryota; kingdom Metazoa; phylum Chordata; class Aves; order Passeriformes; family Dasyornithidae; genus Dasyornis; species Dasyornis broadbenti. The sequence continues at coordinate 1,915,845 of VZRN01000659.1, read as the reverse complement.
TGACCTTGAAAAGAAGACACAGTGTATCAATAATTATTATTTTTAATAGTAACTGTTTTCAATTATTTTTAAAACAATGGTATGATAGTGAAATTATTATGCCATTATGACATTGTTATTTAATGCCAAGTCATAATATAAACTACAAACATAACTTTTCAAACAAAATCTGTAGCATTCTGACACTAACTTTTGACATTCATGCTTTTATGAACAGGAATTTTCAGATGTCAGTATTTCATGTTTCAGACAGTTCTATCTTTACATTTTTATTCAAGGATATTACATTGAAGCAAGCACTGATTATTCCTGTTAGCTGTTTATTTTTTTGGGTTTTTTTTTTTTATGTTAATAGGAAGCCTGTTTGAATACAAAGTTGTTTTCATTAGGAAGATTTACTAGCATGCTTAATTTTTAAAGAGCTTACTTATTCTTGTACTCTTTCATAACTATTAGGGTTGGCCTAGAATTTGAAATGATTATGTGGCTATCATGAAGACACTCTAAATGTAGTATTGATTTTTGGGGTTTTCTGCTTTCAACTGCAAAAATACTTCAGTTGTGTGCACTATATTTATACCAGGTTTTTATTAAAGGATTCTGTCTCAAGGGAATAAAATTCAGTGTTTTCTGTAATTGTGGAGAAAAATGTCAAATCATGAGAAATAAAGGAGATAGCTCACATTTCTTTTCTTTGTGTATAGCTGCAAGGCTTGTAAGTTCACCATCTCAGTTTTCAGGAGAGTAAAGGTATAGTGAGTCAATCCAACATAAAATACCTTTCAAAGTCTTTAAGGATTTCAACAGCTGTGCTTGCACAGACACGCCTAACTCATGAGTGACAGGTATATTCACTCAGGGTTGCTCTCACTGTTTCTGATTAAAAAGTGTCAACCGAATGTTAAAGCATGTCATCAGATTCATCTCTATTTTTTGAGGTCTGATCATGCTGGAAGGGAAACAGACATGAGAAAAGATTATGATCTTCTTTCCCCTGTGCTTGGAGAAGTATAAATCATTAGTTAATTGTCTGCATTTTGCAGAGAAGCAGTGATAAAACTTTAGCTTAAATCAGGCACTGTACAAATTCGTTGTAAATCAAATTAATGGCTGGTCAGAAAATAGGAATTCATTGGGTTTGTCACTTTTCATACTTTAGATAAACCAGGGAGAAAATAAGTCTGTCCTAACCTTTAATAACAAGCTAATAGAAATTTAAGATCTGATGTATTAATCTCTGGATGCATTATGTCCATAAAAAATAGCCCGTGGTTTCATGAGTTTTTCAGTTTACAGCAAATGGTGTATATCAATACCAAGCACTCATAACATCTCAGTTCAGGGTATGATTTAGTAAAGGTTCTTCCTGATAAGAAAAAGCATAAGTTTGTTGGGGTTTTTTTGTTGTTGTTTTTTTTTTTACTCACCAGTTACAAAGCTGGAAAGCTTAAATGTACAGAAAAGTATTTTGCAGGGTAAAAAATGTGGGATTTTGTACTTACATTTCAGCATGGAAGAACTTAGCCACACTTACTTGCTTACTCTTGAGTAGTTTAATTCCACTTCAGAGACTAACTTGTGACCTCAGGCAAGCTCCCTTGACAGAAGACTTAGAGGAAAATTAATTGTCCTACATGTAGCAGCACTGTGGCACTGTCCCCTAGAGAAACACTTCTGAAGGTCTATCTGCAAAGGGACGCTGCTGTGCAGTGAATAAAAGAACTGATGTGCAATGCCCAAAGGCATCCTTCTCTGGTGACCACCATGTGCTTGATATCACATTAACTCTGCCATTGTGTGAGAGGCAGGTCTCCAGCCTGTGCTGTCCAGGTGAGAAGTCAAAGCAGAGGGCTTTGTTTCACAGCATGAAAACCATAATGTGTAGAGCAAAGCTTTCAGTCACAATTGTAGAATCATGGAAGGGTTTGGGTTGGAAGAGACATTAAACACCCTCTGGTTCCAGCACCCCTGCCATGGGCAGGGATACCCTCTACTGTACCAGGCTGGCAAAGTGTCCTTGAATAGTTCCAGGACACAGCTTCTCTGGGCAACCTGTTTCAATGTCTCACCACTATCACAGTAAAGAATTTTTGCCTAATATCCAATCTAAACCTGTGCTCTTTCAGTTTGTAGCCATTCCCCTTGTTCTATCACTACATGTCCATGTAAAAAGTCCCTCTCAAGCTTGCTTGTAGGCCACCTTTAGTTACTGGAAGGTTCCATAAGATCTCCCCTGAGCCAAAATGTAGTTCTGCTTTTTCCTAGTGGAGCAAAGAGGGTTAACAAGGATGTTTGCTTTGACTTTCATCTCATCCCATAGTTACTTATAGCTCCAAGGTTTGGTCAGGGGCATTTGTAATAACTATCACTGTTTACCGGTTCTGTGATTTAGCCCCCTTGCCACTACTGAAAATCCCAAAGGTGCAAGAGGCTGTACGTGTTGGCAGTAACTGAGGGAAATAATCTTACCTGAGAACTTTAACATGTAGTGAAGAACAACGGTGTGAAATATCCACATGCTACAGAGGTATGAAATGGATGCAAATGATTATGTGCTTTCGGAATAAAAATCAAAAGCGTATAAAAGAAGAAAGGTAAACATGTAAAATCTAGAACAAATTTTGCTTCAGAATTTCTAATCCAGTGTTTTATTAGTTTGTGATGCTACCCACTAGGTAGAATATTTTTACCATCTCAGTTGAATCTTGCACATCTGCATGAGTACCTCTGCAAAAACACAGACTGAAGGCTTGTGGCCAGAGGAATGCAATTGAATTGTCAAGTTTGTATTATCTTGATAATTGAAATGTATTAAACTATGTAAATTTATGAGAGTGATCATACTTTTTCACCACAAATAAAATAAGTAAAAACTTAGATTCCCTGGATACTTGGCACTAAAGCTATTTCATCCAAAAACTAAAGCTGAGAAAACCCAGTAAGATTTTTCATACCATCTCCAGTGTTTTCTGATTCTATATCTTGAGCTTAACCTGACTACAACTAAGGTGGTCTAACTTACCTGTAATGGATATTACTTTTGCTCAATGATTACTCATATTGTAATATTTTTATCACTTACTGTATCCTGTATTTTTTGTGAGTGTTATACCCTGCTTAAGAGCTAGACTGAAACATATGTGCTTCCTTTATGAAACCAACATTTATTTTCAGTGGAGGCAAACACAGATGTAGTATGAATGTAACAGATTAAATGAGAGTAAGTAAAACAATTTGCAAGAGATGCAAAGTTATGTTGTCTTTGGCCTTGTACCATGTTGAAACTTGACGTCTGAAATGGGCAGGTCAGTCTTTTAAATCATACACACTGTAGAAGCAGAACAAATTTTTTTGCATGTGTTTGTGTGGACTCTGCAAGCAGGAGCATGCATGCAGATAAGCCTGCATATGCAATGTTGACGTGTTTCTACATGGTGAGGAACCTTCCTTGGCCTTGAAACAAATGGTACAAGCTGCCTGTGTTCATACTAACCAATTTGGCCTTGAGCATCCTCTGGACCTCACATATCCTTCAAACATGGCAGTTCATATTTTCTTTATTTGCCAAAACCAAAGTATCTAAAATAAGGGCTGACTCTCAGCTCCCAAGGACACTTGGGTACCACCAGAAATGTATCAAATTTGCATGTTCCCACAGAATGTTTTCGTTTCTAGGAATTATTTTGACCTTAGCTAATCTGCAAATTGCCAAAGAAACACTTCTGTTGCAGTGCAGCTGGCTTATAGAATGCTAACAGGATTTCTGTGTTTCTAGCTTTTCCCACCTTCTCCATCTTCACCATCTTGCTCAGTATGCATATGAGGTATGATAATAAATTTGCAGCTCTCGCAGTCACATAATAGTTCATTTGCCCTGGGTTTTAACAAGGGTAAAGGTGCAAATACTGGTATTCAGCTCTCATCAGTACAGCAAAGAAGTGTTGAGAAGTCACAGTAATTTTGATGTTCTGAGAATGTGTTCTCTCATGTTCATGTAGTCAATCCAAATCAGTATTATCACAAGTTTTGTTGTGGAGTTTATACATCTATACTTGACTTGCCCCCCCCCCCCTGTTTTTTTAAAAAAATA
>VZRN01000659.1:1825634-1911748 GCA_013397935.1 Dasyornis broadbenti | reverse complement strand
CCCCTTTGTTATTAAAATAAGCAGCCAGGCTATTTTATGGAATTCTTCCCCTTTATTAAATTGTTGCTGGTTTGCAGTCTAATTGTCTCCATCTTGTGATGAATCAGTGGAAATTAGCTTGTGTTGTCTGTCGTAGATTGAAACTGGGGTCTTACCTCAATTTACAAGTGTCTTTTGTCTTACTATACTTACTTCAGTGGGCCTGATAGTAAAGTGAGGGCCACTGTCACAAGTGAAAAATTATGGCAGAAATAGGGTCAATCATATTTTAAACTCAGATTTATATCTCAGGCAGTGTTGTATTAATTTGAGTCAATAACAATTGATTACCAATACTCTGAGTGCCTTTAATTACTAGCCTTGGTAGAATGTAACCTTAGAGCACTCAATGCCCAGTGTAGCTCAGTTAAACACCAGGGCAGTCACCTGTGTGACTATTAATGTTTGTTTGCTTGCTTGTTTGTTTATTTGTTTTAAATGCAGGAGAACAAGTGGGAAGATAAGTCTGGAGCAGGAGGAAGGGAGCAGTCTGTGGTCAAGGCAGTGGCCTTGATCACAGCAGAGCATGGGCACAGTTTGTGGGGGCCAGGTGTCTGCTCCTGGGCAGGCTTGGGAAAACACACTGCACCCCAATGGAGAGCAGCTTCCAGCAGAGTGAGACCCATCCTTGTGAACTACGCAGAGCAGAGGCTTCTGAGGCTTTTTGAAATTAAGTACTAACATATGGCTTTTCAAAACTTCTGCTTCTGCTGGAAGCAAAGAGATCTTGTTCAGGCACTTCCCAGTTTGCACCTGACACTGGTTTTACAGGGAGCCTCTTTTACTGAAGGAGCCTTCCGAACATTCCTGGGAGAAATGATACCCAGCTATCACATCATGTAGAGAGTTTTACATTTCTTCTTATTAGGCAGATGTTTCATTTGAATTTCACTTCACTAGTAAGTGAGGATGAACTCTTCAGCTGCTTAATTACAGTGATCTTCATATTAAAAAGCTCAGGAATCCTTTTGCAGTGAATCAATATCCCTCTGGACAGGGAAAGGATAGAAAAGGAAAAGATAAGGTCTTAAGTAGCCAAAGTTTCCTTCAGAGAAATATGCATAAGGTGTATTTCTCTATTTCTCAAGTTATTTTTAAAATGATACTTAATGTGTTGCCACTCCAACTTTTCTATTTCATAGAGTTTTCATTGCAACTTAACCACCATACCCTTGGTGGTCTTAATTAATTCTTCCCTTGTTATTTCTAGGTATAACACTAAAAAGAATGAACATTCACTCTTAGTTTATAATGTTCAGGGCCCTGAGGCTTCACTTCCCTGTTTATTAAGCAACTTTTTTCCTCCATGATTCTTTTTTTAAAATGTCTCCACCATATGCTTCTTAAAACAACAAACAGCCATCTCTGGCTTGAGGTAATCACCTGGGCTTACAATGAATGGGTGATTATTTGACTTTTAGTCAGTAGTACAACTGACATCTGCTAAGCAGCTAAATTAATCACAGCTGAGTATGTGCTAGGGTGCCTTTAGGGTATATTCCAGACCTTCTTCTGTACTTAAGAGTAGTAATCTGAATTAAAATGGGAGATCTGTCAATTAAACAGCTTCTCAGGTAGTAAAAAGCATGTAAGGTGTCTTCTAAGGGGAGCTCAGCAATATTTGTTTTGTTTCTGGTCACTTGGAAGAGGCACAACTTTGCAGTTTCTGAGGGCTGTAATATTAATTTTATCTGGTAATGTAACCCTTCACTTGAAATCATGAAAAGATAAATTTCTATTTACCTGATATCTTGCTACTTATATCTGTCCTATTAAAGATTAAATATAAACAAAGTTTGAATAAAACCAGTCTACACAGAAATTTAAAAGGAAGAAATGCATAAATATTCTGAGCCTAAATTAAAAACAGACAAACAAAAATTGAGCAAACACTCCCATAAAGATGGGAGCAGCTTTCCCTACCTGGCAAACACTGAAGTATACACATTTTCATATTCCCGTTGGCAGTCCCATTGAACGTAGTTAAAATGTTGGTCATACGTCTGTAAAACACTGGATACAAGCTATTGCCTTGCACAGAAAATAGAATGAATATTGCCACTAGTTCCTGATTGCATCCATCCCTGGTTAAATACCAGCAGCACTTTGATGTGCTCTGATGCCCTCAACATGGAACTGGGGCATTTAAAAACACCTATCTCTGGGAAAGTTCACTTAGCAAATTCACCTTGGATATTGCTTTCTACTTTCTCTATTGTTATGACCTGCAAGAACCCCATAAAAGGCCTTAAACGCCTTACCTGGTACTTTTCTCTCTCTCGCTTCCTCAGCAACATCATGATATTGGTTCAGTTTAAATGTCAAGTTGAAAGAACTGGCTTTCACATTGCTCCAACCTGTCCTTTCTGCATCAATCTTTAATCTTTCTGAAGAAAATTTGTAACTGAAGTTGGTAGCCTGGCCTTGGCCTTTTGTTAATTGCATGCTACTCCTGGGAGTCTTTGCATGTTTTCTTTCACTATTCAGTAGTGTAAATACTCTTCTGCCATGCTTATGCTTCTGTGCTCCAGGATGGTCAAGGCTCAGTAGGCGCTCAGTCATGTCAGCCTGCAACATCTTGGATTTTCTCAATATGCAATTAAATGGATTTGATTTAGTCTCCTTTGCTTGCTGAGTAAGTTCAGGATGTTAATTCACTCTAAATGTCAAGTTAAAAGGCATACAATTCCAGCCTGCTGAATCATCTTGTTAACTCATTCTTCTTTTTACTTTGACCTTTCCTTAGGGAGGTACAGATATTGCTCCATTAGTTTCAGTCTTTCCAGAAGAATAGTGAGATTTTATAAGACTACACCATTTCTGAGGTTATACAAGTCACACTGGACAGGTTTCATACTGGCTCTAACATTATCTATTCCTGCTTGCTCATTGCACTGTGAAGAATTCTTCTCTCCCAAAAGCCAGAAATGAAAGTGTTGCTCACAAGGGAGCTGAACTTGCAATAGCTATATTTAACAAATACTGAGTTGAAGAGGGTTGGGTTGGTTAGTGAAGCATTGCTAGAATAGTTTGTATCTTGACACTAATTGTCCAAGATGTATTGACCCTATTGAAATTAAAATTAGAAGGAATTCTAAAGAATTATTAAAAATATCAGTGTTGATTTTTCCTGTCTGTAATTATCAACAACAAAAAAAAAAGACATGCCCATATGTCTTGGCTTGGAAGACAGGCGTTTGCTAAGGCAGGTGGAAAACTGCCTACAGGATATGACCCTCCCTCCGAATTGTTGTAAGGTCGAAATCAAAGGCTCTCAGGCAGAGATACGGGAAAAGGAATAACAGTTTTTACTCGTATCTATAACGAGGGAACAAGCAACAATAACAGTAGCAACAACAAATAAACCAACCAGATACCCGGTGGCAGCTTTCTCTAAGCAGCCAGACACCGCCCCTCCCCTTTGGTACAGTTACGGTCACGGCCGGCAGGGGGCGCTGTGACGTGAGCTCAGCTCCTCGGTGATGGCAGACGGAGCTGAGGGCGAGGCGGCCGCACGGCGAGCAGAGCTGCAGCAGGGAATCTCAGGGCAGCAAACCGGGAGGCAGAGCCCGTCCACTCGAGCCGGCGAACAAAAGGGTAGCAGAGACTTCAGCAAGGAAGGAAAAACCCAGCAGCGCTGAGCTCCCGCGGCAGCAGCGAAGGGAAAAGAAGAAAACAGCAGCTGTCTCCTCCAAGTCCCAGGGACAAGAGTGTCTCTGCCCACGGCCAGCCACCTTTTTCTTCTCTCGCCACACCTCGCTATGTTTTTAGTCTCTTAAGTGCGTCTTTGTCCCTTAGGTACTCAGTCGTTATCTCTTAGGTACCCAATCGTTGTCTCTTAAATACCGTCGTTAAGGCTCGTTAAAGTCTCTCTAGCCACAGGATGGGAAAATTCCCAACCTCCAACACCATAACAAAATTAGACTGTAAAAAATGTTGTTCTAGTGCCAATCTCTTCCTTGGAAAATAAAACACATATTATACAATTGGAAGTAGTATTAATTTGCAGGTTGAGGGAGTGAAATACAGATCTCACCACTGGCCAGCTGCAGAATCTCCATCCTTAGTGTGTGACATCCTCAGTAGTTTTTTTACAGACCCCTTTAGTAGACTTACAGTAAATATCCACGGAGATCATCAGCACGGAAGGGAGTGCAGTTGATTAGGGAAGCAAAGGACAATGGCCAAGAACAATTGTCTGAAGCAGGACAGCTGGCAACAAGGCAGGTGAGGATCTTTGTCAATGCCGGCACAGATCAAGGGTGAGGTGGGCAATACTAGGGGATAACAGCACCTGAGGTGCAGTTACTTGTGGAAAGTAACTCTATCCTGCAACATATACATACCTACATATATGATGAAGGACTCTCAGTTATCACCCTTCAAAGAGATGGCAGAGTTGGTTTGAGTGATTTAATGAAAAATTCAGTACTCTGTTCAGGAAAATCAAAATAAATAAGATGTTAGAAATTACTAGGAAAGGGATTGAAAGAAACATCCCCAATGTTGTCATACCATTGTATAAACTTGAATATTGCAAGGAGTTCTGGTCATTTATTTGAAAAGGATATAAGAGAAACAGAAAAGGTGCAAAAAAGGGTAACAAATGCTATGAGAGCTACAGAAGCAGTGTTCAAGGAGAGATTAGACAGTGAGAGAAATATCCTTAGAAACCTACATTCAGACATCTATTTCAAGCATGGTACTACATTTCAGACACTCAAGTTCTTCAAGGTGAAATCCCAGATCCCAGGATTATGATATGATCCAAGCTGGAAAGCATCCTGGCCCATAGAGAGTACCACTGAGAACCTGAGTATATAGATATTGTTTCAGAAGTAGGACATCAGATCTGAATTTCCAAGTAGAGCTCCATAAGCAAGCAAAAGTTGGGTGTATCAAACCAAGTCCTTCCTTCCCTTCCCCTTTTCCTTTTCTTCTCCTTGCCTTCTCCTCACCCTGCCCCCTGCCATTCTTCCCTCCTCTGCCATCCTCTCCTGTCCTTTTCTCTCCTCATTCCTGTTAGTCTCAGTCAACAAGAAGCTTGCTGATAACAATTGTTTTCATCTAAATTAAAGCACACATTAGCTACCTGATCATGTTTTCTGACTGAACCATTCTAATGAACCCCTACATTAGATTACTCTTAGGTTGCTCCTGAGCAAAACCTGCTGCTGTATGAACTGATTCCTTCTCAGACACAGTCAGTGGTCTCACTGGCAGAAGACCAGTTTGCCACCTGTTCAACTGCCACTTTACTCTTTAATGATTTTAACCACCACTAAAAAAATATATATATATACTAAAGAACAGCCATCATGGAGTTTTAATTCATAACATTCTTCTTCTGCACCTTTATGTCTATCCCCTTGGAGTATGTGAGAATACATGGCAAGTAGCTCAAATGAACCACTACAGAGGGATAGCGATTTTTCTGCTTAGATACAAAATTTGGAATTTGTATTGATTGTTTTCAGTTGTCATCAGTACTGTGTTATTCACCACGTTCCCCTATAACCCAGAAATCTGTGCTACCTGGAAACATCTTTTATAAAAGTGCTACCTTTTGTACAGCAGCATAGTAACAACAATATAGTAATGTGCTTGCTATACTACTCTCCTTCAACAAATGAGAAACAAATTTGAGGGAAGGCCAATATTATTTAGAAGTAAAGTTCCAAACCCAGCTATCTTGTATCCCCGTCATCTTCTAAGAGGTTATTTTGGTCTTTTTCTTACTGAAATTGTTTCTTTGCTATAATAATACTCTTTTACAGGCTCAGAGCTGTCAGGATTCAAAAGAATTAGTAGTATCAAAGGCAATATAACCTGATGGGCTATTGGAGTTTTTCACTGTTTTCTTCCAAAGTAAGTATGCCTATCAGGAAGATGTGTTTTACTTTATATATTATTACAGTTCTCATATAAAAATGAAATGGAGCTTGCCAACTAGCCAAGTTTTGCAAAGTTGCACATTTTACTTTTAATGTGTAATCTATTTCTCTTCCCTATCAACAGTGTAATTCAGCATCAGTATACTTTACAATTGTGTGTCAGCACTATCTGTATTGTGCTCTTTCTGCAGAGAAATGACAAGGATTTATCTAGGTCTGGTGAAGTTAACACAGCTCATCACTTTTACAAATGCCTGACTCTCTCCTAGAAATGCCAGTAGGACGCCAGCTGGGCTATTAGTGCTATAAAACTGCCACTTCTTCCCTAAGTGATGATGGTGACTCTATAAAAATCACTGACCTGCCTTTAAGAAAGCTTGGTAAACTTTGTTTCAGTGAAGACCATCGGTGGCCTGTTGCAAAGTCAGCAGAAATATTCAGTAGGTTCCTGCTTCTCAGATGAATGCTCTGTGCTATGGGCAGTTTTAACATTTATTCAGCATTAATAGGCTTAGTAGTGGCCTAATAATCCTTAGTAGGATTTATAAGAGAAAAAAACACCTTATTTTCTATTCATCAGCCTGGCCATTTACTGCAGAAACATCAGCCAAGGAGTTTTGTTTCCCAAAGATTCATTACCTCGACATTTCCAACTACCTCCTTTTTATGGACACCCCATTAAGTCATAGTTAGGCAACACCAAACAGGAGGTAGAAGGCGTTTTTTTCGTTTTTTAAGTTTGGTCTTTCTCTCACTGCTTTAAAAAAGGCTTTGAAGTCTTTGTAGTTGAATATTCTGAATCAGAACTGCCAACATGAGCTGCTCAAAAGTTGGCCAGAATTAACTGCACTCACATTTTGATAGGTAACCTGGTCTAGTGGATAAAGGGGAAACTGTAGTCATGATACAACTCAAGTTCTTGGCACATTAAATGCCCTTAGCAACTACATAAAGTACTGTCCTAGAGGACTGCCTGTAAGGTGCACATTTCATGGAGATCTGTGAACTGCTTTCAGTATTTTCATTAATGGTATTAATCTATATTTAAAACTCAGTGAACATCAGGATTTGTTGATGCAAGTTCAGGGTTTTGCATAGTGAGAGATCATACCAGATAAATAAACACAGGTTCTAATTTTAATAGTGAGTGTTACACAATGGGTGGATTTGGGAACATGATATCTTTGCAAACAAAATAGATCTTATTTTGGGACAGGTGAGCAGAGGTGGGGAACACCTGACCTTGCTTGTGCTCTATTCTGTCTGCTGGTTTTGTTAAACCAAGATACCCAAATTTTGGGAACAGGTATGTGAACAGTTTTCAAATGTAAGAACAGTGGCGCTAAAGAGAAGCAGTTGAGGCTCATTGTGCTTGCACACCCTTACACTAATGGAAAGACAAAGGAAACAACCTCTAGAAATGAAGATCTAGATCAGATGTTACTAAGAAGTTTGTAAGGATATGTGTGTTGAAATCATGGAGCAGGTTGTTCAGGGATATGAAATATTTTTCTATTAGACAGTAACTCTCAGGCTGATTGAGGAGTTGTCCTGCATTTAGTGCATACTGGGGAAGGGGGAATGATGGACAACATCAAATCCCTTGAGAATCCTTCCAGCCCTCTAGCTGTAAGATTTTAAATGCATTAAAATTCATGAAATTCCTGATATTTATTTGCAAAGATAGTAAAACCATTTCTTCACGGTAGCAGGAAATGTACGGTACTAGAATTGTTTATGAGAGTATGAAAATGAAATGGTAGGAAAGCAGAGAAATTCCGTCCTTTGTCTCCACCAGCTGCTATTTATTTTAATGTGCATCTGACAAAGCAATATAAACTTTCAGAATGCCAGATTTGTGAATATGGAAGAACAGCTATAACCCAAAACCTTGCTGACTCTGTCACATTCGGCATTTGTTTTCACTTAGTTAGAGAATATTTTATGGCATGTTTATTATATTTTGGGATGCATATTTCAGTGTTTCTCTTGCTTTAGAAAACATGTACTTCGTTTGCTTTTCAAATGTTATATCCAACTTCAGAATATAGACAAAAGAAATTATTTAATCTGGAGTTGAAAAGTCATGTATGCTGGTAAAAGCATAATTCAGAGACATTTTACTAAAAAAACCCCATACATATCTCTGTTTTTTTATATTACTTTGCTCTGTTTTCTAGTGGTGACACTGACTCTACAGGGAAGACATCTAGGTGGCTCCACTTTAGGTCATAATTTGGTGTAAAGCTGAAATAAAGAAAAAATGGCATTTGTATCCCTCCCTCAGATATATGTATCTAGAACTTTACAAATTCAAGCATCATTGCTTGAACAGATCCACAATCTTCCATCAGAGGATACAGTGGGTAGAAATTGGAAGCCTCTCAACGTCAGTCATTTGAGTTGTAAGCTTTTGGATAATCAGGATGTTTTGAGCTGTACAAGTAAGCATCTTAATTTTGGTTGGTTGGTTGGTTGGTTTTGTTCAAAATTCTAACAAGGAATAGTATCTAAAATACAGCTGCCCATCCTTCTGTATTGTGTAGGTGTCACAGTGTGTTTTTATCCATATCATACTGCATATCACAAACCTCTGATCAGAACACGTAATTGCTGGGTCTCGCATATCTCACAGTACTGGGCATGGATAAGCTCTGGTCACTTCTTTTAGACTGGGCACTCTGGGACTCATTTTTCTAGTCCATTTCTTTCCATGTCATATTGCTGCCCACCATCTGCTATGTTATCTGACACCTTCGAAGGGCCACATATTATACACTAGAGAATGGATATTACTTATTCCATGTCTATTTGTTTATTCTTTCCTTACCTATTCCCTGATCTTTTTCTTAGAGGCTTTTATGCTGTCTTTACCTTGTAATGTCAAATTTTGGTCTAATACTATCAATACCCCAAGTCCAGTAGAACTTTTTTGAAAATTTGTTTTGTGGGAACAGGAATGAAACTTTTCATAAGAAAAATTAATTTTTTTGTTGCTTTGGTTTTGGTTTTTGTTTTGTTTTTTTTTAACTGCATTTATTCTAGGTAGATCTAAAAATGAGCCAAAGTATCTCATGCTCTGGTTATTTCCGATAACCACTGATGATACAGCTCTGGACTCACAAGACAGAAACAATCAGTAGTTTATTAAACAGTGCTTTTTTTTCTCATAAACCAGATTTGTTTTATTCATGTAGGAGCCTCTTCGTAATTGGTAAGTAAAGAACTGAACCCTGTTTTTCCATACTTGTTTTACCTGTACCAACTTTATTAATAATAAACATGATTGGGGCCATACCTGTGTGTATATATATATATGTGTGTGTATATATATATATATATATCCAAGATAGTCTCAGCTTTTGCAAACTGACCAGATGGAAAGAAATATTTGTAATGTACTGCATAACCCTAATTCTTAAAATCCCAGTGCCTCCTCACCATGATGCCCCTGTACTTGCAGCTTAGGTACGCCTGGCAGGCAGGGGAGCTGTTTTGTATTTGCACACACCCCATGTTCCGGAGAGACTCTGCACCCATCACCCACCTCATGGGCAGGGAGTTTTTGCAGAGGATTATGGAGTATTTATTATTGGCATCAGTCTTGTTTAGTCCTGGGTTATTTTGTGTTTAATCACAAGCACAAACTGCTGCACAGTCAAAGACAGACCTACAGATCTGGTGTATTGAACTCATAAAATGGTAACAAACTTCCAAGTTTCTGCTTATCTTGCCTTTTTAGTAATCTAAAACAAAAATGAAACTTTAAAACTATTTATGTTTCCTAGCTAAAAGTCTTAAAATTATATACAATTTATAAAGGACTGTCTGTAGTCCACAAGCTACAGAAAAGGAATTTATCTTCCTTTTTCTGTGTGCAAAGAAAAATAAATATTTATGGCCACCAGGCTATGTACAACTCACTAAGCCAATTCCCCCTTGCTTACCCTCTCTGGCATATCAGAGTGAGTGCTAGAGAGACCTAACTTCTTCAGGTGCAACACAATCCTGGGTACATATCTCCCAAGGAAAAAAAAATTGTGTACACCTGAGCTTCAGTCTTATTGGTTAAATTTAATTTATCTAACTTAGCTGTTTACATTAATTTCTACCTCCAATTTGTAATTTTGTGTTGAAAAAAAGATGATATGCTGTAGAGTGGGATTAAAATTCAGGAGGGTGTCAAGGGTCCGGCTGAGAGGAGAATTGAAAACTTCCAGACTTTGCAGGGTTGGTTTGGTTTTGTTTCTTCTGAAAATACTTGTGCCATGGTAAGTGTATAAGAATTTGAGGGAAAGCATTTGGAGGAGAACATTTTCGGGTTATTTTCAGCATAATTCCTATTTTCTAAAAGTTGCCAATTAGATGAGAGCTTATATTTATATTCTTTGTAGGGTCTATAGGATATGACAGGCAGATCCAAGCACATCTATTAGACTTATTTAAATATAAATAGCTACGTGTCAAAGGCATACCCACATGTCCTTAATGACTCCTCGCTTTATGACAGTAGAAATTTTCAGGAGAGTGGGAGGGGATCCCTCAGTAAAGTGAGGGCAAGCTTGACCTCTTCCGAGGAGAAAGGGTAATTGTGGTTGGGTACTGAAAGACTGGTGATGCCTGAGAGATTTTATCATCTAATTTCACTGTAAGGAGCACAGCTGCCAATCCAGAGGGAAGCAAAGCTCGAGTTCTCGCCTTCATATTCTGGCCTGGTGAAAAGTAGCATTAAATGTGAGTGAGAGCTTACATACCTGCAAAAATGGATCTAGGGGAACAGTCAAGCTCCATTTTCAGGGCAAACATTACACATTACCCTGACACTTTTTTTTTTTTTTTGTAAATTTAAATTCACGCCCTAGATTCAGAAAAAGTATTGGTATTCAGTGTAGAAAAGGTTGTGGTTAATTTAATTAATGAGATAAAGAAAGTGGTGAGTAATACTTCCATCCCAACTTGCTTTTTCCTAACTTTCTTCTCCAACCTTGGATGACTCTGGTGTAAAATTTTTCACACGATTATGGAAATACGTATGTGTGTGTGTATATTTAATGTGTAAATATGTATTTGTAACATATATTGCATGTGGTGTGTATACATTTTTGCATAAATACAAATATATGTATATATATATTTCAAAATGTTATTTTTTGTCATCTTTGATTGAAAACATTTTTCCTTTAGGTGCAGGAAAGTGTGCAGTATATTTTCTGTGTAGATGGTAGTATGTTGTTTAGCATCAAGTAGCCTAGAAAGAAACCTGGGAAGAAATTTTACACCTGCCAGTTCGTCTGTTTTTGGAGGGTTCAACTCTATTAGTGATGTTCTATATACACATTCTATATTTTGATGTCTCCGGAAGAAAGAACACAGAAACCAAGAAGGAATTAAGGTCTGGCATTTTCCCTTCCCGCTTCAGAAATTCTTCAATGCAAAATACACCAAAGTCAGCTTTATTTTTTTCATTTTTCCTTTAGTGTCAGCTGGGCTATTCAGTCAGTCGAAGTCATTGCAACAGTTTTTAAAACAACAACAAAAAACCTAACTCAAAGCAGAAGTTTGTTATTAAATTATTGGTTAAAACTATAATTTTTTGGCAAGCTTTTCAAAAAGAGGAATGTTAAACTAAATTACTGGCTTGATTTTCTGCAAGCAATCTCAGAACCTTCACCTTCATAATAGCAAGTTATGTTGCAGAGCAGCAACACCTGTAGTAACATTATAATACGGGTTCACATCTTCCTTGTGTTAAAGACTCCAGAGCTGGATGCAGCTCTCCAGGTGGGCTCACATGAGGGTAGAGTAGAGGAGGAGAATCACCTCCCTCGCCCTGCTGTCCTCTCCTCTTTTGATGCAGCCCAGGATGCGTTTGGGCCTTCTGGGCTGCAAGCACACGTTGCTGGCTCATATTCAACTTTTCATCCATGAAAACATCACATTCCTTTTCCATAGGGAAGGTCTCAGTGACTTTTCCCAGTCTGTAGTACTTTTCAGGATTTCTCCAACTCATGTGCAGCACCTTGCACTTGGATTGGTTGAAGTTCCAAAATTTAGTGTATGGACAATACTGTCAGTCACACGGTGCAATTATTGGAGCTGTCCTGTGCCAGGGCAGGAGCTGGACTTTGATGATCCTTGTAGGAGTATCTAATGGACTTCTCTTTCTAAAGCCAAACTGTTAATGCAAACCAAATGGCAACTGGTATACACCTTTGGTCTTCTCATGCACACTTATACTAGAAAATACACAGTGAGTAAAGAAGGCCAGGATAAAACATGAGTTATTGATGAGGGGAGTGACACCATGAGCTCTTTGTTTAATGTATGGGAATATGTTCATTGTGTTAGTCAAATTGCTGCTAAAAGCCCTTTAGCAGTGGAAAAAAACATCCTGCATCTAGGAGGATTACAGTGTTCCTTAAGCCCACAATAGAACTTTGCTGAGTTTACCAGCAATAGCAGTTATGCTTTAAGGGCAATGTACAGAGCCATGAATTTTGTATTTAAAGCATCACTTCACCTTGAGACATTAAGGAAGCTAATTCCGGTTTCAATAACAAGAATTTACAATAAAACTAGTCTTCAGCTGATAAAATATCCTTCCTGTGGACTTAAATTCCTACACTTAACAGTGCCATAAAATAATTAGCTATATGGCCCCTTGTGTGGTTTTATGGCTTCTGCCTTCTGTATTTGTTGCTGTTAACTCATTATGTGGCCCCAGCTGAGCAAAATGCTCATGCGTGTGCTTAAATCTCAGTTCACTCCCTGAACATGTAAGTGTAAATGCTTTGTAGAGTCAAGGCCCATTGAATTCTAAGATGACTCAAACCAGATGTTTCTGTTTGGTCTCCATTTCCACAGGACAATACATCTCTTCAGTGTTCACTCGCTTTGAACGTAGCCACATAACTGCTAATAAAGGAGGCATTTGCTTTTTAAGCCAGTGAGCCCTGTTTTTCCAGTATTGTCTATTTTAAACAAAGTATTTCATCCCCCTTATTATTAACCCGTATAGTACCAGTTCTGGGGTAGCTCACACTGAGAAATAGATTACTTAGAGTATCTGTTGCCTACAGCTTTTTAGAGCTTTACATGCTTTGGAGGTGTAGTTTGTTTGGTTTTTTCTCCTTTTTCCCTTGTTTTTGCTCGAGGACAGAATCCATAGAGATGGAAGAGGAGAAAGTTTATCATAACTGACATTTCAGTCACTGCTTAGTTTGACTGCAAGATTTAGTAAAGGTTTATTCATACCAATAGATGGAGACCATATCTGATTTCCTTTTTTTAGAAATGGAACAGAGAAGACTGTCTTACTTGACTGGTTCTTAATGGAAGAAGAGGGATCTTTTCCAGCTTTTTCCTCTACTGCAGCTTTTGCATGAAAAGTCTAGATCCCTTCTGTTCATTTCAAGAAGCTGTTGTAGAGTAGTAGACTAAATGTTCAAAGATTGGCAGACTTCCCTCAGATGATTGTGAATATTTTATTTGTGTCTGGTTTTCATAGTGCTGTTGAATACTTGATCATGTCAAAACAAGCACTTATAGCTGATACTGAAAGATGCTGGCGGCAACAAACACTGCTGCTCATAAATAGCCTTTTCTTCACGGTGCAGTTTTGAAGTAGTGAAGTAAACATGGTTATTTGGGTGTGAGATGCACAAATACAGATCCAGGAATAATGTATCAGTCACGATGGAAAAAGCACTTTGTGTCCTGTTTCCATATGGCTTGTTTAGAGTGAGCTACATAAAGGATGTTTTCAGCATCCACTATTTAGGTGCACAGAGTATAATAACTGATACTATTTTCCATCTTAATAAATAGCTGGAGAAAGAAAAATGACTTGAAGGATAAAACGTAGAAACAGGACCCCTGATTTCTAAGATGTTATGATGTGCATGTTGCCTGCTTGAAGTGGCTCTGGATGGTGCATAGTCTCTCCATCTAGTGGTTAGATGGATGGGATGCCATATATTCTTCATAACATTTGAAGATGTTCACAGATTAAAATGGTGCAGTTAAAATATGAAGGAAATGCTTTATGAGAAAAAGTACATAGCTACATTAAGTAAGGAGGAGAGGCTAGGGCAAATGTAGAAAAGAAAACACAGGGGAATTCAGTGAAAACAGTCAGGTTAGATCTTCATCTTTGAAGCCTCCCCTTCTTAATAGCTAACTTTGGCCCCCCTCCCCTGACTTAAGCATATAAAAAAATACAATTTGCCCATGGTGATGGGAATATGATGGAGTGACTGGATATGTACCTCTGGCACTGTGGACCTTGTCGTTGCCTCACAGACTCTGTGTACAACCATCCTTCGGGTCTTTCCTCACACCTGAGCTTTCTTCTGAGTAGATGAAATGCCACCAGTGCTCCCTTGGTCCCACAGCTCATGCCCAGATAAATCCAGAGGAAGCTGCGCAAGGGGCCGTAGTAGGTCAGATTCTTGGCTTTGGAGCACAGACGGGGACAGGCTGTCCCCTTGGGCAGGGCACTGCTCAGGGCTCTTCTCCATATGAAGTTGGTGTGATGGCTAAGAAAAATATTTAAAGCAGTAAATCCCTGCCCAGAGGCAGGTAGCTGCTGTCTTCTGTCTGGGCTGGAAAGCTCCAGTGTTTAGCCTGACAAAAGCCCATGGACTCAGCTGTGGTTGCCACATGGCTGCTCTCTGCAGGAACAGGCTGGCTGAACCAGTCGACTTGGATAGTGATGAGGTCTGGACTGACACCCGCAAAGCCTAAATTGGGTAACCAGCCTTAAAATCGTTTCCTATGGCCCATAGTCCTCTTATTATTTCCCATGCCATTGTACAACAGTGTTTCTGTGTTTGGAAGGTTTACTTGTCTTCTGGAAGGACAGACCCATTGTCTTTTCTCTTTAAGGAAAGGACAGACTTGTTCTCTTTAGAGGAAGTCAAGCTTCCTCTAGGTCATGCCTTTCCCCCAGATCCTGTTGTGACAGGCCCACACATTTGCCTGCATCCAGTTTGAGGCTGTTCTCTGAGGTTCCTTGCAGAGTACCTGCCACAGCAGGTATTTTGAATCCTTTTCTTGAGCCTCCAACCTAACGATCTCCATAGTTACAGCAAAAGCTCCTTGCATCTCTTTTTACTTACCCCCTCTGTATCCATATTTTAAGTTCCCCTTATCTTTGCTTTATGACCTCTCCAGACTTTGACCAGAGCTGTTGAAATTTTTTATGCTCTGCTCAGAGCTCCCCAGTTTCCTCTTTTCCAAAACATGGAATAGCACTGCAGCCCGTCGCTTGGTGAGCAACATATCTGCTACATCTTGTCAGCTGTGGATGCAGCTTTTGAGGTCAACCAATCAACGTGTCACTTGAGCTCCTTCTGAGGACGCTTCTACCATGCCACCCTCCTCCCTGAATGCCACCGTGCTTCTCCCACACTCTGTGGCCTGTCACATCATATGTACGTGCTCAGCACGCTGCCCTGGTCATCTAAGTAGTGATGTCTTGTGTGTCAGATTGACTCGAAAAAGTGCTGGGAAAGTATGTGAGATGCAGCGTGGCTACTGGGCAAATCCAGAGCAGAGCTAATTGTGCTGCTGTTATGCTCAGTGCCTGAGATTAGATAAGCTTGCCTGTCACTGCCTCCAGCTGAGTTCTGAAAAACCAAACCATTTCTGTGACTTCCCAGAATGAAAATAGAATGAGAACACCATTTTCTCATTAAAAGCTCCTCAACAACCAATCCGCTGACCTTCTTTTCTTTAAACATAGTGGTTTCCCAACACTTATATTACCAAATTTGGCAGGAGATGACCTTTGTCCCAGGTAAAACAGCCGAGTTTACAGCAAAGATGTGTTTTCCAGCCAGAAGTACAATCCTATCCCAATGGGCCCAGTATTTCTTGCACAATTTAAAAATGTGGTTTACATTTTCTGTGTATTTTAAATTTGTATTACCTATACCCTATATGCTCACATTTAGACAGAACTTTACAAGCCCAGCTATTCTAGAACATTATTTGAATCTATTTTTCTCTCCACTAACTGATGCTCTTCTATCAGCTGGATATCCAGGGAGGCATTTCCATTTGACTATTGAAAATACAGTGTAGCAATTGTGTTAAATTGTCCAGTAGTTTTTAAATAACAAATAGAATTATTTTAATGTTAAAATATTTTCTGCTTTTTCACCTGTAAAAATGTAATCTTTCTGTAGGTTACAGGAACATGAGTTACATTTTGCTGCAGGTCTTCCAGCACCTATAAACAGGCAATTTTTAAAGATAACACCTTCTAAAGGTAGGCTGCAAAACTGCAAAGGCAATGAAACCAAAAGTGTGTGTATAAATACAGTACATGATTCAAAACTTCCTTCCTAAGGAAACGAGCTAAAGATGTGAAAGTGGAAGGATATATGCCAAAATCACGCCCATAGTCACTCTACTTTTAGACATCTTGATCTTTCATTTATTTATTTGTGATCTCTGTTTTGTCTGTGCAAAGGATAAATTCTTGCAAACTCTTCAAGACTTGTATCTAAACACAGAGAAAAAATGTGTTGCCTGATCCTTCTGTGTTTATTGAAGATCTTCAGCTGTGGATGCCATGGCTAACTGGGGCTTTGCATTCCTTGGTTAATGTTTCATTCGTAGCAGAGCTGCAGCTCACATGGGATCCTGCATTCATCAGTCAGAGAAATTTCCCATTATTCATGAAAAATTTAGTTCAAATAAGCAATAGAGGATTGGACCATTATCTATTATTAATGCTTTTTTTCAAGCTAAAGTAATTATGAAATAAACAGGTTCCATACTTATTTAAAAAAAATAATCCCAAGTCTTTTCAGAAAGCATAGACTTTATTTTGTAATTGCCATTTTGCAGAAAATCATTAAAAAACTAGACAGGAAAAATACTTATTAGTTTTGGGCAGACTAAATTTGTGTGTGTTTTATTTACAGGAGCATTTCCACTGAGACTCCAGATAGAACCAAGTATTCTAGAATCCTAGAGTCACAATGAACCAAAAAGAAACTGTAGCCATATTACTTTGCCTTCATATGTACTTTATACAGTCACTATATATGTTTTTAACTCACAATCTGATACATAAACACATCAAAAAGACCCACACTACAAAGAGGTAAGAAAAGCTCTGACTATTTCTTTGGCATGTGCAAGGTGTGTGTCAGGCAATAGGAAATGACATTTGACTGGGATGGTTGGTTGCTTCCACCTTTAACTGTTCTCTATTAATTTACCTGCATCAGTTTAAACCCATTCATTTAAAATTTTTTAAAAAATTGATTAGGTAAAGTTCAGATGTGTTCCATTACAGGGAGCTGCTTTTTTGTTTATTTATGTTTGTAGTTTTACATGGGCTTAATTCCCTTGGGTGCAGTTTACTCTCAAGTGCTGTGTTCAAAAAGGAAAAAGAACTAAAGTAAACATAAATTAGATTTGGCTGAATAGAAGACTCAATCAATATAGTTTAAACATTTGAACAGTTCCTGAAGTCCTGCTGGCACACCTGGGTTTGCTAAACACATGCTGGGGTAAAGTTGAGGAATCAACCATAACCTTAGGAGACCAGAGTGCTGAGGCTCCATCCAGAGTCAGAGGAGAGAGACTCTCCAAAATTAACCTCCTTGCAGACTCTGGGGTTTTTTTCTGTTTTGTTTTGTTTTGTTTTGTTTTGTTTTGTTTTTTTCTTAGGGAATGAGCTTGTTCCTCTCTGTTACCGCCAATACACTCAGCTGTCCAAACTCTGGAAGGGCGTTCTGTAGTTGCCTACAGAAAAATGTATTCACACCAAGGCTTAAATATAAAAGTTGGCTGTTATTTTAATGTTTAAGCTTTGTCTTAGAGCTCTAGACTCTAAAAGGGTATGATGCTTCAGTCCAGAACAGGTTAAAGAAGAGTACATTTTGAAGATTATAAATACTTCCATAGCAGAGCTGGATTTGCCTACACAGTGTAAATACTGGCAAATTCATGGTAACAGGAGACTTTTGTACCATCACTTTGAAACTGCTCATTTATATCTGCTTTTCCTGTTTAACTGGTTCTACCCCGTTTCCCCAAAAAACCCAATAAACCACATCAGCATTCAGCACACTTTTTTAAGAGCACAAAACCCTGTTTCTGATCACTAGCAGGAGTGAAGCCCTTTTATCAAAATGGTTAAGTACCTGGAAGAAATAGTCTTGAAGGAATGAATTCTACCACTTAAAAATTCATGAAGTAATTCAGCACGGCTTCTCTAGTGTCCCATTCCAAATATGACCATGGCTTACACTATGCCAGGCCAGCTGAGGCTTTATCTAGTCTTGAAAAGATGCAAGGACAGCAATACTAAGCACAGTCCTAGTGTTGCTTTATTTCCACGCCCTTAACAGAAAATACTTTTGGTGGTAAAGCTTCTTCATCTCAAGCAAATTCTGTGTACTGGAATAATTTGAGTGAAACCATTGTACATTTACACAAAATGCAATAGCTTGAAAGCAACTGCTGATGACCTAACATCTGTTAAGAACTGGATGCTAATTTTGTCACCTTTCTGCATTTGCTCCAACCTCCGCTGGGACTCTGGTTTATGCTGGCATGCAGTGTGGTCTCTGCACAGCTTCCCCTAGTACCTAATGGAGATGATGAAAGTCTTTTCACTGCGTTCGATCACTTTCGGGTTTGCATTTATTTTGCTTCTGGACCTACAGTGTTGATTGCCATTGCTGATCCAAGACCAACAGTCTCATGATGTTCATGCAGTCAATCCAGCAGCTCCGCTTGTTAAATTACGCCTTTTCTCACCTTTCCCTAGGTTGGAAAAATCCACAAGAATGCTGCCCGCAAGAGAGAATACCGTGTCCTGTTCATGGTGATCACTACAGTTATCTGTTATCTGGTGTGCTGGATTCCATATGGGGTTATAGCATTACTTGCAACATTTGGTAAGCCAGGTGTTGTGACTCCAGTTACAAGCATCATACCTTCCATCCTAGCAAAAAGCAGCACTGTTTGCAATCCCATTATCTACATACTTATGAATAAGCAGGTAAGACATACATTATTTTTAAATTGTGTTTTTTCAGGGTCCATCAGATATTCTTAACCATTGTGACTACCAGTCCTATAATTGTATCTTTAAGGACATTCAGAGCTTGTCCAAACAATACTACTGGAGTCTTGGTGTAGAAGTGTTTGCAAACAACAGCATATTGCTAGATAGGAAGAACAGAAAAATGTTTGATTAATGAAATTGCATGTGTTCTTCTGAGGGCACACTGGGTATTAATTTGTATCCTTCAGAGTTAGTTGCCAAAGGTATTTACAAGAAAAATACTCAAACATTTGGTGAGGTTGAGGAGTGGGAGGAAAGATGGACAGGAAGACAAAGGGATTTCATGACCTTGAAAACAAAATAAAGGAGGAGACCATTTGCAAATACCATTGGCATGGTAGATCCTCTTGAAACCAAATGATCATTGCAGTTAACTGTTTCTGTGGACATCTACATGCTTGCTGTTAAATTCCCAGTTCAGCTACATGCCAAAATAGATAAGGAAGTTTGTCTCATGAGCACCAAAGCATATTCTAAAAGGCCTAGATCAAGTTCAGGTCTCTCATTCCTGTAAATGCCACTCAAAAGTGAGCCTCTTAATGTTTCTGTGTTGGCAATTCTGACTCTAAAGTTTGCTAATGGCAGATCTGGAAGTTTTAGAAGTGTTTTGGAGTAGGAACTCTGAAAACTATGCATACTTTATGAAAATTTTTTCTTTCTTGTATTAGATTACATTTTAGATGTTGTTCTCAGTTTTCTTTCTCCATTATGTCCATTACATTACTACAAAGCAAAGAAACACCCTTTATCTTTTCTTGCTCAGTGTGTGCTGGAACCCACCATTAGAATTTATCAACAGCAGCATTATAATATTATGAAACTGAAACAAGGGAAGAGTTAAATATGATAGCCAAATATATTCAAGTTTTGCCACAGCCTGAGATCATTCTTGGCTTGCTTCATCTAACCTAAAGTTCTTAAATAACAAAAGAATCTACTCTTGGAGTTTGAGCGAAAAATCTCAAGCAAGCTGTGAAACCTCCCTGAAATCAGAAGGAAAAAGTTCTGTTGCCCTCCCCAAGACCAGGGCTTCACTTCCAAAGTCTAGTTTGAGCTGATATTAAAACAAATAGAACTTCCCATTTGAAAAGTGTTAATGCTGAAGAAAGCCAGTAACTTTTCCCTCTTACCTTTTACCATTCTTATGAAAACATCTCAACAGCAGCATCTGTCTTGCTTCTTTATTCTCTGAGCACTTTGACTGAGGTCCTTGATCGTGCTGTGATCACTGGAGCAAGTTGTATAATATTGATAACAGACACATTTTGGCATTGTCTTTACATGTGGAGATGTGCTGAACCACCCTGAAGGGGAAGACCTTGGCCACATTTGGGATAGATATATTTTACTAATGAAACCAAGATAGCCAATGTGCAGCATTAACCTGCAGCTCTCCTTTGCTGTGGCACTGTGTATTAGCAGTGAAAATAATTTGTTTTAACTGACACAGAAATGTGCTTCACTCAAAAAGGGTGAAACCCATCCCGTTGTCTGTTCCTCCTCCTTTCAGAACAGGAACAATAGTAACACCCCCATTCAATGCATCACTGATATTCTTGGCACCTCTGTAGTTCTCACACTTTCTTGTAAATTTAACACCTCAGGAAAAGAAGTTGTTAATCTTCCCAGCACTCAGCTTTCCTGGTCTTCATGCTTAGCTGAGAATTGTCACAAAAGGCTGGTGCAACCCTGCACAGAAATTATCTGGCTTGCATTTTTCACAGTCTTCTCTTTGCAGATGTGAGGTACCACAGTAGGGTATTTATTTCTGCACCTTATAAATACACAAAACATACAGCATAATTTTTAGCTCTCTGTGAATAAGCCTTTTTGCTTTGGAAATGCCCTGAAGATTGTAAAACAGCATCGGTTGACTTGCAGCTGTGGTGTTAGCTTCCAGCTATCATAAATCTGTGTGGAGTATTGTGGAACCATCAGCCTCTGAGTCAGCCTTAAAACGCATCCTGCAGAACACATCTTTAAATTAACTCTAAAGCAGTCCCTGAGTCACTTTCATCGTCCTGGAACTTCAGAGAAAGAGTTTTTGGCATTGCCTACTGCACTGACCTGAGGTGATAAATCACTGAGGAAGATAGTGAATTTCTTTCTAGCTGCAGGAACTCCCTCAGGTGGGATGGCATGAGGTGTGCTGCCGTCATTCTTCCCGTACTGTCCTCCAGGAGGAGACAGATGCACTGTTTAAGGCTGCACTGTTACTGGGCTGATAACATGCCAGGCAGACATCAAGCTCCATTGACAAAACTGTTAAACACTAAACTACCTGAGACCAAGTGATGCTGGGGTGAAGCTGGAGGACACAGCAGAGGAGATTCCATTTTCCCCGTTCTGTCTTTGTGGAAGGCGCTTTTGGCTCTTGGCAATATGACTGTGTGTGCCTGGGGCAGCTGTCCCCAAAGGTCAGGTCCCAAAAAGGCAGCACAGAGCCAAGTAGGCTGGGCAAGGTCAGTGTGCTTACTCTTTCAGTGCATCAGTCCTTTGGGATTCTATAGTTCATGCAGTTGTGCAGATTTTGTTTCATCTTCTCCTATCTCTCTCAGTTTATTCCCATCACACATCCCTGTCAAGTTCCCATTGTTCAAACTTCCACCCATGCAGCCACCTCAAACAGATTTTTAATGACAGCTTCAACTACCTTCCTTTCATGATGGAGATGCTGACAGCAGCCTGCTCTTTCACGTTACATGCAAGCAAGTATTAAGCATTCACCCAGGAGATACGGAGTTTCCCTGCAGCCATGGGTTTTGCTGCCAAGGGGGTGATTGCTGGGAGCATCCTGCTTTTGTGTGTTCCACAGAACAGCACAGGAACCCTAACATGGATGAGCTTTCTGGCCGGTATAACTGTGCATGAGGACAGACTTCACTGAGAACCAGGGATTTTTGGCTGGATAACCTAATGGTGTGGCAGCTTCAGAGGTTAACCTTGTTTCGCACACCAGAAATTCATTTTTATTGATGCAGAACTCAAGATATTAATAATGAGTGTTCAAGAAAATGTGGTTATGGATGATATCACGGTGAGATTGAGTGAATCTCTACTCACTATTTCACATAATTTGAAGATAGCACTCGGAGAAAATAGAAATTTTCTGCATTGCTACAGACAGCCAAATTTGAGTCAAGTTTAAACCTGTATCACTCAAAGATCTAGAGAACCAATTGTTTGAAAATGACCGATCAGATTACAAGTCACACTCTTTGCTGATGCAAAATAGCCTTGCTCCATGGCAGATCATGAGCTTTACACTAATTTCTTTCACATTTTCAGTCACTCAGGTAGTGCACCAAAGTCTCCCTGGACTACGGAAACTCAGGCTAGCACATCTAATACTCTTTTGCATATTACAATTGGAGAAAAAGTCCACCCAAACCATGTGATCAGTAAAATGCTATTTCTGGTGTCAGAAAGTGCCTCTGAGCAAAATAGGGAGGGAGAATGTGAGGGAAGGGATGTATTAAATGTGAATATAAGTCCCTGATTAGTGATTGGACTTCTAGTGTCTGTCTTCTTGTATTAAAATCATTGTCCTTTTAAAAAGTAGGTGACCCTGTCATTTTCTCCAAGGATCTTGAGAAGTGATGCTGAAAAGTATATACACATACTTACTTGAAAGTCATTACTACTGTGACCTTTCCAAATTTATCTTGTAATGGGGCATGATGGGTAAAGGAGAAATTAGGGAGAAAAAATGAAAAAACTAAGCCAAGTATAAAGACTTTTTTTTTCCTGGTGAGATTTAAATATTATTATTATTAACAATAATAATGTACTTAAAAACTGTTCCTCAATGGGACCTGGGCCCAGCATCACACATCAGACACCTCTGCTGTGGCTCTGACAGTCCTCAGGAAGCTCTGCCACCTCCACCCTCCTCTTACCTAATGAGTGGCTTGTTGCTCAGGCCAGCTCCCTCTTCCAGGGCCTTTGTGGAACTTCTCAGCTGCCAGATGAATAACAAAGAGTCTTTCTGTCCTTAATAATAATCTATTTGTTCTCTGTATATGCAGTTTTCTAGCAACCCTTCTCAGTCCTTCTTGATCTTACCTTTTGCACTGAAAAGGCAGAAACGCATATGAGCTTTGGGAAAGGGAGATACACATGATAGCGATAAAAAAATAAATAACCTTAACATTTCTCCACTGGCTGTTATAACAGCTGTATTTTCAGTAATTTTTCATGTGGTATTGTGCAGTTTTCAGTATTTCCAACAAAAGATAATGTCTCATTTTTAAAGCTTGAGGAATATGGAGGTAAGATAACACTATTTTTTAAGTTGCTTGTTTTCACATTTGGAAAATGAAGGTATTTTAGCTGCATGAGGACACAAAACTACAGATCCAGGAAGACAGTATGCAATTCAGGGACAATTGTGGCAAACTTCATTTTATACATAAATTGGGACACATCTATGAAGTCCTGAAAAGGGACCTTGTTTGCTTAATTCAAACCTTTGAGAGGTTTGTGGACTTAGATAAGATTTATCATCTTAAGTTGTTATAATTTTTCATTAAAATTCACATAGATATCAACACTCACGGTCTGTTTCCCCCCCCCTCTTCACTGGTAGGTAAGCTGACTTTGAGTAATTAATAGCCCAAATAGAATGGCACACCCGAGCTCTTCAGCTGAAAATAGGTCAAGTCAAAAATGATCTCTTACTGCAGAATACTCTACTGTAGTACAGCTCAGAAATGTTTTGTCTTTATATCTCTGCCAACATGTATGTTATGACTTCTTAAAGTAGAAGGGCAAAGAGAAGAAAGGTCTCAAGGGCACCTTTGCTTCTGTCATAAGGTACAATTGCATTTCACATAGTAAGTTTAAAATTACTTTAGGAATTTCTCTCACAGCTCATGACAAAAAGATCAGTTCAGGTAAATAACTTGGGCATTTAATTAGGGTCCCAAGCAACCCTAGCTAGCCTTCATGCTGCCCCAGGCTACATCCTTTGATACATCCTGTCTATGTTGACATGTTCTGCCTGTCCTGTGGATGCTCTCTGGGGACTGGAGTGGCTTCAACATCACAGATGGGTTTAGAACTTTCTTCTATTAGACCCAGGGCAAAAGTAGGAAGCAGGCAGCCAGACCACCTGTCATGTAAGCAAAATACGGAATAAAATAGAAAACTAATACAGATGAATGAAGAGAAACACAGGATAAGCACATGTGTTTTAAACTATATAATGATTTTCAATTTATGGCTAGGGAATGCCCTAATGGTAATGGCATCCAGTTAAAAGATCCTCCTTCTGGAAGACACAGAAAGTGAAGGGCAGCAATATCTCTTTAAATCTTATTTTAAACAGCATCTAATATGTTAATGTCTCTTCCTATATTGCTATTTTCATAGCACCAGAGAAACATGAGGTTTCACAGAAGTGGGAAGAGACCTCCAAATTAGACAAGGGAAATGAATAGATCAGAACACCAAGGGGAAAATGCAGTGAGCAGGGTTTGTAGCAAACACAATCAGATCCTTTTGTTGTCCATACCCACCCTGCAAAAGAAAACAGGCATTTCTGAAAGGAGAAGAGAGAAGACTCCAAAAAGAGTGAAGCTGAGGTTGAAGTGACAGGTAGTGCGATAAGAGACGAGCGTCCAATATTGTTTGGCATCCTCATCGAAGACATTGGAGGATTGCAGGCACCCTCAGATGAAACCATGCCAAGTGGTGTCCTTTACATGCTTGAGGGAAGGGATGTCATCCAGAGGGATCTTTACAGGCTTGAGGAGTGAGCCTGAGCAAACGCTATGAAGTTCAACAAGGTCAAGTGCAAGGTCCTGCACCTGGGTCAGGATGATCACCAGTATCACTATAGAATGGGGAATAAATGGACTGGGAGCAGCCCTGTGGAGAAGGACTTGGTAATACTGGTGAGTGAAAAGCTGGGCATGACCTGTCAATGTGCGGCTGCAGCCCAGAAAGCCAATTGCATCCTGGGCTCATCCAGAGCAGTGTGGCCAGCAGGGCGCCTCTACTCTGCTCTGGTGTGACTCCACCTGGGGTACTGCATCCAGCTCTGGAGTCCCAGCACAGGAAAAACATGACCCTGTTGGAGCACATCCAGAGGAGGGTCATGGTCAGAGAGATGGAAGTCTTCTCCACTGAAGAAAGGCTTGAGAGAGTTTGGGTTGCTCAGTCTGGAGTAGAGAAGGCTCTGAGGAAATCTTCTTGTGGTCTTTCAATACTTAGAGGAGGCTTGTAAGGAAGGCAGATAGAGACCTCTCTCCAGGGCCTATAATGACAGGAAAAGGGGCAATGGTTTTAAACTGAAGGAAGGTAGATTTATACTGGGTATAAAGAAGAAACTTTTTTTTATGATGAGGATGATAAAACACTAGAACAAGTTGTCCAGAGAAGTGTGGATACCCTGAATTGTTCTAGGCCAGGTTGGACAGGGCTTTGAGAAACATGATCCTGTGAATGACGTCCCTGCCTGTGCCATGGTGGTTGGAACTAGATGGTCTTTAAAGGTCCTGTGCAACTGAACCCATTATAACATTCTATAATACAGAAAGTAATCTTGTCATACAATGCACTTAATAGGTCTTTTCTTGTATCTTCCACTTATCCACTAAAACTGGAGGGACTTTACAGTTCTTTGTATTTCTTTAGAGGTTTAAGTGATCAGTGTAATTTAGAGTAAGTCCCTAGGCATGATGCAGGTAAGCATTTTGATCTATTTGGACTAGCCAAATTTCAAATAAAAAATATAGCTGTATCTCAGCTTAGGAGATCATATCCACTCCAGTGCAGTTTCATTGTGATTAACTTAGAAAAGAGTGACCACTGCCTCAACTATTTCCTGAAAAGCTTGTAGGCAATTCGGGTCAATAGAAGGGGTCACTATCACACTTACCGTAATGGAGACAGGGAAATAAATCAGCATTAACTGCAATGATTGAATGACAGGAGATTTACATTGCTGCCTGTTTGAGGGCTAGCAAGGAAATATCTATAGGAGAAGATTTGACCTCTAGAATCATTGTCACTACCCAAAAGGCAATAAAACAATAAACTGTTTAAGGATTCAAAGAAATTGTAAGGTTCCATATCTCAAATTTTCTCCAGTACAGGGAAAACAGCTTCAGTAAAATAGTTTGCACTTGCCTATTGTGATCAGCCTACAGTTCTTCTGGCAGTCTCAGAATTTCATTTACAAACAGCTGTTTTTCATACACTTTCACCTGCAACATTAAACCTGCAGGGTAGATTGATAGATAAATGGAAGCGTCCAGTATTCAGAGCTTACTGTAGAGCAAGAAATGTGGTATGTTCACAGCTGAAAAGAAGGTGTTAAGATTTTTGTAAGCCAGGTCCCTTGGTAGCCTGGTTGCTCTTGCGAGTAGACATCATAAGAAACTCAACCAAAGTGGTGTTTCTTTGCCGGCTTCACAGGTACATCTGTCCTCAAGGGAGAGTCTGGATGGTCAAGAGCTCAGCCAGTCCTAAGAGAAACACAAGGGGAAAAAAGGATGAAATATTAGCAATCGTGCTCTTTCTCACTTTCCATTACTTCAGTGCGAACTAGAAGCTGGGTGAAAGAACTTGGCAGTTCAGGTTTTTTTTCTGAACAGATCTCCAAGTTTGGCATGGGCACTTCAGAGTCCTACAAAGGCATATGTGATCCACAGGTAGTCTAAACTTCAGCTGCTCTTCAAAATGGCATTGCCAAGTCACACCGAATGGATGTCACAGGATCTTCTATTGCAGTGGTCTCAGCTGCAATGGCAGGTCAGGGGTCAGACTGAATTTTAGCCCACACCTTGGTTTGGTTAAGGTCAAGCATTAATTTAGCCTCAGAATTCCCCATTTCAATTCTAATGTTTCTGTTTTCCTATAATATGTCCAAGCTTTTTAAGTAGAACTCCAGTTAAGTATTTGGTACAACTTACCATTTCAAAGCTGAATGCAAGCATAGGTCATGTGAAGAAAACAGAATGCAACATTCTGTAATGCAATGCAATACAACACAACATATTAGATAAACAAAGAATTTAGTTGCTTTATGAGGACAATCAAATTCAACAGATGAAAAAGAATTGAAAAAGTAAGTGTAACCCTGGAGGTGACAGAGCCTCTAATTTTCCTCTCCTGTTCAATAACTGAGTAATCGTTTGTCATGTGGCAGTGGCATAATACTAAAATTTAATTCAGAGCAGGACATTTTTCTACATATTGTGTCAGTTGAGATAATTTCCCAGAGTTTTATTGTGTGTATCAGGCATATCTTTGCAGTCATGTATCTTACTATGAATTGAAACAACAATTGCTTCAGATGCGATAGATGAAGAAAAAACTATTTTCCTAGGCAGAGAATATTTTTCAGCATTTATGTAACCTCCACTAAATAAATATCTTTAATTGAGTTAATCCTCAGTATCCTTGTAAAGCATATGATTATCATCATCCTAGTCTTACAGCAGGAGAAATTTGAGGATTAAAGGTTAGATTAGCGCTTAAACCCTCATGGACTTGCTTGGCAATTCTAATTCAAATGTGTAGAACTTTATGATTTTATCCTGATGTCCTTCTTCTTCCAGGGCAAAAAAATCTGCTGTACTCAAAGAAATAATCACTGCCACAGTATGGAAAATACAATATAAAACTGTACTGAGCCTGTAATTCATTAGAATAATCCCCTTTTCATTATAAACTGCATCATTTAATGCGATTCAGAAATCTGACTGTGTCCAAATGAAAATAAATTTAAGGTTCATTGTCTTTTGAAGTAGAAGCTATTACAGAGCTTTGTTCCTCTGATGTTTAGCATAATAACTGCTCTCAAACTAAATTTATTTGTAGCCAGTTTATAAACCTTTATTCATTATAAAGCTCTTCTTCTTTGGCAGTTGTCTTTTCCTCATACAGGGACACCATACACAGATCACTTTCTTTCCCCACATTCCTAGCATGAACTATTTTAATTATTTTCATAATCTAATATTCAAAACAATTATTCAAATTATTATTTTGGTAATCATGCTTGGAACTGTGTATTTCATCTGGGAAACTTTTTAGGCATTCACTGGATGTTAGTAGAGAACCAGCATCTCAATGTAGTAGGAGTTATTTCTTGTTTCTGTCTTGTTTGCAGTGTTTAAACCTCTTGATTGTTATTATCTTCAGAATCTGAACTGAGAATAAGAACATCAGCTCTACAGTGACTTCTTAAATCCCTTTATCTAAATTAGAACCAGATTTTCACAACTGGGTGTACTGAAATATGCAGGGGCCTGCTACATAAGGTACAGCTATTGTATACTGAGTAGTTTATGGATGACCCTGCTTCAGATGTAATGTTCTAACCCTCTAGAGAAAATACTTACTCAAGACCTTCCAACTCACCCAAGGTTTTACAGGACTTCTGTGTTTGCTGGCTTTAGGCCAATAGGAATACATTACAAGCAGGATTCAAAGGTTAACCAAAAACTTGTATCACTTGTCTTCCTTTTCACCTTCACCACTCTCTCACAGCGAGCACCAACTTCAAAATCAAGGAATTTCTATGTAAGTTAGAAAACAAAAACCAGGTACTTTTGTAATTTGTTAGTCAACTTCCCAGTAAAGCATTTTCTCAGTGGAAAATGTGGCTTCTTCAATATTAGAAAAGCTGTTATTTTTACTGATTTTATTACCAGCAAGGAAAAAAAGAAATGACGTTTCAGCCCAGATCTCCATGCTTAAGCTGCTACTCTTTGGTTGCTGTCAAAGTCTTCAATGAAAAACACTGTTCTTCACCCAGGCAGATCAAACTCTCTGACCAGACTGCATCCCCCTTGTGCAGGAACAGCAGTGGCTCAAAAAGTGGGACAACATGTAGTCAAGTTTAGCCCAGCCCAGAGATGTAGTTTATACGGAAACAGTCAGAATGAAGTTGAGCTATAATTTCATGAACACACCTACCTGGAATTGGAAATTTTGACAGTCCAGAGTTTTGTCTGGAATTTTTTGATAATTTGTTTTGATTTTGTTCAATGTAAGAAAGAAATTATAGAAGAATTAAAAATTCTGTCAGAACAGAAATTCTGATTTCTCAAACCTATGGGGTCTGTTACTGCATTACTTACACAAAAACCACCAAATTCTTGCTACTAAAACAGTCACAAACCAAACCCCTGTCAATAATTTCTAATTCTGCCTTGGGTAAAATCAATACCTAATTGGCTGCAAACCAAGATGAAGGTAAAAACCAGGGAAGACTTAGTTCCCATCCTTTATACCCACCACTGACCACACTGCAGCTCTCATTGCTTGGAAAGGTGTGAGTTCTGTAACAAGTGCCCTTGTCCAGCTGTAGAATGCTTATCTGGCAATTAAAAGGTTTTCCCAGCATTCCCATATCAGAGAACCTCCTGTATCTCATTCATAGAAATTGATGGAAATATAATTTTGGACAACAGAAGCAACAGGGCAGGTGGTAAGGAAATCTGGGGGAGGAAGAGGCTTGTAAGAACCTATGTTTTAGCCAGAGATGGAATTAATGCCCAGGAAGAATCAGTAGGTAAAATGCCCAAGAGCTGCTGAACGTAGGAGTGGCCAACCCACAACCAAAAAGACCCTGAGAAATTCACAAGGGAAGATAGCCAGTGTTGTATTACTACAACAATAACCTCATGGAAATAACACTTTGGATTTCCTTGCACAGTGTTCTGAGTCTCAGCCTTAATGAAACTCTGTAAGGACCATCTGGAAGATCTGTTTTCCCTAAGCGTGTATTATACACATAGCCAAAGACGGGCAGTTCATAACCTACTGTAAAAAAAAAACAAAACAACCAAACAAAACTCCCCCAACACAGTAATATCACATTTCTACAAATATTTAATAATGTACTGTATTCATAGCAAGATTGGGGCAGGAATATACCAGCATAAACCCATCACAGTCAGATAGAGTCTTTATTTTAATCCATTTGGGCCGATCTAGAGTCCAAGGCTGAAGAACCGAAAATACAAGAAGAAACTGGGTCAGCAGGACAGCATATTGACTGTAACTAAATAAACACATAGATTTTTCAAGTGTCAAAATACTTCTCGTTGTTATGCTTTGAACTTCCAGCAAAATGGGAGTTATTTCAAAATGATCTGGAATCAGTCATCCCATATTACGGTGGTAATAGACCCTTCATTTCTCCTCATGAAGTGGAATGTTACTGTAGGGACTGGTAAATTTGCTGCTGCCTCTGCTAGTCAGGGTCCATCAATCACACTGTAAAACCCTAAACAATTCTAACTTATGAAATGGGAATAGGAAAGAGAGGCAAGATCCATTTTGTTGCTATTCTCTGAAGTTCTTTGCCTGTTCTTATTTCTCATGTTGCTCTAGAAAACTCTTCTTAAGTTTCTTTTAGGTAGGAAGAATTAACTTCACATGCTACTTCTATTGTATACTGTATGGGGTTTAGTAGCTCTGTTTAAGGCCAGGGAAGAGCACACGTGAGATAAATATGACAACTGGTCTGTTTTTCCTGCAGTGATAAACCCACTGAAAACAACCAATATGCTGTCTTAAACCAACGTGCATTGAAGACACAACAGCATTGTTAATATTTGCTTTCATGTGCATGACCAATCCCTTTGAAGTTCAGCAGCCATGCCGATTACATTGAAGTATGGGCATAGAAAAGTTTCTCCCTGTTTCCTCTGACAAAATAACTATCCCCACTTTATGATCCCTTCAGCTTTGATCTCTCACTTTGTTAACTTTATATGAGAGCACATGTTTAATGGGGACTTATCTAAAAGAAGTATTTTAAAAGAATTATATGAATAGCATGCTATAACCATGAAAATAAGGTAATATTTCTCAGACATGGTATATGCTTTGTTGTTTCTGCCTTCTGTGCTTTTCTACTGTGGAACAACTTTGTTAATATTATTTTGGTAACAACTTACATGTTTTCTTCTCATCTCTACTTCTTGGGATGCTACAACTGCTTATTAAAATGCCTAATATCCTGATAGCTACATTCAGCACCATGCATTTGTAAAATATAAATCAGGCCCATCAGATAGCTTATAATTTCATTTGTATAGAAGAAAACAAGCACTCGAAGTAACTGAAAAACAACACTTCCAGAGCGGAATATTGCTAGGGAAGAAAAGTAATGTTGCTTGATCCGGTTGGAGGCATCAGCTAAGACTCCTATCCCCTTTACTGAAAATGCAGGCTCAGAAACAGGTCCAGAACAGAACTTTCCCCACTTTTCCTTTCCGGTCATCTGTCCTGTTCATGCTCAAGATATGGCACTTTATATAAACCTCCTGGCTTATGCCTCATGGGCAGTAAGGCTGGGCCTAGGGGTAGACCTCTGGCACTTTTAGCTTGCCCAAGACAGATATTGCCTGTTTCTTGCCTTATGCCTCTTGCTCTCCCTGTCTTAATCCAAAGTGCAGATACTTTAAATCAAGGATGCCATGTAGTTTACAAAACATCAGACAACTCACAAGTCATGAATTCTAACTTCTTGAGGCACATTGTCAAGCAGTGCTCCAGGACTGAGGGTGGGAAAACTACTGCCTGGAAGGTGGGCCAGCAAAATATTTTAATCACTCAGCTCAGTTGCAGTCAGACAACTGTCTGGGAGCAAGGTAATTAGCAGCAGCTGACACAGCCTGGAGTCAGCACTGGTAGTGATTTTCCCCTCTGGGTTCTTCCATAAAGTCAAGGCACCTGTGATGTCTATTGCCTGCCCTCCGTAACCCTTCAGGGTTTCTGGAGTCCTTTCACAAGCATATGAGTTGTTGCTACAGTAATTATCCCCAACCTGTCAGCATCCTGGAACCGAGAGGGTATTTGATTTGTATTTGTCTGTGTGCAGAATCAGGTCACCAGAGGAAATCGGATTTCTTATTTCAGTTGTCAGACAGATGACTAGAAACACATGGAGGAGGTTGTTCAGAGTGCAGGAGTGTAACCCCGTTAGTCTTTTCTCAGTTAAATTTGTGGGATTCATTTGCTTACAAAGAAGCTGAACTTCAGCACAAGTCTGTTCTTAACTCTACTATAGTTCTTCATTTTTAGATCACATCCCAGCACACTAAACCTGACAGCAGCAATATAAGCACCAACAGATGAGTTGGGTTTCTCTCCAAATGTGCAGAAAAAAAAAGGAAAACAAAATGCCAAAACCAAGTAAGTGACTATTAGGAAAAAGCAACAGTCCTGCCCATCTGTTGTGGTACATCTTCTAGCTGTTTCTTTCCATTTTTTTTTTGGTGTGTTTCATAATTCCTTGTCTCTCCCCCTTCCTTTCACTGGACCTTGTTCCTTAGTTTTATAATTTTTAGGAATCCAGCAATCACACCAACAATGACTCCCCCTGTGAGTTGTCACAACCTACTTGACCTGCCAGTTTTCTGGTGGCTATTCTGTCTCCAGTGTAAAAAGCTCCCACTATATTACTGCATTATAGCTAGTTCCCAGTCAGTTTAATACAATCAATTAATATTTTCATCAAACTAAATAAGCATTTACTTAGTGTATTTTTAGGAAAAAGAAAAAACAGGGCATGCACTTCTTACTTTCCTTGGTTATCAAGGCATGAAGCTCCAGGGTCAGACTGTACTTAACTTCCACAAAAGTACTGCCATTTCTTTGAAGTCCGTTCTCTGGAGAACCTTACTGGTGTAAGAAAGCAGAATATAAAAATCCAAGGAAGGATACATATACGGAGTAGATGTTGGTAAGTTTTGGGGTGCAGCAGATAAATGCATGCTATTCTGATGAAGCAACCAAATTTGTCACTCTGGAAAGATCAAGATACCAGGAAAGCTAGAACAGAAGTCCAAACAAACCACAAGTGTTAGTGCTCTGTTCACACTGATTGATGCAGTCCCACAGTAAGATACTATTTAATCACTGCTGCAGGTGCAGTTACCTGTGGAAGATGGGGGATGTCATTATAGTAAAAGACTGGCTCCTTCCCTGCTTGTCAAGCTGTTCTTATCATAGTATCACAGAATAGTTTCAGTTGCAAGGGACTTTGAAAGCTCATCTAGTCCTTCCCCCCTGCAATGATCAGGACCATCTTCAACTCGGCCAGGTTGCTCACAGTCCCATCCAATCCGACCTTGAATGTTTCCAGGGATAGGGCACCTACCACCTCTCTGGGCAACCTGTTCCAGTGTTCCACCATGCTCATCGTAAAAAATGTCTTCCTTATATCTAGTCTAAATCTGTACTATTTTAGATTAAAACCATTACTCCTTGTCCCATTGCTACAGGTCCTACTAGAAGGCCTCTCCCATCTTTCTTGTGAGTCCACTTTAAATACTGAAAGGCCACACTGAGGTCTCCCCAGAGCCTTCTCTTCTCCAGGCTGAACAACCCTAGCTGCCTCAGCTTTTCCTCATAGGGGAGGTGCTCAAGCCCTCTGACCTCTTTGTGGGTCTCCTCTGGATTTGCTCCAACAGGTGCACGACATTCTTATGCTGGAAGTCCCAGATCTGGATGCTGTACTCCAGCTGGGGTCTCACCAGAGCGGAGTAGAGGGGCAGAATCACTTCAACAAGTTCATGCTGCAGTCAAGACAGCAAGTTGAATTGATCATCTCAAGACGTTTTTCAGCCAGATCACAACAGCTAATAATGCAGATAAACAGACCAAAATGCCTGTATTCAACTTGTCAATAGAATTGTGCCCCTAACTACTCAAGTGAAACACAGCTGGCTTCTGTGAGTAAAACAATAAAAGATACCTCCAACAAAGGCATGTTGTTCAAAAGAGGGCAGTGCAATTTTGGGAATAAACCTGAAAATGGGTTGCCTCCAAGGCTGCCTGACATACTATCACAAATATAATGTCACACCTCCTAAAGCTGTCACTGCTAAAGAATAGTGGGGACAGCAAGATGTCCTCTACCCTACACAATATAGTTCATGGATTTCCACCTCTTACTGAGGCGCAGTTTGAATGCAGTGAGACAAGAATGTCCTCTCTGAGGTCACAGACAGTGAAACTGACAGAACATTTAACAGATGGAATACAGTGATCATGTTTTCTTGCTTTTTTTAAAAAAAAAAAGTTGCTGGATCTGAAAAGTATCAATTAGTTGCTTCACTCGTGCATCCCAGCATTCAGTTTATCCTCTAGTGTATCTCACTAATGTGAGTTTTCTGAGAGGTGTTACTTGCATATCATGACAGCAGTTAGCCCCTCAACACTGCCTGTCAGGAGCTGGTGTAATACACAGGATGAGCTGTGTGATTACTGTCTACCAGGAGGGTACATGATGGCAATCTAACTTTTATCACTCCACTAATGTGTAACCAGTTTTCTTGTTGGCATAGACTCAAGATAAGTCCTTGGGATGAAAACACTGATTAGCGCCTCCATTGGCCCAACTCAAGCCACTGTGCAGTTCAAAAACTACCAAAAGCAGCAGTATGCCTCACATTTAAGGGATGTAGTGCTTGAATTACACAGTACTTCATCACAGACTGAATGGCAAGTTACATTTTCCCTTTGGCAAGTTGTTTTTCCTTTTAATTAGCAATTTAATAAAAAGTCTGTTCTTTTCCCTTAAAACATGACACTGGATTCCTTGAATGGGTGGCACAGCCATTTAGCTGAAGTCCACTAGCACTTCAAAAACAGCATCAAGGCATCACAGCGTGACCTCTATAGAGGGCTTGATAATCACTAGAAATTTACAGTCAAATATAGGGCAGTGTGGTGAATATATTCTCCCAGGGAATCCTACAGCACCTGCTTGGGCACACATGCTCACTTTGGAATAAAACTGGCTTTAAAGTATCTGTCTCTTCTCTGTAGTTTACTATGATACCTCCTTGTCAGATTAGCTGTCAATTTCCATTTGAGATTTTATTGAAATTTTTGGCAGAACTGACAGGCACTTTCCCTCTTTTGTTCTGCCTGCAGTTCAGTGTCATTCATTTGAGGCAATATGAAAAGATAGCACTCCTAAACAAGTGAAAACAAATGTTTTATTTACAGGAAAAAATCTGTACACTGTGTATACATAAAAA
Source organism: Dasyornis broadbenti (assembly GCA_013397935.1). NCBI lineage: Eukaryota > Metazoa > Chordata > Aves > Passeriformes > Dasyornithidae > Dasyornis > Dasyornis broadbenti. The sequence continues at coordinate 1,876,706 of VZRN01000659.1, read as the reverse complement.
TATACAAAATCATAATAGAAAATATAAAAAGTGTTAAAATGTATACAAACACTGCTTAAAAATGTGACTCCTGTAAAATCTTAAGCTTTGTTATTAGAGTACACATTCATTTAAAAAAATCATCATACAAAATAATTCTCAAAGCTATTAAAAAAGTACACAGTCTATATTTGAATAGTTCAATGACTACATATTTTAAGAGTGATGAGATGATATGAAAAAAAGTAAGGCTTTTACACACAACTCTTATTTCAAGAACAAAATTCTGAATCTGATTGCTAAGCCAGAGAGAAGACATTTGCACTGTCAAAATTCATTAAGTGATGCAGATATGCCCAGACATGGGCTACTTTAAATTTCAGTTAAATCAGGTATCCTCCTTGTGTGTGAGAGGATAGATGCCAGGAAAGATTCAAATCATTTTAGCAGCAGGCTTCTGAATTACCTACTTCAAAGCAGAAATTTATTTAAATATGCATCAACTTTAGAAAGCATGAAGGGAAAAATAGTAACCATTTATTGTTGCAGTCAATGCATTTAATAACTCCTTTCATGGTATATTTGTGTCACCGTCCAAATGGCATTTTTCATCCATAAAAACTTTTGAAGAAAAAAATTTAAAACCCCACTACGGATTGCTCCCACATGTGTTTTGAACTCCTGTTTCATTCAGTCAGTCTCTAAAATGACTGTGTTCAGTCTGTGCAACCAGTGAGTGTAGACACTTGTCTTCATTTAAAAAAAAAACCAAAAGCTCTCTTGGTTTTCTTGAATTTGGCAAGAGATCTACAGCAACAAGTTCAGAATTTGGATGTCTTCACCAAAGAAAGTGTCTTGACCAAAGACAAGCAATGCTTAAATTAAATTTGTACAGTGAGAGTGTACATTAGAGTATTTGTATCACCCCTCTCTCTCTCTCCAAAGAGAAATCATGGTAATTTCACTGAGTTTACCAGAGTTTCTACACCATAAAACTGCACAACAAGGTAAAAAATGATATAGTAGTTTAATCCAAGGAAGGACTGAGCTATGAGTTCATGCTGAGGTAACCTTTAGAACTACAGAGGAATGGAACAAATAATGTTTTTTTTTTTCTAGTGAAAAGATTTTGGCTCAAAATGAGGCAAAATATTTCATATTTTTTTCTTGAATAAACAAAAGAATACCTTGATTTAACCATCCAAAACTGAATGCATAAATGATAGAGCACCGCAAGTCAGAAAAGTTACAGAAGTCACAGTGGGGAAAGAAGAGCATAATTAAATTCAGCATAAACTCAGCGCGTTTCTTTAAGCTGTTGCTGTGTTTCTGGTTTGTTTCAGTTAACTTTAACTGTTTTCCACAGCACCAGGGCACAGAAATGAGGCTTGATAGTGTTTGAAGGCAACTTGTTCCTACTTGTCAGTAAAACTCCATAAATTTAATGCCTACAACAAGTGCAAAGGGAGCTCAGGGGCCCAACAGCAAAGACAATTGCTTGGCTGATGATGCACCTCGCGATGCACCAGGTTTGTGTAAACCTCTCTTGTCTAGGTGCTGGCCCACTCTGTTAGTGTGTGGCAGCCACATGGGAGAGCTGTGAAGCCATGCCTATATCTTTTCTCCAAAAAAGCCCCATGATCTTGGTGAGAAAATGCACTTCCTTTCACATTGCTGCATTTAACACATGTATCTAAAACTAGCACTCTCACCTATTATTTTTAGAAGGTCCGTGGTTCAGTGTTATTACACATCCACTGTTTTAAATTTACTGAATGTAGTTCTTTGCAAACATTTCTCTGCTCTCACAAGAGATGGGGAAATGCCCATTAATGCAAAAACGCTTAGAGGGCTCTTATAAAAGCCAGCAATGCCAATGCCACAGAGAGTAAGAAGTGGTGAGAGAAGCACATCTGCAGGTCTTTTATGTTTCCCCTTTACTTCTGCCCCTTCCCCCGTTGCAGCAAGTGGGAGCCCTCAATTAGCACATCAAACGCACTTGTGCCAAAAACTGAAGTAGGACACGACAAGGTAGGAGAGAAAATGCTCTTTAAGCAACCACATGGTATTTGAGCAGGCAGACCAGTAAAACGTCACAGAAACCAGTGTTAGAAAGCCACACCAGGCTCATGTTTTAAAGGTCGCATCACAGGTTGGTCTTCCTCCTCTGTGAGCAAGCATTTGCAGCACAGCTCTGCAGCGTCTTCTGAGGTGATGGTGCTACAGCACCCACATGTGCACTTGTGGAAGGAGGACTGACTGCCGTATAAATAAGGACATGGCAAAGAAAAAATTTTGGCTGCAAGGGCTTGAATGTGCAGCCAAGTAAATTTAAAATATACAGTTCGTCTTATAACATCTTGGACCTGGTTCTGTATTGGTGTACAAATGATGTATTAAGTAGGTATGCTTAGCACTTGTTACAGTAAACTTTATAATTTGCCTTGTTCTGTGCAACAGCTGTGTTGATTATCTGACAAATTACTGAGGGAATAAATAACACTACCTAATCCTGCTGTGGGTGGTTGAGCAATGACATTAGTATTTTTCTTCTTTGTTAAAATCAAAGTTAAAAGTTAGTGGTTGCAGGCCAGTCAAAGTGATTTTTTTTTTTCTTTTTGGAATTCTAGAATTTCCTGCTTATTGAAAAGTAGCATATTCACTAGTCTTAGAAAGTTAAACTCTCCTCCTTTACAGTTATGTCGTAGCTAACCCAGGGTACAGCAGAGAGAGACATGTTTCATTGCACTGTTCAGACTGCTTGTTTTGCAAACAGGGTACCAAACATATGGAAAAATAGATTAGTTCTATGTAGGCTATCTATTCTCCATGCAATTAAATAACAAAGTTATTAATTTCAAGAATAAAAGTTGCCACCATACATAACATTAAAACAAAATTGGTATGTACTACATCCAGAGTCCAAGGCTAGTATGAGTAAAACCTATTAATTTTGATATGTCCCAAAATGCCTTATGGACATAACTATCCATATAACACAGAAGTACAGTTATAAGATCATCTACACATAATTTCTGTCAACAAGAAGAAGCTTAAAATCACCATACAGCCCAAAAAGAAGGCTAAGTCCCATGTAAGACACATATTCTTCATTCTGAGGAAGGAAAATAATCCTTCCAAAAGATCCTTCCAATAATGCCTCCCAGAGAGCTGAGTGAGAGAAAAAGGATGTTGTGATTATACTTACAACTGAAGATGAAATAGTCATTAGTTGTTTGCTTTTTTTTTTGCCTTTCTGGCAAAAATATTTTTGCTTAAGTCAAACCAGAAAAAATAGTTCCCGCCACAACCAGTCAGCTATTCTTTTCAATGCCTGTTTGAGCTGTCTGCTTTTTTACTAGATGGACATGAGTAGGATGTAGCTGTGTTTTTGTGCACACATATTCCTGCTGAACTTACTCTAAAAGAAAAGGTACAGTTGGGTGGAAAAAAACCAAGACAATGCAAAATAAATCGAAAAACCCACTCCAAACTATTAACCTCCCACCACCCAGAAAATCTGAAGTCTTGGAAAATATGGAAGATAATGTTTTAAGTATATTAGCAATTAGGCAGACTTCTAGAAATGCCTTAGAGAATATTCTCATTGTGTGTTATGAATGAAAATATCAAACTATCTCCATATGCAATCCGTAGTCAGGTTTTTCTGCAGGCATTACAGCTTTTCTGGGTTATAGTCTTTCAAACATTAAATAAAAAATGCTGATACCTTCTTTTGTCAGAAAACTCCTTCTACTTTCTTAACAGCAAGAACTTGTGAACAAGTGACTTTGATTCAGATACCAATGAAATACCTAACAAATAATGTCTGCATTTTTGAATGCTATCTTTGTTGACAAGAGGTGAGCCCCCTCTATGCTCCCTTTCAGTGTGATGTGGGAGTGCTGCACAGCCTCCCTTGGCTTTCTCTGGATCTTCTGTATCTGTGCAGACTGGGGAAAGGCAGCATTTTCATCTCACACCTTCCTGATAGTCCTTTCAGGGAGAGGTTTTCTTTCCTAACTGGGTTACAAATATGTTCTCTTTTCTCTAAAGAAATGAGACATTCCTCTCTTCCTCTTCAGTCAGTGTGAGCATGGGAGACTGGGCATCAAAAATACATCCAGTAGTTTAACCGGTTTAGCTGTGTACAGCCATCTGACCGCATGCACTTCAGGGGCCACCATAGACCCTGGAGGCCTGGAACTGAGCCTGCGTAGAACAGGCATTAAACTCTACTCTAGTGAATGGCTGCACAGCTTGGAGTAGGAATTACTTCATTCTGGGAGAGCGTGAAAATCCCATGGAGCCACGGGAAATGCTGCATTGTTCAACTGGCCATTCTGTACGTACATGAACAATAGAGGCTCTTTCACAAAGCCAGATTTGACAGTTAAATAAATTCACTTAAAAAAATTACAGTCTAGCATATGTGGCATGAGACCACCGACAAATTCTGACAGTCACACCAACAACAATACATTATATTTCTGCCTAAGTATGTCCTTTGCACCTTCATGAACTAAGCCTTTGCTTTTTTCCTGTAACTATTTGCAAAGCAGTAATAAATACTCAGGCTCAGAAAAGAAGTATTTCTCATGCCTGCTACTTAATTACAATTTATAGACTCAAGACTAGATTGGTCTAAGATACATTTTTTCAAGTATTCTCTTCTTGTTTATAGTACGACAGTAGTACCTTATTGCACATTGTTTCTGAAGGACTTATTTCTACAAGTGTGACAAATTATTTCGTTTTGGGCACTTGACAGCTTTGAACCCTGGCAAAATGACTTTCCCCTTCCGATACAGATCGTCCTGCAAACCTTTGTTCATCCTCTGCACCAAGAGCTTCTCGTAGAGCAGTGGATGGTAGGCCCCTAAAGTACAAGCTGCATCATAGTAGAGTTCATGGTAGTGACACAGGTCGGTCTGTCGCACTGAGGGGATGTATTCGTACACGTGCACTTCATTACACATGGACATCATGATGAGGATACCTGGAACAAGAAGTGAAAACAAAAATGAACACCAGCTTTCACTTCTCTTGCAGAAATTTCCCTGCAGTCATCCAATCTATTTTCTCTCTCCTGCTCGTCTTTGCTGTCACACACCTTAAGTATTCTGTAAAATCATTAAGTGAAGCAATAGTGCCTTTTATTATAGCAGCTTTCACTTGTCCCCAGAACATAAAGATTGTGATCCCTGTAGAGCCAGCAGGGTAGGAGAACTGTCATAAAGAGTAAAAAGCCTATAAAGGACTTGCATATCACCACCAGCCTCCTGAGTAAGAAGACTGCTCTTTCCCATCTCCCCCCATTTACTCTATGAACTGTCCACAAAGCATACCCCACAAGAATCCTTGAAACATCTCCATCTCATTGCAATGTTGGTCGTTCTTAGTCTGAAATCGAATCAATTCCACTTTTCCCGTCCACTTGCTTCTCTCTAAGCAGGAAGACCTGGCCAAATACATGCAGAACCGCATATAAAGAAACATCACCCATGTAGTGGTGGCACAGAAGCCCACAGCTTCGGACAATTCTGTGAAGAGTCTCATGGAGAGACACTAAAGATGAATTCCTACTTAGAGCAGTGCCGTCATAAGGAAAAGCCCCTGACCATCGCCTGCTCAGCAGGAAATCCACAAAATGCCAATCCATTTTTTTCTGCCACATGCCAATGGCACACTACCATCAACACTGTCAATTGAGGTCTTCATAGTCTTGAAACAAGAGAAATATTGCTGGTGCAGCTGCATATTTTCAGATGGACTAATACAAGATAACTATCAACAAAACTGCCTAAACTACAATACCTTCACATCAATCACAGCTCCTGGAAATGTTTTCTGTTTCACAATGCCATGCAAAAAGAAAGTGACATGAAGTACATTTTGGGTGCCATTTACTCTTTTTAAGATTTCACTTAAAAAATAAATCTGTGTAGAAAATGTATGGAGGCATTTGTAGCACTAGTGGTGTCCCTATCTGTTGAACAGGACTGCCAGCTCTCAGAGCAGGCAGCTGTGTAACTCTGCTCACTTGGCACTTACAGATGAGAACTGATGTAACTGTTGTTTGGGGTTTTTTCTGTACAACGGCTTTGGCATAATCAAAGATGTTTTAGGTAGATCTCAGAAGTGAAACGAAAGAACATAACAAATTATTTTGATTTGCTAATTAAGCAAAGCCATTTTCTGAAGTTTAGTTTACAGTTCGGGAATGCAGTGATTTCAATGCCTTGCTAATGAAAAGAACCCTATGGTCTCCCTGCTGTGTATCATTAGATTATCAAAATGACTTTTCCCTGCCTGATGTGTGAAGTAACTGAAAACCAATTACTTCTGTGATTAAATCTTCTTTTATCATAAATTAAAGGTTCTGAAAATATTTTATAATTGTTCTACAGCTTTACACTCTACAGAATCAATAGTCCTAGAAAAGCTAAGCATATCAATTCTGAAGTTCACAAATTTGAGTGAACTTTAATCTTAAGCAGGAAGAAACACATATTCATGGTGAAAAAATATTTAATCCCTATTTGGACAAAAAGTACAAGCTTAATAAACCAAGTTTCTTGCCTTGGAGACATTATAGAGATGTTCTGAATTGTAACCTGCCAAGCAGCTATGTCTAGAATTGTTTGGTTTTTTGTTGTTTTAGTTTTACAAATGCTTTCGTCAGCTTTTCCACTGCCAACTTCCTTCCTCCACTGATGGAGAGCCCACCTGCCGTTCCAAGGTAACCATTATCCAGCTGGATCAGAGGGTGGACGGTGGAAACGTGTGCAATAATGAACCATATCCAGAAACAGACAGTAAAATGACTTCTCCCCTGCACCCAGAGCCAAGCCTGGAGCCAATTTCAAAAGCTATACCACCGACATCCTAGGGAAACTGGCTCTGAAGGAAAGTACAAGCCTTAGCCAAAGTGTGTTTTACTTCACTGCCACATTACCAAGTTAACTTTGAAAATAATTAAGGTAGTTACCATATATGGGATTGGAAAACTGTCAAGAACAAAAATCGTGACTCCTTAATAACAGAAGAGATTGCCACTTACCTGCCAGGTATGATTCAACCATGACCAAATTTTAAGCAGTATCACTGATTTTCCTGTAAATTAGTTAATGGAGGACTTAAAAGTGGTAGAGTTTTAGTTTTAAGTCAGCTGTGGTCCAATATCCTCCAGAATCAATCTAAAAGGCATGTTGGGCTATCTAGTTTAGCTCCCTAGCTTTCCTGCCTGGTTCCATTCAGACCATGTTTTGGGATTTCAGTTTAGGCCGCTCATAAATAACTGCAACTTCTACTCACATTTTTGCTCATGCTGGACAATGATGTTTGTCAGGAGGAAAAATAGTGACTTGGTAGACTATTTTTTGAGTGGTAACAGCTAATTTATAGCACATTCTTGTGTTGAAGTCTGAAAGATGAGCTACAACAGCTAGAAGAGATTATAACAAATAGAAGTGTCCCTGCGCTAGAGGCTTATCTGTTCTGGTGGAATCAGGAGCATACCTGATACTTCCAGACCTTGTGTACATGTCAAATGCTCAAACCTTAACCTGGGGAAAAACGGTGGTCAGTGCCAGGCTGTTCTTCCTTTAGCACCTCTAACACCACAGACCTCCAGCCAATGGGACCAAGAGTGTGGTACAACCAGGACTCCCATCCAAACCGTCTGTGGGTGAGATGCAGGATTACACATGAACCTCAGTATGTAGGTCCCTCCACTTAGCTGACACAGCCCCCAGATTCTCCCTCGAAATTATCTGCTCCTGCTGTTTTGCACTACATTAAAAAAAAGCCAAAACAAACAGAAAACATGGGGATGGTGAAGGAAGGAATAAAAAAGGTTCTTTTTGGAAAGGAAGCCATCATTTTTTGTACAAATACCATCCTCTCTAAAAATAAAGACGAAATGGGTTCATTTCTAACTCACGCCTTGGAGGATGTGAACCCTCTCCACAAGGGATAGCCCTAGTTTTGTAGAGTCATTATTGCAAACTCAAAAGCATTAATTGAGCATCTTTAAAAGAATAGCAGCAGTTTAGACCACTAGGACACTTACATCAGTCCATGTACTACGATACATTCAGTTTTTATTCTATTTTTTTTTTTTTCTAATATCATGTCTAGGTTGTTTTTCCTAAGTCCCAAAAACAGGGCAGCCAACAGAGCTCCCTGGACTACAGGTCTCACATTCTATCCCGTGTTTTTTCATACCACTCTTTAACTCAGTTTCTCTCTTCGCTAGGTTTTAACAACATTGCAGGGAGTTACTGACATCTGTATCCAGCAGGTATAAGTGTGCCAAGCTGTCTAAATTTTCATCTACTTTACAACTCAGTTTTCCCATCTTCCCTTCTCTCCTCCACTTAGCTTCAGTGATATTATAATTTTTTAATATCACTAATAGGATTTTGGCACTTACATGACCCCCAAAATACTTTTTACATTATGTTTGAACTTTTATGTTTTGGACGCAGTCTCAAAAATACAGATATGTGCCTGATTGCTTTCTGACTTAATCTTGGTTCCACTAACTCAGTTTGCTTGCCTGTCAATTCTGAGAAGTCCCACGTTGCTTCCATTTGTTATCTTTACACATTTCTTTCTGTGTTATTGCTTCCTAGGTTTCTCTTCTGTGGCTGAATTTCTTGGCATTTTCTTCCACACCTGTAGTGTCCAAATGTGCCTTGTTTATTTCCTATCTCTGTACTGCCCTCAGATTATGTCTATATACTTATTTCCTTCATCTGCGTTTTTTATTCTATACTGCCCAATTCAACATCATCTGCAACTTTGTTCCATATCTCAACATTCCTCCAGGATTATCAGTATGAATGAAAACCTCATTGTTTGATAGCCTGTAGGGGGAAGAATTTCCATACAATACACTTCAATATTTGTCTCTGCTAACAGTCCTTACGTAAATTTCCAGTCCATGCACAATTACATATAAACCAGCACAGACTGTCTTACACATGACCTAAGGAGCTCTTAATAAATGGATGAGATGGTCATTGTCCCAACACAACATATAGTCTGGACAGAATTCATCTTACTGAGATGTTCATGCCCATCTCTGACCTTGCTGGTCTAAAGCTTTCTTTACAGACAATGCAGGAGACAGGTATTTCTAGGGCAGAACTCATCTGACTTATTTTAGATGCCTCCTTTAGGTTGTGTTGCATTGTTCACTTACAGAGAACTTTCCTTTAAGAGTTGTTCCTCTCCACTGACTAGACAGAAACTGAATGTAAGAGTTTGGCACTTGGCTACCAAGGACCTTCTCCTCCACTCTCCTATGCTAAGTAGCTTTTGGAGCTTCATGAAAAATAATATAATTGGCTTTTCCAGGAGCACTGTGAGAATAAATGAAAACAAGGTGTGATCAAATGTGCCCCTGGTGCAGTTACCCACACCTGAGATAGGTATCACAGACTCCTTTTCTGTCAGCAGAAGAAAGTGGGCACTTTTAGGAAGCAGTGCTAATGGATCACACAAACTATTCCCCAGAAGTTTCTGGTTGTTTTTTTTTTTTTTTTTTTTTTTTTTTTTTTTTTTTTTTGTTGGCTGGAGGGGAAGCCTGAGTGGCAGCATGGATACCCTTCACTCCCAGTATGGGACAAAAATCTCACATGTTGCAGGGAATATGGGGCTCACAGTAATATATAAGAGGTACCTATTTTTTGCTGTAGTAAGTTTGATGGTGACTAACACAAATACAGACCTGCACTAGAAACAGTTAATGCTGGGAGGCACAAGTCCTGCTCTCTGACTGACCCAACCATGGAACATAAACATGGGGCAATTTTATGTGCAAGGATTAAGCTGAAGGGAGATGGGGTTTTCTTTCAGCATCCTTAAGTATTAAGGCGGGGGAATGGAAGTAAAAGCAGAGAATTACAAAGTATTTAGGGAAGGCCAGTAGACATGCACAACTTAAGAAAACATAAAACTTGAAAGGAAAAGCCTACAGGCTAACTGTAACATGCAAACATCAAAAGACTTTTTAGATCTTAAATATCCAATACATATTTCACATTAAGGAAAAAGTCAGCGTATCCAGCTTGATTTTAGCTTTGACAAACTTAATTGGTGCTACCATACATTCAAAATCACAACTGAAGATAATTCTGCATTGGCCACTCTAATCTAATTCAATACCCTTGCTGATTTCCAAAAGTCTCATTTGGATTACAGCTGTAGAAATGGAAAAATGCATAATAATTCTGCCTGTAGTATGGTAGAACATTCAAAAGCATGTTTTATTAATGTTTTATAGTTAAATGGCAATGTTCATGAACACCCAACTTGACATTTAAAAAAAAACCCTAAAAATTGTGAGCATAGAATACTCTTTTAAAAATACTATGAAATATGTAATTCCAAAGAAATTGTGATTGTCAGAGAAACAGTCATATCCAACTTTGTAATAACAGTAGAATCATAGATGGTAAAACACTATTATGTATTTCAAAATCCTTAGAAAATTGTGGTATCTCTTCTCGGCCTTCTGGTTAAGATCACATGTAGTGTAGCAATTTTATTTTTTCCTATTTGGCAGATATATGTGTTGTTAGGAAGTGTTGGGTGTAGTTTAAAATCAGTCCAATTGGCACAAATAAATCTAGCTTTTACAATCTGCACTGAGACCATTTAAACCAGAATTATATGAAGATTAAACTCCTTGCACGGATGGTTTTTACAAATGAACATGTACTATGGATTCTGATCAAAAGGGGAAAATGTTTTTCAATTTGTTTTTGGCAATTTGAATAATTCCAAAGGTTTTGATTTTCCAACATTAATCTTGTATGGTACGATCAAGCTTTGTGGTTAGCACTCTAATTTAAAAAAGAATGTTTTCTAGTTTACAAATAAATAAAATATAGTTTAATATACTTGAATCAACCTGCTATACAAAAGCATCTAGAATTATAAGTGCAACTCAAACATTCATCAAGAACACAGCATCATCTTAACATAATGTAAGATGCTGAAAACGTTTAAATACACATAATCTGATTATTACATTCATAAGGTCTCATTTCACACACATCATAAATTCAGTTACAGAAAATAATTTAGCTAGATATACTAGTAATTTTGTGTTTGATAATCTGTGTACTTGAAAACATTGCAAATAAGCATAAAGCATTTAGAATGTATAGTTTTCTATACGATAGTCTACTACTATAGTCTCTCTTGATCGGAGTGCAGGTACCACAGGAAACTCCTTGAAACTGGGCCAAATGTGCCTCAGTTGTTCTTTGGGACATGCAGTAGTAGTCGCTCTGGCTTTTTAAATCACTTTGTTTCCACAAAAAGGTTCTTTTACCTCTGTTTAGTTCATGAACTATGTGAAAAATACTAACCACAAGAAAACCAAATTATTTATCAAAGAATTGTCACCAAATGGCCCTGTGCCTGATCTTAATAATTTGTGCAATACTTGTCATCTTTGATGTATAGATAATAGCATTACATAGTAGACCTAGAAAATTACATATTTATCACTTGGTGAATGGAAAAAGCACTACATTAATCACAATAATATATTCTGTAGTATGAGCACAGACTGGAAAATACTGACCAGTAATATAATGTAATTTAAAATGTATTATTTAATTTTGCGTGAGACACTAGAATAGTAAAGATTTTCTATGTGATTTAAGAGGAGAGTTTGCTCTTTTATGTCTGCATTTTGGGAGGTGGGAGATACTCAGATTTCAGTGTGCTTTTTATTAGAGTAAGAATAATTTGAAGCTTATGTATTGGAGGTATTATTTATCTGTGTGCTAATACTTGAACAACACTGAGCTGGAAAGAGCGAGCACTATTCTGTTCTTGCACCAAGCGCTGGCAAAACAGCTGAATAACAGCAATAAAGGCAACTCTTAATATGTCTAATTGTTTCTTTCAGTTCATGAAAGTGCATTTTTATGTAAGCAGAGCTGGAGATCAGCTGCATACTTCTATGCAACATGCTCTCCGAAGCCATTTTAAATTTGAGCTCCTAGTCATTCAACAACCTGCTAATGTTGCAGTGTAATGATAGCCTTGCTTGTACTATTGTCTTGATGCATGCAAATGAAGATTAAAATAATGTTATCAACTATTAACAATGCGTAACTGTTAAAACTATAATCTCAACTGTAAACCTCAAACAAGATTTCCTTTCTCCCAACAATAAAGTAATCTGGGCATAGTTATTTTGTGTTCAGTGGATTGTATGTTATGCTAAAACTTCTAGCACACAGCACAGACTACCACTTACACACACAACCTAAAATGTAGGAATCTGCACAGTTCATGTTTTGATTTGGGAGTAAAAAAAACCCCAAACAACCGAAAATACTGCAGTCACAGTTTTCAGCTAGCTTTTATAAAAGTCACTGCTATATAAGAATACATAAATGTGAATTTCAGTTAAAGTCACCTCTGAAGAGGTAAATTAACAAAGTGTACTGACAGACTATGCTAAGAAGCAATTTCTAGAAAATCCACTAAGTAAACAGTGAACAGGAGCAAAATCTCCACAGAAAAGCCTTTATATAATCTTGACATAATTAAAAAGCCCCCAAACTTTCCAAATACTAATGTGCCATCCCATCCATTGAGCACAGAATGCTGCTCTTGAGAAACTCAGCAGTTTTATTCTTGGTCTTCAGATGACAAAAATTTAAGGTCAGAATAGGCTGTTTACATTGACCACCAAAGAGGGTACAGGAACAGCTTTTTCTTACAGCAGAACCATTGTAACAATAGAGACTGCCAATTTATGTACTATCAGATTCAATTAAAAACTGAACTTTGAATGTACAAAAAGAGGGGAAGAAGACTGAGTTCATATTTCACAGTGAAAGACGTATTAACAGGAAGTGAGAGGTAAATTACTTCTGTTGCCAAAAGGTAGGGCAAACCCTTCCCTAGTAACAGTGCTAATTTAGGATTTGCCAGAGGAATCCAAATCTGAGGTTTGGTGGCTGGATGTTTATATCTCTTCAGAAATAAATGGCATAGATCCAAGTCCAAGATGAGATGTAAACATATCAATACTCATTTAGCAAACAGTTTTCAGCCAAATGTGAACCAACAGCTTTAACTGTGAAAAGCCACCATGGCAATTGCCTAATGCTAATGCAAGATGATGAGAATACTGTGCAGAGATTTGTTTAGAAACATGAAGGCAGCAGCTGCAAAAAATGATGCAAAAATATGCAGGAATGGCTTCTCAAAGCTCTTATAATGACTAGACTAAGACGACAAAGAGTAAATGATTTATAGTGAGGAGGGACATCAGCTAAGCTATGACATGCCACGTACGACAAAGTTACAAGCCAGCGAAAGTCCATGCTGGTGTCTCAGGAAACGAACTGAATAAGACTCTGAGATTAAAATCAAAAGGTTGGTTTATCCTATTGGACCTTTACCCACAAACTGTCCCCCTGCAACCAATCCTGCTCTCTCCCTCCTCTCCTGTCCCCTCTGCAGCTGGGACATGCTCTGTGTTTCCCTCACCCCAGCCACCAGCTGTCACAATGCCATTGCCTCTCCTTAGCAACACTGAGCTGCTGCAGAGCTGACCTAGAAGGGTTTTAAGGAGGCACGGGGTCCAGACAGAATTTATGCCAATATAGGGCACCCTATACCCTAAAAGAAGTGCAAAACACACTGTTTTCCCTAGCTCCCACACAGTGTAAAAAAACAGGGGAAAAGTTCTACCTCTTGTCTCTTTCTCTCTCTCTCTCTCATTCCTCTAAAACAAAAGCATGTGAGAGACTACCTCTTCCCCACTGGCCCCCTTTCCGAGAGATCTAATAATATTGTGACTTAAGTACTGTAATACAGTTATTAATGATGTTAAAAGATTCCCCTGACATCAGTCACTGTGGAAGGATGCTGACTCATCGTTGCAGAAGAACACCGTGAGGACACGTTCCACCAACATTCTCTCTTTGGGTGGATTCGGTTTCTTACAAATAGTGTTAAGAGGCAGAAATAGATACAATTGTCAGGTGAAAAATTACTGAAGAAATAGTGTAAGACCACGCTAAAACATTCCTGACATATGTGAAAGGAAACATTCTGGTGTTTCCATGTTTTAATTTACACATTTGTCCAATTTTGTAAATGGGGCCTACTGGAGGCTAAAAACCTTGAAACAAAAGTGCTCACTTGACTCAGAACCATTTTTGTAACCTTTTCCATATGATTAGAATCATCATGGTCCGTGCTAGAAATTGCTTAGATTCAGGAATATATATTTATCTCTGTGAAAATTCATACCCTCTATTCAACAACAGCCTATTTTCCTTCATATAGCTGTTTTAAGCACAATGGTATTTAGCAATGAGGCCATTTAATAAATAATTTTCTCTTCCTGAAATTAAGACACTCATATTTTACAATAGCCATCACTTACTCAATCTTTCTACTAATTCTATAGGAAATAATTTTATGGATTTTATAAGGATCAGGTAGAAGCTCAATATTCAGGATACCCCTTTCATACAGGTGCACTCACTTATGTCTGCCAGCTTCAGTTCCAACAGGATTATTTGCTGCATGAGTGATTGAGAGATACCTGACCTGAAGACCAACATGATTTTTCAGATTTCTGCCATGCTGCATTATACTTTTTATGCTTTACCTTGCCCTTTATGTCCCTGACAACATGCAGTTGCTGTTTCTGTGCTACCTCCTTATTTAAATCACGTTACATGTGCAATGCATAGACATTAATTCAATAAGGTTAACAAAACAGGAAGACTCTCCCTAATAAAATATTTAAAATTCATCTATCAGAACAGTAGCTAGTTATGAAATGAGGTGGATATGACATCCAATAAGCTTGTCTTACTGCCTTGTTTTTTGAAGTTAGTAACAGCATACCAAAAAGCACTGCTCCTTGGAAAAGAACAATATAAATAAAATTCCCACTAGAGGAGAAGAAGGCAAGTTTGCATTTTTTACAGAGAATATATTTATCTGTACAGCTTTTGTTGTTAGAAGTTTGCTTGTTTAATGGTTGATATTTTCAAAGCTTTCTCTGCTTGAAGGGTATTTTTTTTGTCACTAACATTTAGACTTGGGATTGAAGATTGCTGTTCTATTCTCATGGTGAAATTAATTCCATTTCTTCAAAGAAAGCTTTTGAAGTGTTTTTAAGTATGGTGGAAGTACAGATTGACAGCACAATGATCCTCTTCCCTATTCTTATGATCAGCAGCTGTTAACCTATTTTTATCAACAACTTCATTGCTACAAGAAACACTTTTGCAAAATGTGAATGCAGCTGGTGAGATAATTCCACATGAGCTGTCTTCTCTGTGAATTTCTACAAGCAGGTTCCAAAAAAATCTCACTTCAAGAAGTAACCAAGTGCCAAGCCCCATTCCTACAATACACTCTTACTTTCCACTCATGTTCCAGGTATGCACAACTCACTCAAGTAATAGATGGGCATTTCCCAGACTCCTTTATGTCATCCCTCTGGCAGCTTCTGCACCCCCTCTAAGGACTTTGGTGTGCTCCACAGTATCCTAGGATGCCACTTCTGTGCACAGAACCCAAGATAAATGCTCCAAACTGGTTTTCGCATATCAGATGCAATCTCAGGTATCCTTACTTTCAGATTCAGATACAAAGAAAAAACAACTTTTTCTGACTGCAGCAAATACCTGGACCAATATCATAACATCAGTGAGGAAAGGATGGAGTTTCTAAAGCAGAAGATGGTATTTGAAGCTCTACTGCCCTCTGAGTCTAGAAGTATAAGCAAGGATGACCCTGACTCAGCCTTGCCACTCTGACTACTTGCATCCTTTAGACATTCACAGTCAGGACTTGTTGATAAGTTGTTGATAAGTTGACATCAGATAAGTTGTTTTGCTGTATGAATTGTGGGCACAGTGACAAATTATCCCCCAGGAAATATTATGGAAGGACTGAAAAATACAGTGAAACATTACTCTTTCCAGTGAAGAAGAGAAGTGCTTAGACTGAGCACTGAAGCCCTTGGCCTATGTAGGGAACACAGCTTGGCCTGCCACTGATTTCATCCTCTTTATGATCTGCCATCTGCTTTCACTTGTCTGAGGATTCTCTGCTCTCTGATCCCAACAAAGAACTTCAGAATTGAGTAGGTCCCCAACAGATAAACTAATATGGAATAATACAAATTTGTCACAGATATATGTATGTTTCATAGATATGGTATGCATACTATGGATGTGAAGGGCAAGAAAGCAGAACATCAAATTCACTCAACTGTTTTCGAGTTCTCATATTGTGTGTTTTTGCTAATCATTGTTTCTGTATAAAGCACCAAGAACAAACAGTACACATGCATGGACTCAATCCTCATGCAATGGATAAATTTTAATGTTTTTTTAATCTAACATGTCTACTGGGACCATCTTTGATACACCTACCAATAAACCCTGAAGAAGGAGGGTTGGGCTGTATCTTCTCTTTAGTGTTCTCCTGAATGATGTCCCAGAGCTGCCATATAAATTTTGGATGGAGGATGTAGAATGGCTGGGTTGGATTCTTCCTGCGATGCTGTACGTAGGGAGTGAACAGATTGTAGTCTGGCTTCTTATACCACTGGGAGGAAAAAAGTCAGATGTTTTTCAATAGTATCAAATGTTGAACACTACATGTACAATAACATAAACTGGCTTCATTTGGGTTCTGCAGAACAGAAGCAAAGGTAGCAGAGCAGCCAGTACTGGTGGATGCTTCTGCTAGAAAGGCATTCCTCACTCTGGGCGCTTTCTTCATACAGAGACTCCCAATAAGTAGCTGGCTGCTGTGGGATGAGCCAAGACCATTTTCCCCTCACAGATCCACATCAGAGAAGAGGTTCAAAGAGTTTGACACAGTATCTGGGCCTGGGGGTGAATCTTCCTCTGAAAGCATCCCTGTCCCTGACGGAGGCAGCAACAGCACATGACGCAGACTGATGGCAGCCTGCGTAGGAGGGAGGCAGCCTCTGGCATCTGTTGCTAAGGGAGTTCAGCAGATGAGGGCTTACTTTCTACTTTGCAGCCTGCTCAGCTCCCAGCTCCCTGTGCCAAAAGCCATCAGAGCAACTTGTCTACTGGAGCTGCAGAAACAGCCAAAGAAGAGACTCCCCCAGTGACTACCAGATGGACATCTGCTGCACTCAGTGAGGGGGTGGACGGCAGGGCACAGATGGCTGTGGGACAGTGGACATAAAGGGAAGACTGGTGGGGAGGAGGCCTGAGAAATGGGGAAGGCACCCAGAGCGATTTTCACTAGGATGGGAAGGCAGAGGGGAAGGTGGGGAAAAATGATGCAATTTTTCACCTTTCCTGATCAAACCTCCTTCTGAAATCTAACGATATTCCCTCCTTGGCAAGCACACAGAAAACTCTCTGTTACATGAAAATAGCAATGTTTTAGCAAACAAACCCCATCATTCATCTATCCTAGCATCTCAGAACAGTCTATTCCAGTATAATTGCTGGCTACTAAAAAGTTTTTGACCAATAAACCAGTTTTGACCTATTCCTATAGAAATAGCATTCTCCACTCAGATAAAGACAGAACCTGGCATTCATGGTGAAAAGGGAGAACCAGGAGACTAAAGTAGGAAATTAATTTTCTCCAGTACTTTCAACTGGAAATTGAAAGGAATTAATTGGGAAGAAAGGTCTAAGTGGATATCTTACCACATTCAGATTAGCAGAGTAGGGAGCAGGATCCCAGGCTACTAAGATAACATCTTTGTACAAGGAGCTGTCGACAAAGTGATGGTTTGGATTGGTGAGAATCTGCAAACACAGATGCAAAGAATTGCACAGCATTAAAAGCAAGTGGGATCCAGAAAAATGGCAAAATCCTTCTCTCAAATGAACAGTCCTACCCACGCTGCTGTTTGTTACGCTTAAGTTCTGGTTGATTTTAAGCATCTTGTTTTGTTAAAAAAAAATATACAAAAAAAAGCTTCGCCATAAACAGCACTCATGACAGTTTGAAGTTGCAGTATGCTGAATTACTCTCCATCTGTGAAGGATGTGATGGGACCACTTGAGATGCTGCATAATCACGTATCAATGTTACTATGTATTCTGGAACCTGAAAATGGAAGTTGTGGTATTTCAGATCGCCTGCTGGATCCTCTTGGACACAGAAAAGCTTTCTTTGAAGGGCTACAACCCCCAAGGGCAATGCCTTTCCCTGCCCCATCCTCAACCACCTTTTTCTCATTTCAACAACAAGTCAGTCTCATTTCAATTGAAAAATGCGAATTTGTACATGTCTGTACGAACTAGTATACCTACAAAAACAATTCCAACAGCAGGCACATAATAGAGCTGTGTTTGAAGTAACTGTCATTTGGCTCTAATCTACTGCTCTCATGTAACTTCTTCCTGCATCTCCCAGTACTCTGCCTGATCCTTCCACCACACTGGAAGTTTACTCTTCACTCCTGATGGCTGACCCCTTCCAGGCCCCTCCATGTTTAACCAGATCTCTTTGATTCCTGATGTATCCAACATCAGGCAGGTTCAGCATTGGCAAAACAGCATGAATTTTGTTCCAGCTGTTAAACTAATCAACATTCCAGACAAAAAAATTCATATTAATTTTCATTTCCTTTTAGGATCCAATGAACCATATTTGATTATGCGTATTTTTCTTCAGAAAAATAATATTGTTGCCATAGCAATATTCTTCCTACCATAAACTTTGAGTTTAATGATTTCCATCAGCCTTCTACAGTAAGAACAGAATTAGTCATGCTGCTATCAGCATCTCCAACTCCATTTCTCAGAGCAGTTTTCACCTCAGAATGTAAACTCCATATTACAGAGTAAACAGACCAGAAGGTCAAGATTTTAAAAGCTTGGTTCCACAGTTGCCACACAAAGGAGCTCTTACTTGCCTTTCAGTAAGCAAGAGTCCTCTGGAGGTGTTGTTCACACAAATTTCGCTCTCAGTGAACCTGCATTTTTATGTATGAGATGAGTTTTTTCTGCAATAACAGTATCTATTACCACTGCACAAGCTTCCTTCACGTCTTTTGGGCTTTCACACTGGACAATATGAAGGAAGAAGGGGCCACAGCAGCCTTTTAATGAAGTGAATGCATGAATTTCCAACAGTGAGGAGGGAAGAAGGGTCAGTAAACCTGTATAGGTTACCCAGCCTCAGTACTGATAGGAAAAGCAACTTTCATCAAGTGGCCTGTGCAGATTTCACTCTTGGAGAGGGGCAAGGCTAATTTCTCAGCAGGTGGCCAGGCTGTCATGGATGGCTTCTGACCTCTTTGAAGGAGCACAAAGGCGGTAGGAATACAAACACTTTGAGGAAGCCATATGAGCTGACCTGGCCAGAACTTCAGCCATGGCCTCCGTTTTCTTGAGAGGCCTTCCACAGCACAGAAGAGCAGACCATGGGATCCTCCATTACCATCCCAGAAGGAATGGACTGCAGCAGCTGTGGGAGCCAGAAGACCCCAGTCTGCCCTGCATGGAGAACAGCTAATTTAGCCATTTAATCTCTCTGAATTTGCCAGGGAGCTAAAAACAGCTCAGACCACTCTCTGAGAGCATTTGTCTCTTCTACAGGGAGCCCATTGAGTCTAGTAAACTATAAAGAGTTTCTGAACCTTTTTCCTTGCCCAGCACAGGAATTCAGGCATGATCAGCATCAGGATATTTGGCTAACAATAAAATAGAGAACCATCAAAGAAAAGGAAAAAAACCCAACAAAACCAAAAAAAGTAAAATTAAAGAGATCTAGTCTGTTCCGCAGCCTCACAAAGACCTACAAAACGAGTGTTAACGGAATGACAGCGAAGAGTCCTCTTCTTGATGGTAAAGAACACAAGCTTCTACATATAAAAAACACACCCACCAAGAACAGACTTAGCATGGGCAGTCACTCAAAGTAGAAGAAAAAAATGAACTCATAAAATTACAGTAAGTGAAAATTTTGCTCTCCTTCAACAAGAATCAATATGTACACAGCATGCTACATGGCCAACCATAGTCCTGGTGTTGACTAAGTAAAATCACCATTTCAATATATCATAAAATTGCACAGTAATTCTGTTGCTGATTTTTTGTCTGCATTTCATAAAGAGGAAAGAGATTTGGTTTGCCCATGACTGGAATTCAGGCAATAGCATTTTCAAAATTGAAAAACCAATCTCAACCATAAGGTGTCACTGTAGCTCAAGTCACAATTATTTATTTACACCCATATACAGAAAATCTCATTTTCTCTTGTTTCCATTCAGATGAACAAACTCACCTGATGTGTAATACCCAGTGCACATTAAAGTTTTTTACTAATTCCTTCCAAGTCTTTTAAGAATGATGACTTGACTAAAGTTACAGAACTCAGTTCCCATTTCTTTTGCCTTCCAGCAAGGAAATAATTGGGGGACTGGAAAATATGAGAAAAGAGCTTTGGGATCACCACAGCCTGAACTTTGTGAAGATCCTGGAGGCAGCACAGTCAAGGTCTTCTGTACTGACAGCTCTGGCATTCTGCAGAGCCTTTACAGATGTAGGACACATGGGAAACTTTCCAAACCAGTTCTCTAAAACAAGACTATCGAGTAACTACCGCAATCATTCTACACTGACAGCAGTGCAAACATCCCTGTAAGAGAAAACTTTCACCTTCTCTGCATCGTGGCTGTTGAATCACTACCTGCTTCCCAGATTACCCAACGCTTTTTCAGAGGTTATTTTCATATGGTACAGAAGAAACATTGAGTTGAACTCAGAAAAGGAAGATCTTACCTGAGAGTTAATGATCCGCATGGTTGTTTTATTTCCAACATCTTTTTCATAGCCACGTGTTGGAGCAGAATTAAATCTTAAAACGGCATCATGAGAATCTAGGAGCATAAATGAGGGGATAACTCTTTTTTCTTAGTATACAGAACAGTAAAATAAAACCAGTTATCTAAGCTAATACAAAACTTACATATTTCTCCTAATCTGGATATTCTAAGGATGATAAATGTTCTAATATGCACAAACAAAAATCCTCTTGCATCTGCCATATGTTATTAACACAAAAGCCCACTCATAAAAAAGTTCAAAATCATCTATTAATTTAGCATGCAATACTTAATTGGATAGACTCAGTGTGGGAAGATTATTAGTACATCCAGTACACACAATTGCTCACTACTTCTATCACAAAATTTACAAAGAATTGCTCCATGCAAAAGCGTGTAAACTGCAGGGATATCTAATTGCACATTTGAATTAATAACATGCTTAACTATAAGCTGGTGTTTCACAAGTATTTTGTAATATCTGAAAATCTCAGACTACCCCAAATCTATTAATAATACTGTGTATTTATTCTCAAGCTCAATACAAGTCTTAAAGAGCCTCTGTATGGAAGCCAGCCCACACATCTGCTCACACAAAGAAACCTGAGGATCCCTTGGTAGCTAAGATCTAACACAGCTGAACTGTCAAAGTTTCCCCATGAGTTGTTGACCTTGGAGTCATGGAGAATAGAAAGCAGCTCCAGGTCAAGTGTGGGTCAAGGGTAGACAGCATGTACAAGCTTCCATTGGATAAGAGATAATCGCCCTCCCACTGCTTCTTTCAGGGGGATCTCAAACCCAAAAGGTGAGAAGGAGAGCAAGACATTTAATCCAGTGTCCAGAGACACACAGCCCCTGTTGATAGTCTTCTATTTAGTCTATTTTTACCCCTTTTATTGATGGAAGCAGAGAATATGATTCAGGCCAAAACGGGCATGAAATGCCCTAACCCACAGGTAGTTTGTACAGCTGTTTATCTCTAGGCAGTTAAAATGTGTTGTCTGCAGCTCAAAAACTGGTGGAGGCAAAAGTCTCCAAAGACAACCAACATGCTTCAATGGAGTCTTGGCCTGATCCTATCAAACTCGGATCTTTCATCATTTCCCACCTTTACTGTGGACTTCTTGTACTCCATACAAGGAACCAGCGTGCGGCATGCAGCCAGCAGTCTGATCGCAGACACACGTTTGCACTAACATGTCATGTCCGAAAACAGGCATTTTTGCCAGATGGCCACCAAGCTCAACTCCTCAGTACCTAAGGAGGAGTGGAAGTTTTTTCTGTGTCCTTATCCAAGAACAACCCTAGCCTCAACACCTAGACTTCATCTGCCTTAACACAAGCATCTTGATTGTGTAGGAGCTAGAGGAAATGAACAGAAGCTGCAGGTACTCCACATATTTGGAGAAGGAAAAGAAAAACAAAAGTTTGTTGTAATGAATTTAAGAACATAAATTTGGACCTGTGATTGACAACTTTTAGACAATCTGTTGACTGAGAACTGGGAACTGGATTATGAAATAGGAATTGTATGGTTTGCGACTGAATTGAGAGACAGTGTGATGCATTTCCAACATCACTCATGCTGGTTCTTTTTATCTAGATGAAAAACTTCTCCTTTGCCAAAAAAGTAGGACACAGCTTAACACTGATAACAGCTGGTTTAAAGTAAATTGATTTTAATATTACTACCTATTTGTAGATAAGCATTTTAAAGATCTAAAACGTTTGGGACTTGATTACAGATTCCTGTTACTTCCTGTGATGCCAAAATAATTGATTGTCTCAATTAATAGCATGATCACGATGGGAGTGTTTGCTACACTTGCATAGAATTTCCATGCCTGCTTTCATTTAAAATAGTCAGAGGGGTGGGGGAGAGGAGGGCGGAAGGCAGAACACAAATTAACATTTTTGCTTGTGTTTCTAATAGGAACACAGAAGAGGGAGCTAAAGGCCTATGAAGGGAAAAGTCCTTTACTGCTTCTTTCATAGGCATTTTCTTTTCTCTTGGGAGAATAAACCATAGAATCACTGAATGGTTTGGGTTGGGAGGCACCTTAAAGACCATCTAGTTCCAACCCCATTGCCATAGGCAGGGACACCTTCCACTGGGCCAGATTGCTCAGAGCTCCATCCAACCTGGCCCAGAACAATTCCAGGGATGGGACATGCACAATTTCTCTAGACAACCTGTTCCGGTGCCTCACCACCCTCACAGTAAAGAATTTCTTCCTAACACCTAATATAAGTCTCTGCTCTTTTACCTTGTTTCCCCTTGTCTGCCAGTGCTGTAAGCAGTCACTTGACCCCCACAGTCTGGGCCAAATCCTCTCTTCCATCACAGGTATCTGTCCATGGCCTGAGAGACACTCAGAAAAAAATCCTTCTGTGATTCCTGGTGCCCCAACGCTTCCCTGCGCAACAGGTATGAGATCAGGATATTCTATGTAGGCCTTATCAAACCCCATCTTCCTCCCTTTAGACGGCATAAGATTACAATTTCCCATTTAAATCCAAAGTTCTTCAGCAGAAAATGGCACAAGCTTCTGTACCCAGAAGCTTTCTAAGAAAAAGTGTACACACAGGAGCAAGCAGCCCCCAGGTACCATGTCAGGCCCCCAAATCCATAGCTGGGCTGTGCCTGAGTGTGCAAATATGACTTGAAGTATGCTCTAATATGTAATTATGTAAATATGTCACACTGTGCTATAGATTTTACACACAGCACTAATCCATACCAGTGTAAACTGAGGGTACTGGGCAACACTGACAGAAGATTCTGTTTCAGTCAATGATAATGTGTTGGAGAAGGGAGCAACTGCTAAGCTTTTTCACCCTAAAGATTTCTAAATTAGTGCAGCTTCCTGTGAAACTGGGGATTACCCTGGTGTGATTTTAGCTGCAGGCCAGCCAGGCACCTCTGCTGTGCTGGAAGCCTATTACATTAGTTTGATAACCCTAGCAGCTCCAACATATCCCAGAGATTTAAAGCAAACCTATCTGTATCAAAAAGAGATGATACAGTGTGATGAAGCAAGTACTGGGATGTGAAGTCCTGGAAGATGAGGATTAATGAATGAACATCAAGCGGTTTTTACAGAGAGCTGAAAAAGATAACACTTCTTGTTCCAGGAACAAGTTTGAGACATACATTTCATCCTTCTTTCAACACTCTTAGCATACTGCACATGTACTCCTAAAATGAAGAACTACTGAGACATTAACACAAGTAGTAGCACTAATTCTTGAAAAGAAAATTAAAACTGACCTGGATTAGTTTTATGGCTCCACCATCCTCTTCTGAATAGCTACCACTAAACTCCCACCTTGAGGTGGGGAATTCTAAGTGCCACTGACATCCTAGCACACCTGTAACCTCACTGACTCAGTGCAGCAATGGGAAAACAATGGGCAAAGATACTTGAACTCGTTTCAATTCATTCTCAGAAAAGAGGCCAGAGGACTTGAGCTCAGTGCATGAAGCTACTTAAGAGTCTGAATTCTTTATGTTTGTGAACTCTAAATATGCAAGAGATGAAGAGGACACTGTTGCATCTTGACATGGAGACAAATATCTGGGACAGCCATACAACAGCATTTTCTCATGAGCCACTGCAAAATAGAGACCAGTACAATGCAGCTTTGCAGAATAAAACTTGAACATGGCTTTAATCTGCTGAAGAAATAAACACATTGCAGACAAATGGTGAATATGGCAGATCTGCTGAAACCAGTGCCTCCTTCATACTACAAGCCATAATATGATAAGAAGCCATCATTGTTTTCTTTAAATTAGATTATGACTTCAAGCCTGATTTTCCTGTCAGTTATATTGTTCTGAAAGGGAACAGCTTCACTGAAGTCCATTAGCTTACATTCATGCAGCTTTGCTGAGAGTGAACAACCAGACTTTACAGATCTGTGCTTGAGAAGTATGAACCTTTTGAAAGATAAACATGAACATACACATATACATATTTATACACACATGAATAGATGCATCTCACCCACCTATTTCATCCCCTAGAGAGGAGTTCAGTATTGCACCAGCAGACATAACTACTGCACAGCTCCCAAAGCCATGTGTATACAATTTGCCCAGTGGAATTTGGGGAACGTGCTTTTCCCATCCAAGAGTGGAGAAGGGAGCCTCCTTGCCATCTATTGTTTTCACATTCACTCTTTCTTTTAGCTCACAGAATAGCTGGTCTCCTGTCAACTTGGAGTTTCGTTTCCCCTTGAACCGTACCCCATGCTTATTGGTACTCAAATAATCTTTCATCGCCTTCTGCAGTCGAGGGTTTAGCATCTTGGAAGAGACATCCCCTTTCCAAAGCTTGTAAAGAAAGGATTTCGACATTGTGGAATACAGCCCATCCCAGTCATCAGATTCATCAAGCATCTGGCTTCTCCTATGTTTTGTGCTCCTTCTCCTCATTCTTCTCTGATGGCTCCAGTTGTTCTGTAAAGTATTTACTTTTGGATTATTCATGTCAGCTGAAATGAATTTTTCTATCTCTTGAAAGTGGTTATGTGACTGAGGCTGACCAGCAGCAAATAAATAATCATCATCCACTTGGTAGAAAGCACTTTTTGATTTTCTTCCTAACTGGGACGGAAAAAACTGATCTTCATTTCTAAAGGCATCTTCCAATACAGTCCATTTCTTAGAATTTCCAGTCCCTGATTTAAAAGTACCTAAGAGATCTTCATTAAGAAGTACCTCATTGCCATCAATGGTCTCAGAGAATGATGGGTCATGAATGGCTCCCATGATGACTCTCTGCTTGCCCTGAAGGGGCAGAAGTCTCTTAGTTTCAATGTAAGAAAAGGAACTTGGAACTGGTTCAGCAGTGTTGCTATCTGTAAAATAGATGAATATCACCAGGAAAAGCAGACCCCATGCAAAGATACCGAAGAGCATGAGTTGTTTCCATTGCTTCAAGTTAGGTTTCATGGCAATACCTTTACCAGCTCCTCTGTGCCTTGAAGTATTGGCAAACGAAAATGAAACCTGTAAAGAACATAAAATACTATTAAAAATTGTTCTAAAAATAGACTCAATTCAGAAATATCTTAACACATATTGATAGATGGTGCAGAATTAATCTCCAAGCAGTAGCACAGAGGATTCAGTAGCAGAAACAGAACTCCAGAGCCTGCAGACACTGTAGGAGTGAAACGCTCTGGTTGTGACCACACCGTGACAGCTGCTAGCTACAAAAGAAGCTGGTGGCCAGTTTCTACAGTAACACTGGATCCTGCCTTCAGGGAGATAATGTGCCTGCCTGCTCCTGCCACATCGAGCGCAGCATTAAGAGCGCAAAAGCAAAACCCATGTCTGGCTGCATGCACAGTGGGAACAATATTAGCTGTCTTCTCTTTACCACTGAGAGTCCTTATGCAGGGGAACTGTGAGCAATCCTGTCTCCAAAGGGACCAGGCAGGGAGCACAAACTCTAAGCTGCAGCCCTCCTCTGCCCACAGCCTGGGAAGAATGGTGCTCTGTGCATATCATCTGGGGGTGTAGGGGAGAGCATCACACGAGTGGGTCAGAGAGGAATCTCTTCCTCAGCTGGTAAGAACTGGCACAGCGCAAGTGGCTACATCATTTGTTGCCTAGTACCAGACCCAGGTGAGAATGACTCCTGTACCTCTGCTATGGATGCTGCATGCACACTGAGGTGGCATGAAGACGTTGTGCACATCAAGGTACCGGCGGTTTTGTATTTTCCAAAAGGGAAAATGGGTGGTACAGCTATCGAAATACATTCCTTTAGCATAAGGTAGAGATTTACATAAAGGGAGTAGGTAGAGAATGTCAGACCTAGACCAGGAAATATGTGCCCTACTAATACCTGGGGGTTTTGGACAGCTTGTGCATTAGTGGAGGGATGCATGGTCCAAATGAAACAAAGTCTGACTGAGGGGGCTGTATTCCAAGGAAAATACATAACACATTGCTAGACCATCGAGCACACTATGCCCTTACACGAACTCACTTGCTTAATCAAGTGGTGTGAATATCAGTTACAAGCCTGACTGAAGCAAATCCATCACAAGCCTTACCATTCACCTCCCTGCACCACAGTCATCATAAGCCTCAGCTGCTACAATGCAGTGTAACTCAGTGTACTAATTAGTGACAGATCACTTACCTAAACTGAATTAAAAATAAGCCAAGCCCCTTCTTCTGGAGTTTTCTTTCTAACGTATTTGTTTCAATGACCACTTAATGGTTGGACTTAAGAGCCACTTGTACCAGCCAGCTGTGACCAGCAAAGGGGAATGGGAGCAGGGGCGGGCTTGGATTTCATTACCAGCCTGTGCCTCAGGAGCCACCACCTCATCACATCCGAACAGCACACACAGCTTACATGCCTCTGATAACACACTGCCTGCTCACACTGCCCATCAGGAGGGACCTGAACCGCAGTCACCACATGCTATCACCTTCCTACAAGCTGATAAAGTACATCAAAGCTGAGTGCAAGGTTTAAACCAAAGCTGTAACTAAGGCTGTGTTTTCACATCAAAAAGAACCCAGCTGTAACATCAGCATAAGACATTCTCTTCTCCATCCCTCATTCCTGCACTGTGCCTCTGCTGCTGCCAACACTCCCGTGTATGGAACTGATACAGCAGGGGAAATACATGTTAGACTGTTTTTTTTGGTTGTTTTAGTTTTGCTGGGGTTTTTTAAAACTGGGTCAGCCCCTTTATCCGCTTCAGTGTGGTCACACATGCAGTTGTTTCAGCACAATCAGGGAAATCGCCTACCACAATGCAGAGGTGAGAACAAACCGCAGGTGGTATTAGCACAGATACTTCAGGCTGGTATTTCTGCTGACCTCCTGAGAATGTGAGACTGCACTATTACATTTCCAAACACAGTCTATTTTAATGATCTAAACAAAGCCTAGAACATTAGACAAAGACAGATGACTTTGGGGCTCAAGGCATTATCCAAACAGCGAGAGGATTCATAAAGTTACACTTGGATGACCAAATTTCATTGCAATTTCTAATACACTGAAAAAAACCCCCAAAACATAACCGTGATAACCCAGTGCTCCACATACGTTTGGCTTGGCTCACACAAATCACATGGAAGAAAGCTATTACTCCAACTGACCCATTCCCTACTTGCTCTCTGGTACTGCAAGATTGCTCTCTGCAGTGCCTTGACACTCCCACACCTTCCAATTTTAAATCACTGCAGGTGATGTCTTGTGGGAGCTGCCTAACAGTATATGGCTGTTGTGCAAGTTAGGTCTACCCTGAAGTTATTGCAACCTGCCTACTCAGTGTTCAGATGGTTCGCATTTTTAAATCAACATTCTTCAGCCATCTGAACTCCTTTCGTCTCTTTTCATCATTTTCCCTGATGTGTTTCCCCAGCACTTTTGCAACACGTGGCTTCCAAACCACTGTGTAAGTTAGTCTTTGCTCAGTCAGATCTTTCTCCTGCTGAATATACATTTCTTACAGGATCTGCAATGGAAGCATCTTGCATGATTTTTTTAACAGATAAGCTTGCAGGAAGTCAAAGTTATAAAGGAAGAGGTCACTAATATTTTCCACTGAGTCACGAGGTCCAGACACAATTTAAAGATAATCTGTAACAAAATCTTACAATTTTCTCATTACCCATCCCCCGCCCCAAGTTTTGTTCTATCTTATAACTAGAAGTTGATAAGAAATGGAAAGGTTTAGCCTTAATGCAGGTGTGAGACTACAAAAATTTCTAGTTGTCCGTGATTGCATGTGTTTGGCACAGCAGACTGCCTCAGCACAAAAAATTAGTCAAGACTCCTAAATTCAACATTCAGGTTACAATTAGAAAAAGGACTGAGATGCATTATTAATCACTTTTAAATTAAACAAACTAATATCTGTTCCTCCCCCAAGCCCCCCCAACACTTTATGTCATGAAAGCACACTCATCTTGGTCAGCATGCACAGGTAAGCCTGCATATGATTACCTTCTTTGTGCAGAAAAAAATGACCCATGTAAAACAAAAAACAGCATACAACAGCATATTGTCAACAGTGCAAGCAAAAGAAGAGGCACCAATGAGAACAAACCCAAAAACTTTACACATTAACTATTGCAGAAGCTTATCTGCAATTCCTCGTTGTGAGTGGGGCCTCAGAAAGGACACCAAAATCTCTTGAAGACTGGAGCTATGCAGGCAAATCTCTGTGCTGCTTTAATGTTTTTTGCTCACAAGAAATGCCTTGTCCTCCAGCAGTACAGCTGAGCTGGACGCAAATTCAAGGTCATTACTGTATTAGTTGCAAGAGGACCTCTACAACCTCACAGGATCTTGAAGGCTATGTGTAGAAAGCTGCACTAAGTTCAGAGAAATATCAGTTTATCTTATCTCCCTCTACACCAACCATCCAGTCCTCTCCCCACCAGCCTTGCAGCTTCTTACACCTCACAGTCCCTCGCTTTGAAAATGTCTGGGAGGAGCGGGCATGCTCCCCACCACCCTCCTGCTGGCAGCAGACCACTCTGCTGTTCACGGGGTATCTTCCTCAGCACCATCGGGGGATGCACTTGGATTCATGCCCTGTGCTGCCTTCAGCAGCACCTCTCAACTGCAAAGAGAAAAACATTTATGTAGGAAACCAGAAATGACAATTGCAACAAATTACACTGGCTAAATAAATAAAAACAGGTGGTTTCAAAGGTGCAATTACTGAAGTCCACTGGATGCTTCAGGAATAAGCTTCCATCTCTTTTATCTATGCTCAACATACAGCTTTCAAACTGTTGAAGCAATTCTACACAAGTTTTTAAATTATCATCTGCGTTTCTCATTGTGTCCAGCTCTACCTCCCCACCACAATAATCCTCCTTACTTACAAACAGCTGGAATCAAAGCTGCTGCTAAGGATGACCAAGTCTACCCCTGAGGGAAACAACTCAGACTTAACCAAACCCAGCTTTCTCTTCAGCAGAAGTGATAACCCAGAGGATGAAGACCTCATTTTCCTACATATCTCCTTTCTGATGGGCTCTTTCAATCATTAACTGATTTAAGTTCCAACTACCATATGGAGAACAGCTTTTTTCCCTTCCCAGTCTGATCCCCCACACAAAAGCCCTGGAAAACATGAGGCAAGGTACAAACAAGTGAAGTGGGCAGAAAGGGAAGACTTATTTGCTTAATAGAGATATTAGCAGCAGCTATGCAAAAGAAAGGCAAACCTCAATGGTATCTTTGACGCATCCCAGGAAATAAAGGAAATTCCCCAGTGGAAATTAAAGGCTGATTTTCCAGAAGCGGTACCCACTTGTGGGAAATTTCATTTTGCCATGCTAAGATGCAAGAAACCAAAGAGTTCCCCCTCCCTTTATAAAGCCCATTGTTTTGCAAAAAGGAGTACTTTTCATTTTTCTAAAGTAGGCCTCCTGACTATTTCTTAAATGAGAAGAGATGGATAAGGGAGATTTTTTTAATTCCTTTGAAACATTCCTTCCTTTCAACACTGTCTATTGTTAAAATTAATTTGTACAGACCCTGGCAGCTCAGAGGTCAGGATGGTTCAAGTTGATGTGCTAAGATGTGCACTGTTATGTTAAACAGGTTTTTTCTTGGCTGCAGCTTTGCAGTGAAGGTCACCACAGGGTTATTTGGGGTAACAAATGTTAGCTGTGGGCAACCATTCCCAAAGGGCTGAGAGTCAGACCAAGGTTTATTTGGTAGAAAGCTTAGGCAGCCTGAACAGATAGCAAATGCTCCATTAGTTTGCTTCATCTCTTAGTCAGCTAATTTCAGAGTATTAAGAAACCTCTGGCATAGGGTAAGACAGCTGGAGGCTGCATTTTCAGGGTGGGGAATACACTCGTCCTCTCATGTGGGAAGAGCCAAATCGGTTTTAGTGTTATCATATCATTTCT
This sequence comes from Dasyornis broadbenti, assembly GCA_013397935.1. Taxonomy (NCBI): domain Eukaryota; kingdom Metazoa; phylum Chordata; class Aves; order Passeriformes; family Dasyornithidae; genus Dasyornis; species Dasyornis broadbenti. The sequence continues at coordinate 1,845,966 of VZRN01000659.1, read as the reverse complement.
GTGGTGGAAGCCATACAGTAGGCAGGAACAGACAGACAAGCCTGTGGGGAGTGGTGACTGCCAAAAGATGTATATTAGTCCGTGGATGGCCTGGGCATTTGTCTCATTGGTTGTGATTAGGTCTCCTAATTAATGAATCTCTTTTGGACAACTTCCTTGTTAGTCCTGATAAATCTGGCTCTTTCCTTCAATATTATTCAGAGGAATCAAGCTGCATCCAGTATTTTTTGTGGCAACCTAAGAAACTGTCTTCTGAAACAAAAAGCATCCAAACAAATCTGAAGCAGGATTATTATTTTTTTTTCCTCTATCGCCTTTTAAACCTGTATTTAATTATCTACTTAGAGAAAATTCCTTGGGAGGTATTGAAATAATGGTATTGCTAACCTGAATCACCTACTAAACATGAGCCAGGTGTCCCAAGTCAGAGCATTTGGAAAGCACAGCTCAGGTTCTTGCTTCTGAGGACACAGGCAGGCAATGTGCCTGTTCTTAGGTCCTCTGATAAAACATAGGATTTCAAGTTAAAGGGAGTGAGAGTGAAGTTACTTTATTTTTTAAAATTTATTTTTACTAATGACCCATTTCCAGGAGCTTAGGCTGTAAGAAAATTGCCAAATATAGTGAAACTTGCAGTAAAACTCACTCAAGCTGGCAAGCCGGCAGCTGGAGAAATGCTCAGTGGGGTTTCTGCCAAGGAGCGTGTCCTAGATTATTCTGTAGGAGCATGGGGGCTTAGATGCATCAATCTCTGGGGCTTAGTGGAAGGTCAAAGTTATCTTCTATGCATCTGATATCTAGTCTCCATGCTCCATCATCAAGTTCAAGCTTCCCAGCATTGAAGCCAGCTATCGCTTTCCCACAGCCCACAGACCACATACAGGTTGTCCAAGTGTGGGCTGACAGGAGGGGAGTAAAAATAGCTGTACCAGCTCTGAGCCTTCACATGCAGACTTTCCCACCACCAGTGGAAATGTTTAACACAGCCACAGTGGCCAGGGAGGACCTGGTTTCCCCAGTGACTGACTGCACCTCGCAGGTCAACCTCCACCTACCCGAGCTGCAGCAGATTTTCTCAGGAGCCATAAGAGCGGCTTTAACTCTCATAAGTGAGATTGAGATTCATGCCCTGAGGTTCACCACTCTGGCCACAATTTCCTCACAAATTTCAGGTCAGGGGAGACAACTGAACCTCCCTGGCTTTTCCAGACTGGTTATGAGGTGACCACCGTCTTGTTATTCTAACGAGGGTTTATAAAGAAATGCACTACATAGTGTAAATCACTTCCAGGCTCTTTAATTAAAACTACAAAGGGGCAGAAGTATCACACAGTTGCGTGAAGAAAGCCGTTTTCACAACATAAATCAACCCCCACAGCCTCTCAAGGAGCCCCTCACATAGCCAAGTACTATCTGCACTCAGCCTTATCTATTCTGACCCCTTTTTTTGCTATTTGCTCTTGCCACACCTTTGCTGTGTCCTGGTTCTCTTCACAGCAAGCTGTGAAGGTTCAAGGCTGCTTCAAGTTGCTGCAAATGCCAGCAGAGCTTGGTTCCACCACAGGACACGGGTGCAGAAACCACCACTTTGGCCATAGTCCCTAGCAAGCCCTCACACACAGTAAAGAAGCAGATGAAATACCCTTAATGCCCTTGCAGATCTACCAGCAGGGTGCTTTGGCTGGGTTTTGGTCACAGCACTCTCTCGATCCAAATAGCAGGGGAAAAAATATCCACTCGTATCTACATCAGTATAAAACCACTGCAAATATCCAAGGACAGTGCAAGTCACTTTTCCAAAGTGAAATTCAGTATGCCACTGCACAGTCATGGAGGGATCTAGGTTTGCACAAACACCATCGCAGCTGGCTCCACTCTCACCCCTCAGCAGTTCCTCTGCAGATCAAACCACAGAGCCACATGTGGTTTTTCTGTGCTACCTTTATGGAGCTCTCTTCCCTCACACAAACTGCAGGCTGCAGAGGAGCTGCAGTTGTTCCCAGGGGATCTGATCACCATTAAGGTCCTAAGAAGCCGCATGCTGTGCAGACTGAAACATCAAGCTGGCTGGAGATAAAAGCCAGGTGTGGGGAAAAGGTGACCAGACTGATGGCCATCACTTACCAGCACATCCTCCATTCATACATAACCACCTTATTAAGGTATTTAGTTTTATTGCTGCAGTGAGGTCAATGAGGAGGATGTGAGTTGTACACCACACAGGGAGGAAGAAACAAGGGTTGGGGGAGGCTGGGGCATTGGGCCAGGAGAGAAGGAAGCCTGGCTTCAGGGCAGCATGAAGGGCAGGAAAGCAGAGACTGAAAATAAACTACAGCCATAGTGCTAGTGGAGGAGCAAAACAACACCTGCCAGAGGCAGCGACACCTCAGCACCATGGGGATGAGAACTGGAAGTGAAAACTTCCTCCCACCAGAATGATCACATCCTTCCCTTTGGGGAAGCACTGTGAGAGCCTTGCTACTGCTGAGGGAAGGCTCTGGACTTGAGCATCCTACCCTGTTCCCCCCAAGATGGGAAAGTGGCCTTTCCTTCAGCAGATGGGAAGCCTGGGTGAGCATCAGAACCCCCACTGAGTCTTTCTCCCTTATTCTGGACAGCCAGTCCCAGGTCAATGTATTGCTTTCTGCCACCCCGTGATTGGGAAACGGGACCTGCAGCACTGACCCTGGCTGCTGCAGGCGGAGCACAGCCCTTGCACCAGGGCACTTTCAGAGTGAACTTTGTAATGGATCAGCACCTAAAAGAGTTTCACCTGTGAATGTTATTTCACAACCCATGCAGGGATGCTCCAAAATAAAGGCACGGATGATGGTGGTGCCTGAGGACACACAACACAAGCAGGAGTTCATGCCCATCTTCTGCACGGCCTGGCTTTCTGTGGGACTTACTATTACTCACCCACAAAATAAGGTTTTAATCCCATCTCCCCTGCAAAAGCAGAGTTCAGGAGCAGCCTGTGCTTATGTTCTGTTTTCATGTGTAACTGAACAGGATGGCAGGAACCTCTTAATGCCCCAAAACAAGACAGAGAGGTGCAGAGAAATGGATAATACTATTCAGTGTCTAATAAAACAGAAAAAAAAAAATCCAGCCAACATACATAACTGTATTTGGTTCCCCTCCCTCTTTTTAAGGGACAGCTTTTGATACCATACTTGCAAAAACACATAATTCAAAAAAGGAAGGAAGCGCTTTCAGGGTTTTTATTTAAAGCTTGACAGGATAAACGAATCACAGTCTCATTAAATCACACAAATCTCAGGCTGCACACAAGACTAAAGCACGAGAAATAGGACATTACAAATCCTCATGCAGTTCTACACTTCCAGCACAACAGCTCATTTTATTTCTGCTCTTGGCAAGGTTAGAATAAAAGGCTTCTTTTCTTTGCTCCATAAATGTTTTTAGATGCTATATTACTTGAACTTAACACAGCAGTAATTGCACTGAAAAAGGGCAATCTGAATTGCTTCCTTAAAGAAGGAAACATTTATACTAACACACACATGACCAGAGAGTGCAGTTACAAGAGATCTGTTTCAATCCCATCACAAAAAACTTGACCAAATTCACTCTTTCAGGCAGAAGTGATTGGAGAATTTTGATTTTCCATTCTAAAGTAGTGACGTTTTTGAGAGATACTGATTATCCACATGCCTATGTAGCAGTATATTTTACATCTGCCAAGTATGTTCTTACTGTATGTTTCTAACACTGTAGGCACTGTTTTGCTTTCCTTTTAACTACTAACTTCTTTATTAGACTCTAATTTGTCTTTGTAGATTTGTTCAAGAAAGGAAGCAACTCAGCCCTTGTTTAAAAACTCTAATATAGAACAACATTAAACAAATTGTTCCCTGCTTCTCAGGTCTATCACAGTGCCAATTCCTATTTGTTTATGGTAGCAAATTAATTGTAGGATATTTAGAAAATTATCATTGTTAACATCTTATTTCTATATACTCATATATATACATACAAACAGCATGCCTGCTATGTACTTATTTGCCTTAGTCTAAAAGCTTGAATGAAAAGTTTCACCCTGGAAGAAGGCTTGCCAAATTGAAGGATGAAGTCAGTTTAGCCCTTGTTACATTACAATCTAAAAATGAAATTTCCTGGACTGAAAAAATTTCCCCCTCTTTTTTGTATATTTTAATGCTTAACATGACTATGCTGATAACAAGCCAACCTACACTAGCTGGAATATTTTGGTTGGCTTCATAAAGCAAAATGAAGTGATATTAGTATTTTTTTTTCCCCCCTCTTTCTTTCCCTCTCCATGCTGGCACTGTTTTATGCATGGCCCTGGGCAAAATTAGTTTAAGCTATGACTAGATCAACAGAAATCTCTTCTGTGGGGGATACAGCTGTTTGTAACCTGACATGAACCACTGGAACCTGAATCCTGTCTGTCTGGAAATTTTGCAGAGAAACAAGATCTCTAAGAACCACCAACATGAAATTAGTACGAGCAATAGTGACAAACCAAGCTTGTTGGCTGGGTGCTTCATGGCTTTCCCCTTTGTCAGTCACTGATGCCCACATGCAGCACACAAGTCTTTTCTCCCAGCACTTGCCATTCACTCCCTACAAAGTCCCCTGACTTTACAAGGTGGAAGGCAGCAGAAAAAAACATTAGGGCGTCTGAAACTCCAACACCATTAAAACAGTGAGAAACTGAGGTAAGTGAGAAGCAAGAGAGCTGGCTAGCTCCCAAGATTATTTGCATTAGTTGCTTTTGTCATAAAAGTTGGAAGGATGGGGTAAGATTGAGACATCCTCACTGGACGTAACTGTGAAATTACCATTTGATGGTAATTTTCACTATCATAAGAGATGACAAACCCTAAAATCTTGTATTTGGACATCTAAAGACTACAGATGAATCTGTGAAAGAGTAAATACTTTGCTTTCCAAGATACTTGGCAGAGTTTGTTTTTGTGCCTTCATCTCTACAGTGAAGTCTCAATTTAAATACTGACTTTGAAACCTGAAGCTACCAGTAAACATGTAATATATTCCCTTCATTCAATTGATCAACAGGTAGGATTATCAAAATTTTCATTCAAATATTTCTTAGTATTTCAAATGCTGGCTATGCTTTTCTTGGTTTTCAGCCAACAGGAAGGCCTTTGAAAGATCACTGATTTCATTAAAAAGCCCTCCTTCTAAGACTGCCTTTAAGTAGCCAAGACATGCAAATCCCTGCCTGCCTTTAGCACACTCTGTTTAGAAAATTGAGATGCATCTGCTAAGAACGTGCCAATGAAGCGCATCTTCTTGCCCAGCACAGAGCACAGCCATCCTCTCATCAATATGCCTGAAACTCTCCCTCTCCTCTCCTCTCTTGCTGCACACTGACAGCTCAGCATCCTGTTCCTGGGAACAGACCTCCTCACACCTGTGGCAAGGAGTAGCTGTGGTGTGCCCACACCTCCCTAGCAAACCCACCTGCTTGCTTTCCCCCGGAGCCTCTTTTGAGACAGTGCTTGCTTCTCTTCTGGTTCGTGGTCTTCCCAGGAAACATGAGTTTTCTCTTGCCATGGCACCACGTGCCATTTAGGAAAGCTACTGGCAACACTCAAGGCAACCATTGGGAGAATCAGGAAAAACGTTTGCAAGGATGGAGATGAAACATTTATGTGATTTTGCCCCTAGGATAATACAGCCCCAACCCTTGTCTGCAGCTTTTAAGTGCTAAATGCACAGGGTAAGTAATAAAGTGGAACCAATTCACTGCCCTAAATCAATCAGAAGAAGGTTTTCTCAGCGAACGTGAAAAGACACTGTCCTGAAAAAGAAATCTTTGTTTTAACATAGATTGATTCCTTAGCAACACCCAATCCTGTCAAACATATTCTGCTGATGGGGTTTAGTCTCCCTTCAATCCCATTGAGACACTAAATAAATGGGGGAAAAAAATTATTCTGATCTAAAAACTAATGCTTAACGTTTCTAGCATTTTCAGGAGTCTCGCTTTTATTTCCAGATTTACATATATCCTTCTAGTCAGCATGTTAGTAGAGATGTTTTACTAATAGTTAAAGTTTCTATAGCAGATATAGATTATACTACACAGGATGACTGCAAGCAAAGCAAAATTTTCCTACTTCCATCAGGCTGGATTGTTGTTTCTTTTTTAAATGTTGGAGAAAAATGCATTGAAGTTCATACTAAAGATGGGTATAAAAATGCAAATAGATATATTAGTAGCAATCATAAATTATGTCAAGCAGTGACGAGACTCTTGTTCTGGTGTTCAGCTGTGCTCAATCTACTCCAAACTCTTTCAAATTTTTCAGTATCTATGCAAAACATTCTGTTGTGCTTGCTCTGCTCTAGTAAAAGAGTAAAATTCTTATAAATCAGTATTTGGACATGAGGTCGTACAGCAAGGTGCTGGTAATCTACCTGGCAGGAAATTCCCAATCATGGCAGGTAGGGAACCTGCCGCTAGTAATAAACCTATCAATCACCAAACCCAGTCTGGTGAATTGATTAAACCAAATTTACCCCTCAAAGGAGTAGGTATGCTATATGGGAACAGTTATTTGTTTTAATCCATTTTCATGCATTATGTAATTTCATGGAACTTCCAGTAACTGCTGTGAATTTTTATTATATAAACCCTCCAAATGTGAAACCTGATATTACACCTAACAGATCCTGGAGCATCATGAGAGACACCAGGTTATTCCCAGGGAGTAACGGCACAGCTCTGTGTGTGCTCCCATTACCCCATCTGTGCATTGATGCAAAGCTACAGGGGAATTCTGTAGCACCTCGCAATCCTAAAGTGACATTTTAAGTAGAGGGATATAAAGATTTTAAGATGAATTTATGAGCAGCTGTTGACAAGTCTACCTACAAACCATATTTATTTGAATGCATCTTGTACCTCAAATTCTGCTTTTCCACTTAAAGAGCCCAAATCTGTGAACAGTAACAGTCACATAAACTGGGTTTTCTGACTTCAGCATAAAAAAATGGGCACCAATGAGCTTTTCTTAAACAAGCAGGCAGACAATATGTCATGCCCTACAAGAACCAAGAGAAATATTGTTTAAAGTTGCTTGGGAAGGAGTGAGTACCCACGTCCACAGACCTGAGGTTCAGCTCTGGACCCAGAACCCCACTGACAGCATTTGCACACAAGCAAGATCTCACTGCAAGTCAGAATCTGGATACTGTCACAATTTCATCTAAAGATGCTGTGCTATTACAGATTTTCGTCTATTTTAACTACTTTTTCAGATTCCTAAACCTTTTCAGATTGTTCTGAAAGCAGCAGATATTATTAACAGTGAACTAATTTATGATTAAATGGATTTATCATACTAACTAGAAATAATTTTTTTAAGCTTTAATTGTTCAGATTTGATACAGCTCTTTAAGAATCCTATCCAATGTGCTTTCACAAATCTCAATGGACAGTATTTATCTGACTTATTTACTAATTACTTCCAAATTACAAGTGTCCCTCAGGTCTGAATCATTTCTGATGAAAGAACGAGCAGACTTTTATACCATGAGGGAAGAGAAATTAAAAGAGAAGAATTTGTATGGTTCAGATCAGGCTAATGGAAAGTTTGATTCCTTTAAAGTGTTTTATAACTTTATCACCACATGCAGTTAACAATTTGTATCTGCTAAGTCTTCTATGCAATCGCCATGCCTAGATCTCCTAGGGCTTTTTTAGTAAAAGGAGATAATCTTTAAAAGCTATGGCAAAAACAGTATTCCAGACTGCAGATACTGTAAATGTCACAGTCTCCATAAAGAAACTGAGCACAGACAAGCACATGAGGAATAATCACATATTTTCAAGACACTTAAACAGAACATGCCCAAGGGCACACTGTAGAGGAGCCCATGTTTCCATCAGTGGGTAACGTTTTCCAGGAGCTGAAGAATCCAAGTTTATGTGAATTCTAATATATTACATTTCTGCCAAGCATACTGTTGTACAAAACAGGCACACTGGTGTCTTTAGTTTAAAATCAATTTCACTTGGCTTGGGCATCAGAGAATCAGGGAAAAAATAGACTTTTAGTATATGATATTAGCTTTCTAAAAGCAGTCTTTGAAAATGTAACATTGTTAATACAATAAATACTTGAGGTACTCTATGTACTTTCTTTACTGCTACTATTTCTCCAGCATTTCAGTCAGTGACTGATAACTCCAGATGACAGTTGTGTGTCCTGTGGTGTCACCATCTCACTACAATCACCCCTTGATTTCCAGAACTTCCGAAGCAGTACCTCTATTCTGAACTGTCTCCAAGACCTATGAACCAGTTGCATCGCTGGAAGTCTTGACCCAATTTGTCTTTCCCTTGATGACATTTTTATTTACCATGCCTGTTTCCAAGTAACTTGACATTTTCCCAAAGTACTTTTCATACATGAGACTTGCAACTGTCTTCCTTTATAATCTCACTTCAGATGGATGGAAAATAAATGAGATTAATCTTTTGCTTAAAAAGATACTGCATTTCAAAGAACAAAAACATAACTTTTTTGTTTAGCAACTCTGAATGAAAAATTCAATTTCAGTTTATACCCCTAAACCACAGCAGAACTGATGTGGCACTGAATTTTACATTGTGAGAAACTTGGGCAGCAGGGTAATGAGGAACTCTCTTGCTGCTCTGCTGTTACAGACCACATTTCTCCTTTATAACCAATTCCAAACAATTGAGGAGAAATATCACATATAAAGAGGCTGACTTCAATTCAGTGGTAAGGTAAGGAAGACTCCACACTCTATCACATATACTTACAGGGCAGATTCAGCACTCATAATACAGTTTTGAGACACAAAATCCCAGCAGCATCCATCTAACAGCTTTCTCCCCCTTGCATGGTTGTATTGTTGACTGGCGCTTAACATTCCTGCCTCATTTACTTAAAATGTTAAAAGCTAGTAAATAAGGAACTAACATCAAGGACTGAAGGGGTTATTTTAACTTACTTAAAGTGTCATACTTTAAACACTATTCTTTAGAAAATAAATCAGAAAATTCAGAAACAGGATTAAAGCCTCTCAATCAAAAAGCAGACTGCTTTGGGAAGATGCCTTTACTTTCTTGAGCTGGATCAGATATCTATCTTAGCCATGCTGAATTTCTCAGCAGTCAAGGCTATGAATTACTATTGGCTGCTTGACTGATTAACCATGGTGCTGGTATGCCTGAGACCTTCCAAACACAGCAGGGTTATTGCAGTAGTAGACAATACTATAATATTGCAGTAATACAGGCTTTGCAGTTTTCTATTCCATCTCTCAGCTTGTGCAACGGGTTTATGAGACTCCTTGGAAACTTTCATCTGGGAGCACAGGATGGAGTAGCACCAGTAGTAACTCAAAGCTTTGCAGCTCTGTAGCCTGAAGAGTGCAGAGACACTATTTCTAGAAACGCCAAGAAGATAAAAATGTTTTGAGGTGACCTCCTCCTTTGAGGCCCTGCTTACTGAAGAAATCATGCAGAAAGTCACTACGCAGACACTCCAATGCCATGCAGTGATAGCTGAGCTAACTCAAGACTCGAAAGATGCATCCTCATATCTGTACACTTTGCTTTGCATTTCCTCTTTGATGGCTCTGGTTTTGGTGCTATCACCACCTGAAGAATTCTCAGGGCACTTTCAACTGAAACTGGTTAAGGTTTTGCAAAAATAAAAGAGCCTAGTGTCATACAGCACAGAAGCAAAGTTCCACGTATACAGTGTGCTCTACCTAGTGCTAGTGCCCCTATTTATTTCATGAATACCTTGCAAGAGCAATATATATTCTAGAGACTGCAAGACTTCATTATTTTAATTCTGTGGTCCAAGAGTTTTCAGTAGAATTTCTCTCCTGCTTGCAGCTTTTGCAGACTGTAGTAGTGTATCTGATCACTGGTTTCAGTAGCTGTGATCACATTACCTGCACCCTGCACCCTTCTCAGTGGCTGCCTATATAGAGGTACATTGATTTTTAGCTGACTCTGTAGGTCTTTTCAGTGCTCCTAATAATAAAATGCCTGAGTAAATAGAAAACCTACTGATCTGTATTTTACACAGACACCCTTCTTCAGGAACTAACCCATAATAAACTACTGTAACTTGGCAGGCAATTGTGTTTCTGGTGTGGGGTGTGTTCGACAAGAAGCAGGAATGACCCTCTGCTACAGCTGCTAGCCAGTGGCAGTAGAGATGGCAAACAGGACAAAGACCGGCCTGGCACAGACACAGAGGTCTCCTCCTGGCCTCATCGACTGCAGAATTCGGCAGGTGTTGAGTGATCCTGCCTAAAAGACAGCCCTACCAACCAGTGATGCACAACACCCTGCCCCTTCAGGAGCAGCACCTCCTGACTTCTGCCAAGTCTCTCCTGGAGCTTTATAACTTAAGCCCCAGAAAGAAAAATACAGACAAGCAGTGACTTCAAACACTCTCAGTCCCTGCCTCAGGATGAGTACTTATTTCAGCTTGACATCTGTTCCAGCCCTGCTTGCTCTGTCTATAAAGTGGCTTAGTCAAACGAATTCAATGTCTTGAAATACAGCATATTCAAAGACCATTGCTCATTTGGCTCCATCTAACAATAGCAAGTATCTGCAATGTCACGCTGTGGTCTTCACATCATTCAGAGAACAGCACTCAGAGCAGAGGAAAGGTGCACAACCACCTCCCACTCCATACAGAACACACTGCTAAGGTGCCTCTAACTAGAAAAAGAAAAGGCACTTCCAGGTCCACAAACGTTTTCTCTCTATTTTCTAATGCCTATCTGAAATCTTGCAATTTTGGAAGCTAGACATTTCATCCTACAGATATTTAGACACAATGAAAAGCAGCTCAAAAGCACACATGGAGAATACTGCTCCCCATCTTAGGCCATTGCCACCTTCACAGCTTTCCATAGCAGGAGCCGCCACCACGGAAACCCTAAATGCCAAGCTGGCCATCCATCAGAAACATTTTTTCCTGGAGGTGAGAGTGTAACTAGGCCAACAGAGACACTCTCTTCTACCAAGCAAAGAGGGAAAAGTTGTACTAAATAGTGATCTCTCAAACCAGACACTCAAGAAAGGTCTCAGTGATAGTACAGTGGGAGTAGGACTGCAAGTGTAAATCCTTCTCCAGCAGTTATAGGGCTAATGCTTCTGCCTTACCACATATGCCTATAGCCAGCCATGTACAGTTTGGCTCTGAGCTATACTGCTCTGAATTTACCCTTTAAAAAAAAAATCTGAAATAAATAGCAAAAATACAATCAGTCTGAACAAGCATTGAACAATTACAATGGAATGAATACCAACTACGCAGAAATATTTCTAATGGAGAGATTAGCTTTCTATAACAAACTCTGGTTTTAACCTTTATAACTTCAACAAAGTAAAATCCGGTCACATGAAATTTCAGAGTCATGGTCTCATGCCAAGGAAAGCTCCTCTGGAAAGTCTGAGATAGATTGGCCAAGGCATCGTGAAGATATGAGAGTTCCTGAAAAGTGAGGTGTTCTCCATTTCTTGGACTGTTCCCTAATTTTTTTTGGCTCACTATAACTTAAAAATGGTTGGCTTAGACATTCCAAATTTGCTTGGCTACTACTTGTGTCTTTGACTAGTTGCAGGCTATTTTATTACTAAATGTGGGTTTGTGCAAATTCTGAGCGCTGCAGTTGTTAACACCACATGTTGGCTTGTGCATGCCGCAGGCAAGCCAGCCTGGCCCACTGCAGGCTCCTCAGTCACCTCATCAGCTGTGCTCAGGAGGCAGCACTGAAGCCCAGGACCCTTCCCTCAGGTCCAGCTGGGTGTAAGAACTTGACTGGACTTCACAGACTCCATGGGGAGACATGTCAAGCTGGCGAGAAACGGTTCTGGGGTGCTCCCAAGTCTTGCCAGTACCAAAGTGCCTCTTGGAAAGGTAAGCACACACCGGGCACAGATGGTTTCCTCCCCCGACTTACTGTTGTCCTCTTGCTGCTCCTTCACTCCATATCTTACTCTGATGAACCCCAAAAATCTTCTCAATGAACATCTACGTAACTCCCAAGTACCCTCCCCCTCTATGTATTACTGATCCAATCTATTTTCCATTTCTGTGGTGATTGCAAAATCCGTGCTGGAGTCTGAGTCCTTCCACTGCACCAGATTCCCCCTTTTTGCTCCACTCTCTTGCTCTCCAAGGCTCTTTTCTAGACTCGGAGCCTCATACACATAGACACAACACAGGGCGTTAGACTTCTGGGCAGGAACACCCAGGGGAAAGGTTTCAGCCCTCAAGAAACAAATTTTCTCCCCTGAGCAAACTTTTAATTTGTTTGATGGATGCTGGAGTGACTGTGGGTAAGGAATTCACTCCTGATGGGGACTGTTCTATTCACAATCTTGATTTTGATAACAGATACTATGGCAACCACATGTATCACTTGACACAGCCTTCAGAATGGTCAACTACTCTAAACAGTTCTCCTTAATCTTTGATATTTCCTTGGACAATGACTATCACCTGCCGCCTTGTCAGGAAAACAGGCAGTGAACAGCTGACTAGTGGCCATTAAAACACTTACCGGTGAAGTATGTTTCTACATGGAAACAGTGTTACAAAGAGACCTATTCTTTTTGAGATGCACACATGCATGACTCCCATTCACAGGAGCTATGTGAGTGAATCAAAATAAAATAGGCTCAAAAGTGTCTACATTTACCACACATTGATCCCACACAGAAAGCACCTTTTAAAAATGACATATCCTTTGACCTTCTGCATCTTACTTTTGCTCTTCAGAAACAAAAGACTTCACAACAACCACATCATCTACATCAAAACTCAAAACTGGTACTATAATCACAAAAAAAAAAAAATCCATAAAATAGAAATTACCTACCTAATAGACAGTTAGAACAGAAGTTTTTTGCCACAATTCTTATCCAATTGGAGATTTATTAGAGCTCTTTTATTTGTACCAACTTCAAATATCCGTTGTCACCTTTAAAATGCAGATAATCTAACTCAGAGGTGTGCTCTTCTCAGGAGAGACCACACAATGCTCAATCAAGCTTTTCAAAATACACTGCCCTGTGCTGGGTCGGCACAAACCTGCGGAGTGCCAAGGAAAAGCTACAGGAAGAGGACTTCTCGCAGTCTCCCACAGAGCTCCTGCCTCCATTGCCCTTTGGGAAGGGTGCTTCCCAGCTCAGCCTGCCTGCCGCCGTGTGAGCTAATGAAAAGAGCATGAGGAGGATCTGCAGGCACTTTCCTCCCCCTCTCAACTCACAAAGGGCAAGTCGCAGTCTGACCCTAACTTAACACTCAGGCTGTAAACTTACTTAACACTTGTAGAAGAATTTATTTTTTTCGAACATACTGATGGCAGCATGTGGCCCATCGACAGGTTTATTATTATAAGACACTTTTTCCACCAGGTTATAGTCTTTTTTATAAACATATGTTTCAGCACATAATAAAACCCCTAAGAACTGTTTCTGAAATGTGCATGCACAGAAACCACTTTTCAAAGTTTGTCAAGACAATGAAGAAAACAATGTTTAAAGGGACTTCCATTTTTCTAAAGGTCTTTCTCTAAATGTTTTTTAAATTCAAGGGTACTGGGAGTTATGCACATTAAAAAAATGAACCAAAAGAAAGGAAAAAAAAAAAATCGAGTTCTCTTTGTTAATGCCACATTCTTCCCCATTTTGTCAAAGCAATCATTTTTATACTTAGTAAAACTTCTTCCACTAAGTAGACTTTTTAACTATGCTTTAAATCAGAGGATGTGGTTTATGGGTAAACGATAACCTTCTGAAAATAAGGTGGCATATTATAAAGAAAATGTCAACACCATACTACTACAGTCACACAAACTCATCGGTGCAAAGCCACCCTTGATACTCTGTGCCCTTCAGCTGCGCTAATAAGATCTGCGTGTGGAGTCAAGGTGGTTTGATCACAAACTTCCACTCATCTGCAAGACTGTATCCAAGTTAAATGCCTACAAACATGTCCCTGCTTGATTGTCCTATAGATCACATTTGTGTTCTTAAGAAATAAAGCTTCTTGTCTATGCAGCTATAATGCAATTTCTCTGCTACCACCACAATCTTCAGGGGGGAAAAAGTCACATAGTGTACACTGCTTTATTCAAAAAATCCTACACTCCTCTTATTCTTAATGCTTTCTCCCTAACATCTCACAATATATTTAGCCCAAGCAGGCTTGGTTTTAAAAGCAGCTTCCTCAAACACATCAAAGTATGACCCAACCCAGGCATGTTTGTTAGGAGCTTTGTTTCCTACCACCCGAGCTCAGAGTCTCCTATTGAAAGGAGCCTGCAACTGGAACACAAACGAGGACTCACTGGGGTCTAGACCCTGAGCCCATTTAAAGGCAATACAAGACCTTTCACTGGTTTTATGGGACTGGATATTAGACCCATGGTTCACTGAAGATCCTAGAGGCCTTACAGACAGCATGATATGATATATTAAATACTCCTCAGCACTAGAAAAGAATTTTGCAATCACTTCAAACGTTTCATTGGTTTTAGGGTATTTTGGGAAAGAAAGGCCACTTCTTTCCTAAGCGTGTTTGTTTCCCTCCCTCAGTGATACTGCCCACAAAAGGTAGATGTTTTAAGACACTGGAAAAAATAATTATATGCCAGTAGATTTGAAGATTAAAGAATAAAAATATCTAATTTTATATAGGTATACCATTATAATTGGCATGCATGAGCTTGCATTCAAAGAAAACTCATTTGTTAAAATTAATCACTGACTTCTCAGCTAATTTATCAGTTAACTACTACCACGTCTGGACATGATTAGTTAGCTTCACTGGGAGATACAGGGTGCCCTCTATAATGCTTCCACAGGATGAAATCCTAAACCCAGTGAAGCTTTTGAACGTTCTGCAAGCAACTTATTCACATGGAGCTGGCACCTCATGGATGCTGCTGTAGGCTTTACTTTTTTCTGCTTTTACAGACTAAGCCTTTCTAGGAGAGAAAGGCCAATAGCTTCGACAATGAA
Organism: Dasyornis broadbenti; assembly: GCA_013397935.1. Classification (NCBI taxonomy): domain Eukaryota; kingdom Metazoa; phylum Chordata; class Aves; order Passeriformes; family Dasyornithidae; genus Dasyornis; species Dasyornis broadbenti. The sequence goes on along the minus strand of VZRN01000659.1, from coordinate 1,830,914 downwards.
CACACTCTTTCTCCACCAGCAGACAGGGCAATGACGGGTCCCTGTGCTGTGTTTGGAAACACTTAACTGGCGGGATCGGTTTGAGGCTAAGATGAGGCATGATGTATGAGGCTTCTGACAAGGGGGCTGGTTCTGCTCATCTAATTGCGGTTGCTGCTCCTATGATGTGGAAACCTGTCTATTAGAAACCACATTTCACAGGTGACTGAACAACCATCAGATGGAAACAGCTTTCATTTGTTACTGACCTCCCTTCCCTGTCGCAGCGTAAGGGTGAATGGCCTGATATTCCACTGTCAGCCCAGAGCCAAACCCCTCCTGCTTTGTATGGTGAATTACAAAATACCTACATTTTTCAGATTGCGTTCAAACAGCACTTTTAACTAGCCTTTTCTCAGCAAGGCATCAGCCTCATAAGAGAATGGCAAATTCTTCACTACTCGATTATGCAAAGTTTGAGGGCATTTTTGGATCATGATTGTAGAGGACATCACTACATTTTTATATACAGAAGGTATTTACTCAGAAGATCGTGAGCAGATGAGACTTGGTATTTCACAGAGACAGGATCAGAGCCTTTGCTGAGAAACTGATATGACAGTGACTAGACCAAAAGCAGTCCTTCCAGTGATGGACTGAAAGACAATTCCACTATCAAAATTAAACACAGAACTTAGAACAGTTACTTTAAACTGAGGATCCTATAAAGAGACCTCAACAAATTTTACACCCTCCAGACCTCCAGCTCCATCAATGATGTAACGGATTCAGAAAGTGACAGGACAAATCTGCCCATCTTGCCAAGCCCTCTGTATCTGGTTGGCCACATATCTTCCAGTTAGACAAGTACACATCACATGCGAAGAAGAAACTTTCCGTTCCACAGTTAACAGCCATTTGGTTGTTACAAAGATTTTGTGTTCAGTCCTCGGAGCACTCACAGTCATTTCACAACCCCAGCTATGTAACTCCCTACTCTCAGACAGCATGCATACAATTTAATACAACTGAATACAATAAACAGTGGACTGTACAAAACCTGCAGTTAATCCTACTCTGACGACAATCGCAGAGCTATGCAATGAATGACACTTTTCATTTACATTTCAGTTTCTTAAGCACAACCTTCCAGAAAGCACACTGCAACAACACACACACAACCAGCTGTACGGCTGCATCTCCAATGAAACATAACAGCAATCCAGGCCACCACACCCCACAGCTAAGCTCTGTTCCATTTCCCCAGCTCCTCTGAGCCTCTGGCTGTCTGCAGCAGCATGGAAGAACTGGCCTCTCCAAAGTGACTGGTGTCAAAGAGGGCTTTGAAGGTCTGTAGACCAAAAAGGTCTGCCAGAGCATCTGTCAGGTGCAAGTTCCCAAGGTTAAGGACCCTCATCAAGAACACTGGCAACAGCTCCCTGATATTTAACTCTTCAAGCGTTTATCCTTCTGCAAAGAGACAAGGTCTGAAAAATGCATACAGCAAACAGAATGATTTTGGCATACTTTGCCCTGAAGGCCAACTATGAAGCACTGTTTCTAGTCCATGTAAAATTTTCAGACCAGATAAAAAGAAATCTGAATTTCTTTACAAGATTGGGTTTTTCAGAAATGTTACAGATCAAGAAAACCAGTTTTCTATGGTTGCACCTTAGAAAAGGCTCGATCTAAAATATAAAATGCTCACAAACCCAGTAAGAAATATCAGGGGTTTAATATTATTCTCAGGTATAATATGGTAGCTGTACTCAGCTTTTCATATGATTTTGCATTCTAAATATGGCACCATGAGTTCTATTGGAGGAAAATGGCATTTATTGTGAAATTAATAGATGTAATTAAGCACATGAAGAAAGGTTTGCTGGATCTGAACCCTTCATTGTAAATCCTTTGTGGCACAGATTTCATCCCATGCCACTCTTTTTACATTTTTAACATCATTTTCAAGACATACAATGTGACTGGAAGAAATACTCTTACCTTCAGTAGCCATTTAAAAACTTCCACAAAAAAAAATTATTACAACTTTCCCATTTGTGTCATGGATTGATTGATACCTAAATATGAATTACAAAATTTTAAGGAAGGTCAAAACACATTAACATATGAATGCTACGCTGAACAATTGCTCTGAATTACTACCAGCAAAACCAAAACGCAACTGCTTTTAGTTATGCAAATTGGAAATGTAGTGTCAGGACTGCAAGCAAGAGCCTAAGAAGTGCAAAGTTCAGGGCAAAGCCATGTATGCAGCTGCTCCAAAAATAACCATAGTCAGATACAAGTCTGAAAGCAATTATTTGGGGTGAATATTGTACACAGACCACTGCACTAAGCCTCTATAATTAAACAAGGCAAAAGTTCAGATGGTGCCTAATAAGCCATTTACTACATTAATTATATCCAAGTGTGGCAGTCTAATGCTTGGTAATAACTAACAACAAGGGAAATAATTTAAAGAAAGTATCTGATGTTGTAAATTTCTCTCGTTTTCATTCATCAGTCCCAATGTTGCCAGCCAGCCTTTCTAACACACTTCAAACACATGAAAGGGATACTGCTTAGTGTCAGGAAGCGCTATTTAAGGGCTGTAAACCTTTAGGCTGAGGAAACCAACAGTCTTACTTGACAAAAATGTTCTCTTCACCACAGAAGTAGCAGCAAAGTCAGATTTTCCATTCCTTGAAGCAAGTCCCTAGGTCGTTGTTCCAAAGTTACAATGCCACAGGGGCAACCTGCTTTTGAAGCAACAACATCATCTTAGCAGACCTTTGCAGATCAACAGATTTCCCACTGACCCTATTCCCTGGATTTGCCTTCACACTGATTACATAGCCTTTGTACACATCTGTGATTTTAATAGTATTTTTAGCAAATTCTTAACAAGATAATTAATATTAGAGAGGTATTTAGTATATTTTGGTTTATTTTAATGCCATTAGTAGCTAAATACATGGAAAATGAGGCTATACCATATGCCCAAATACATCTCTGTAGACTGCTAGCCAATTCCTTAGCAAATACAGAGAAGTTTCCAAAACACTGTCTGAAAATTACTGCAGAGAGATTTGCATACTATTTCTGATGGACCAGTAGCATTCCAACAACTCATGTAAAATCCAGCATGCCCCAGGAGAATATGCAGTAAGTAGCACACACAGCATCAATTCACAATGCAACTGTGAGGATGCTACCACCAGGATGCTATTCTATCTCATTTAACTAATCTGCAATAGAAAAAAATTAAAATTCTGCAGTATTAAAGTTACTTTTTGCTTTCTTAATTTTAAATCAGGAAACAAAATCTACAGATTTTACTTATGCACAACTCTATGTTCAACCTAAGAGGGCATATAACAATTATTTTGCAGATTTCAAAGAACAAGAGATAAGATGAATATACAACTTTATCCATGATGTCCTTCCACTAGGACGTTTGCATATGCAAACCTAGCATCCCTTTAAGCTCCCTTTACAAAGTTTTTGTAACACTTTTCCTATTGTTTGGCCTTTCTTTTCCTTTCCTCGGTAGAAAAACCATAACAAATCATAGATGTAGAAGTCTGTAACCTTGCAACAAACCTCTAACAGTTTGTATACATCCTCCAACTCTGAATGTGCAGTGTGGACAATGCTGGGAAATCCTGTCCTCTGCCCAGATGAAATATAGAACAGAAAAGAGTTCTCTGACTACCACACTAGGAGTTTTAGATGTCCTAAACCCAGAGAAGACTTCTGCCTGCAAATAGTTTGAAGTCTTCTCTTAGAAGAGCTCAAACCCAGTACTTCCACAACAACTGGCAAGAGGAGCCCTGCCTTCTACAGCAGAGGTGTCCACAAAGTTGTCAGCTTCAGAAATCAGTGCAGAGTGTCCTTGGGTTTGAATAGACAGATAGGACCTCACCTCCAGACCCTTTATTACAGCTTCTCATTCAGCAAATACAACACATCTCCTCCCAATAGTACCGCAGTTGGTCTTAGCAGGACACAGACAAAACCAATAGGTATCCATGGCAGGATTTCCAGTCAAACAGTATTTTAATCAGAAACTGCCCATGAAAGAAAAATACCTCTAAACTATACTTCAGATTTACACAAATAATATAACCCCCTTAAAAAAAAAAAAAAAAACCAAAAACCAAAAAAACTGCAAGAGCTCCAACTTTAAATGGTAAAAATGTAGTAATTCTTTCCCCATATCCAATTGCCCCACACTATCAAAACCAGCTGAATGTTTTTCACCTAAGTTTTCCAAACAAAACAAACAAAAAAACCATACATACATACACATATATTTATTAAAATTACCTGGATGCAGACACCACGCCTGGAAAGTTTCATTGCAAAAGGTTTAAAGTTCAGAAAGTTTGAAAGACTGAAAAAGGAAAATCAGATTAAGAAATGCGCAAAAACCTTAACCTTGAGGTTTGGCGCTGCCTCCTGCCTTTCTCTTAACAGTTCCCTCCACATCTGAAATGAGATGACTAAACGTTCCTCCAAGTTATCAACTAAATTACTTGAATGAGTAACCCAACCAAATTTTTTTCTAGTACCAAATGAAACACGTTGCCATAACAAAATAAACCAGAAATGGTAGCTGAGTATTAGGGATTATAACATTCCCGGTAAATTATAAAGAGACCACAGAAGTGATCTACACTGCTTAGCAGAGGTAAATTCGCCGAGACTTTCCTTTTCCCTTGGAGAATATCGATTTTTATATGGTAACACAGCTGCCTAACTATTGATAAGAGCAATCTGCAAAAGCAAATATAGAACTAACAGAACAGCCTTGAAAAGCAACTACAAAAAAGGGTCTCATTTAAATTCCTGGAAAGCACTGCTTCTCTAAACGTATCTATTCAAGCTCTCTTGAGCAGGCGAGCCCTCCTAAAACACACCCTGCACACTCCCCGCCCGAAAACTGTTAAGCCAAGAAGCCACTGAGCCATGCCACTGAGAACCCATATGGCTTCACCTACAGGGTTTTCCTTCCAGCAAACGCTGCACAGTAGAAACCCTCCCCTTCATCATCACCACCCACCCCCCNAAAAACAAAACAAATAACAAAAAAGAGAAGTGGTCTCCGCCCGGGTCGCCCCTACGTACCGCCGGGCGCTCAGGGCTCTCCGGGGGCCCTGCCCCCCGAGGTGCAGCAGCCGGGGCGGCGCGGGCGCTCCGCCTCGCCGCGTCCCACGCGGTGCCTCTCCCCCCGCATGCTGGTGGCCGCCGCACGCACAAAGCGCAGGGCGCGGGCAGCGGCCGGGGGCGGGCGGCACC
>VZRN01000659.1:1730295-1825456 GCA_013397935.1 Dasyornis broadbenti | reverse complement strand
GCTGTCCCGGCTCATTGTTCGGGAAGGGCAGCGGCGGGAGGGGCAGGCGCTGCGGAGGGAGAGGGTCATCCCGGCGGCGGGAGTAGCGCCGCGCCTTCCTCCGCACGGGCAGGGCAGAGCTGGGGGCAGCGTTACATCTTCCCCGCGTGGGGGGAGTGCGTGGGGCCGGTGGGAACGGGGCATCTTCTCCCGCGCCGGCGGGGACGGCGGGATGCGCGGGGATGGGGCGCTGGCGCCGCGCTTTCCCCTGCTGTACCGGGGCCACGCTGCACCTTCAGGGGTCTGTGCTGGAGAAGTTCAAAGCGGCAGGGAAGGGTGGGAGGGGCGCGGGCGGGGGGCCGGCAGCCTTCTCGCCTTGTCTGTTCCATCCGCCTGCCGAGCGCGGGCAGCGCCGGAGCGTTCCGGCACCGGGACCCCGGGGGCCCGGCCAGGGACGCGGGGTGTCTCTGACCGGCGCGGCAAGTTGAAGGCATCGTCCTTTCCTCAGCCCTCTCCCGTGAGCCGGGGCGGTGGGACTCCCGCACTCACGCGGTGTGGAAGCGCCCGCACTCACGCGGTGTGGAAGCGCCGCTGCCGGCTTTGGAGCTTTAAGATTAGGCTCCGTTAATTAAAGAAATATTTTAAGCTTAAAGGTCTCCTGAGAAGAAACCCATTAACTCGCTAATAAAGCGGGTAGAAAAACAATGCGATCCAAGGCTGTGGGATCAGCGATCACAAAGGAAAGGAGAGATCAGAGAGATGCTACCGGAGCTGCGGTAAATGCGCCCTCCCGCCGCCGGACCCACACGGCACTGATCGCTCCGTTGGAACTTCCAGTGTCTGTCCAGCGGCGCAGGAAAAGGGATATGTTTTCGGTGCAGTCGTTGCTGTCCTTTCTCAGCTTGCTGAACGGCTAGAAATACCTTAAAGCACATTTCACTTTTGGTTCAAATTTAATAGTGGTTTACTTTGCAAATAGTCTAAGTCGTCGCTTACAAATAATTAGGATAATGGCAGATAACCTTTTTTTGTGCTGAATCTATGCTCCAAGATAAGCATCTGTGTAAATGCATCTGAGACTGTAGCTTCTTTGTGCCCATATTTGTAAGGTGTAAGCCGATCGGAGCAGCATGCCTGCAAAAGGCACGCCTTCTAAGCTGCCAAACGAGAGTGAAAATAAAAGCCATTAGAACTAAAGGAAAAAAGGTGCAATTTCCTTAATAAAAGCTAGCATCACAAGGATGTGAAAGACAAAGCACAATAAAGAATAGGTTAACAGTTGAAAAATTATGATTGTTGTGATAACACTGCTGCCAAAAGCAAATAATGTGTCTAAATTCTAGAGAAGTTCATCCACTTATTTATTCCATTTTGGGGAATTTCATGAATTGCAAAGCAATTAATGAATAAAAATAAGATATTTCCCTCAGCCTAGGACATCTTGAAAACAGATTTCAAACCTAGAGCTAATTCTTCAAAAATATAAAAATCCTTGTTTATCAGTGTGATACGATAGGTGGTCTTACATACATAAAGACAACAAAAATTCTATTGGGGGCACTACGATGTAGATATAAACACAAATTGGCTCTTCGGGAACGCTGCTGCTTGAGGAATAGTCTTGTATAGCATTAATTCTAAGTTTCTAAAGATAATTAGCAGTTAAGGGATGGGTATTTTCCCCGTTTAGTGGGGGGTTTTTTGGGTTGGTTTTTGTTGGTTTTTTTTTTTTTTTTTTTTTTTTTTTTTTTTTTTTTGGCCAGACTTGCTGCATCTGTCTGTAAAGTGGTATTTTATGGTGTGCTGGCTCATTCAATAATGATAAGCAGGTGTTTAAGAAACAAAGTAAAAGGTGGATATTGCTTACTCAATTTTTAAAAATTATATCATTAAAGTAGTAATCTAACTCTATACAACTCTACAGACATATCCATCTGTTACTATTTTAAAATGCACTGTTCTTTAGAAGGCTCATTTTAATATACCAGTGAAATAGAACTTCAGTTTGGAATAGAATGTAAATGAATAGCATAAATTGAGTATTTCAGGGAAGGCAGTGATGCTAGGATATTCTAAGTGGGAATCTGAAATAGTTTAAACACAGTATCAGGAATAGTTGTCACCTGAAGACTCCTCTTTTTTTCAGCAAAGCACTTACAGAATGGGCAGTTGGATTGGTGACAAATAATGCTGGATGAGCATAATTTTTATTGACTGCACTGGGAGTCTCCCCTATGCATCTAAATGTAAAATTTATCTGCAGAAGGCAGGAGGAGTTAGTCTGCAATCCAATAAGGTTTGCTTCAGCCTTTGACATTATGCTTTTGGCTTAGACTCTAAACTCCAAAATGGAAGAACTCTGCATCCTGTGTATTTCCGATCATTGGCCTGATTCTCCCTTCAATTTCTGCAGAGTAATAAGGAACAGCTTCTCTGGAAGCCAGAAAGTGAATTGGGATAAGGTCTGTGAGATCAACATCAGGTCCCCGTGATGTGGGAGCTGCCTGGGGAAGGATTTGAGATCAGAGGACAAAGTAATTGCTGGCAAGTCCAGAATGGTAAAGAATTTACTTTCACATATTTGCAGCTTGAAGAATTTGTCTTTTATATAAATTGATAGCAATAGGGTAAAGTTACACACAGTTGCTGTTGCTTTGTTGTTGAGTTTGACGACTGGTATAGATGCATCTATCACTTTGTTTTGTTACTGTGTTAGAGCAGTGCATATAAATAAAGGGGATAAATAACCTAATTTACTATGAGCAAGAGTCACAGTATATTAAAAACAGTGACACAGAGAAAGCTTTTGCCTCTCCTGGAAAAAGTTTTATAACAGATCTTTGTAGTCATCATTTAAACTGGCAGGTACAGTACACAAAGATACTTAAAGCCTAGGCACAAGCTTATTTAACCTTTTCAAAATATATTCTTGGATAATATGGCTCCACTGATGGAAAAGGGAATTTTTCTGTTGACTCCACCAAAGCTCAGTTTCATCCAATTAATTGCAATTTTATTTCAGGACTATTTTGGTTTTGAGCAAATACATTCTATTAAGGTTACATGAATGATTAAGCTCTGGGTGTCCAGAGATTGTGCATTTCCCGCTTCTCATAGTTCCCTGAGTTATTTTTCTATTATTACTCCCAAAGGGAACATGTTAGGTGGGTTACCACTGTCTTTCTATAAACCCTCAAACAGCTTGTGGAAGTGTGTTTTCCCTCCTTGCGGCAGGGAAGGAAGGAACACACTTCAGACTGGTCCCTTTAGCACCTCATGAGGTGGTGAATCTCCTGGCTCTCCAGCAGTGCTGCCTCTGGGTAAGGCTCTTTTGGCCTGGCATTCCTGCCCTGCTGCACCTAGAGGGACCTGCAGTTATCACATGCCATGATTTTTGTTAGTGCAGACCTGCATTTTGTTTCTAGCCATCAAGCAGACTTTTAATAACCTGGAGATACGGTTGTTGGCTTCTGCACACATCAGATGCATTTCAGTGTTGCAGTTGTTCAGTTGCCGATGTGGATTTAGGATTGGAACCCACAGACCTCAATTAACAGCTCTCCCTTAGGAGAGAGAGTGGCCTGGTTCCTTTTTCTCATATCAGCTCATGGCAGATGATTGGCAGAATTGCCTCCTCTCCAAAGCAAGCTGTTTCTCTGCCCTTCAGAAACATCGTGACAGAATTCTCCCTGACTCAGTGGTGAGGGGGTTTAGTTTCAGATGTGTGTGTACATTTGCTGCGCTCACAAGGCTTGTTGCATCCTTGCTGATGGGTACTAGTGTGTGTGCACAAAGTTTTTCCAAGGGCTCTTTTTGCTTGCACGGAACTGACAGGGGGGAAAAAAAAGGGAAGAGTGTTGCCAGCATGGCATAGATTATGTCAGGAAGAATTCTGTGTGTATCCTGTTGCATGTGTGTCTGAAGAGCCAGCCCAGTTGCTGGCTAATGTTCATTGTGTCTTGGCAAAGTGCAGTAGGAAGCAGAATGGAGTATGAATCCAGAGTCTGCCACCAAGTGTGAGCTGCACCATCTCTGAAGCAGCCCTGGGACTCAAAGATAATAATGGACACAATTTCTTTCTAGTTTTCTCTGGTCTTGAAGGAAAACGCTAACTTACTACTGATCTGACCTGTATTAATAAGTGATTCTTATCCTTCAGTGCTGGCTCAGATGTAGAAGCTGATAAGCAGAGTCAGAGCCTATTCTTTGCTTTCCTCTCCCTCATATTTGCCTTAGGAAGGAAACATGGACTTCCAAGTCTATAGCATGAACTTTTAACAACACCAGGGTCACCTGTCCATTTACTCCCTTGTATGTGCAAGTCACCTCTCTGACTTCTTCTCATCAAGAATTCAGTTTCACAAGATACAGTAAAGAGCTGAAACGAAAAGACAAAGGTACTAGATCTACCTTCATCTTGAGTTTTCTTTCCAGTTGTCACATTATTGCAGAAGTCATCCCCAAGCTCTGAAAAAGGGTGGACTTCAGCTGCATTTGTAAAACAAATGAGTAGCAGGATCGGGACTTCAACACGAGCAGGGCTGCGAGCTACCTGCTTTTCCTTCTGGTGCTCTGTCCCGCTGATCTCAGCAGTCATTCTCCAGCCAGTGTTTTCATGGCACTGCACAAGTATTACAGGCAGAGTCACGCAGTTAAAGTCACAAATGTCATAAATCTCAGTTCTTCACATTAACGAGATCACAAAGCCTACACAAGCAAAAGACTAGCACTCTAAGGACATGGGCAGTAAAACGTTCCTAAAAGCTAGCTGCTTTGATGAACTTGAGCAATGCTCTTATCTACTTTTCTCCTGAAGCACTAAAACTTTCTGTCCATTTTTCCCTCTGTTATTAATTACTACTAGCAACACTTATTGGGTACTATGTGCCTTGACTCCTTGTCAGCTCCTAATGGAAGTTGAAGTTGTAGCGTTTGGGGGATTTTTATTAAAAATCAGTCAGTGCCAAACTTCACTGGAATTCAAACCCTGAATATTCTGTATAGGTAAATAAATATCTAGAGACAGATGAGTTTTGGAACAAATTTTATACACAAAATTACATTGAATTAATCTCTGCCTGCACTCTGCGTGGTTGTGATATATGGAGACATTACTGATGAGCTGCAGTGAGCTGGCTCTTTGGCTGAAAAGGTTAACTGAAATAAACATGGGTTTATGTAGCAGGTTTTTGAAGAAAAAAATGTGCCTCATCTGCTGAATCATCAAGATGAGAGAATGGAGAAAAAAGATTTGGTTTGTAACAACAATTTTCTCAATGTACAGTGGAATACTTCCTTCCAAAGAAGAAATACATATTTGCCCGGATGGTGTTATCAGTTGGGAGACAAATACATATTCACTCCCTGAAATGTTTGCAGGCAGAGAAGCTGTTCCGCCCAGCCTGCCCAGGGCAGCAGGTGCTGGCTCAGACGCAGCGCAGCCTGTGCAGAGCAAGGCCAGGAGTAATCCCTGCAGTCCAGGCAGTGTGTGGCACCACAGCAAAGTGTGCATCTGCACGGATGAGAAGGCATCTCCTGTTTTGCCATCTCTCCCCCTGCTCTGACCTCCTGCTGACCACTGTAGAGGTCTGATTTAGGGCACTTACACCTGAACGGATCGAGAAGATCCTTTCATCTGTCCTGATCCCCATGATCAGCCTTCATCTCCTTAAATTAAGCATTTATCAGATATAATGAAAAAGTCAAAAAAGAGTACCATGATACCATTTGATCAGAAAATACTCAAGAATTCATCCTTTGTGCCTGCTCCCACTGCAAGTGTCCCTCCTAGTGTTGTCTGGCCAACAGCATTTGCTATGCCAGGGCAATGTGCAATGTTCCTGTGGGTGGGATTCATAGCCTGAAGTGGGATTGCAGCTTTGCAGAAGTCCCATACACTGGTTAGGAACTGCTGAAGAAAGTTAGTTTTCTTACAGGAATGACTTTATGCTTTGAAAATAGGACATCATTTTCTTCTTGCTTTAAAATGCAAGGGAGCTTTCCCAGGAGTAACTTGGTTGCTGGTTATTCATTGCTCCAGAGCTGGTTATTGCTAGTACACTGTTTCATGTAACTTTGCATCTGGCCTGGGAAATGCAACCTTGTTTTCTGCTGTACACAGCCTAAAAAAACCCCCTGGCTCCATCTCTGCTGCAAGGGAGTGCAGATAGATCAGTGTAGCAGAGCTGCTCTCATCATGCATACTTTCCAAATGCTTTAAGACAAGTACAGAAATATGAACAGTGCTGTGGTTTAATGGCTGTTTGCATACACATAGGCTATGTATCATGCTTTAAATATGCAGATACATTTTTTAAGACAGTTAAAACCACAATTAAGGTACGGGGTGGTTTAGCCAATTAATGTCACAAAGTGAGTCAGCGATTTTTACCCTCCACTGTTAATAGGAAGAGTTGGCAAAACCTGTTCCTACCTTGCTTTGGTATTTTCAGTTCAGAACTTTACACTGCAAACATTAACTGGTTTGTAAACACTACCAGGCAGGAGTTCTGATGTCAATATGGGAAAACAACTCTTAGACTGATTGATTTTGTGTTCCCCATCTATTTTAGAGACACCAAATAGACCATAGAATTTTATCCTACTTTACAAGGCTCTTGAATATGTTGCAGTTACTTTCGCAAAGATGTTAAATATGTTGCTGAAATTCGTTAAATAGAAGCTATTGTATGAAAAATGAGAAAGCAAATAGAGGCATATGAGAAAAGCTGTGTTTTGAAATGGTGTCACTTTTCTGCAAGGAATAGGCATTGAAAAGACAACTTTTTAATTAAAGTCTTTATTTTCCAGCATATTTCACAGTTTAAAGATAGTAAACAGTAAGCACTGTTTCCCATTTGTTAATAAAATTTAGTCTTTCCCCGAAGAAAAAAATTGCAGCCATTTTGTGCAGGGAACCTTCTCCCCCTGTGTATAGTACTGGGTGTAAACAGGAGGATTGTCCTGTTGTCAGAAGTTAAGTGGCATTTGGGCACCTGTCACCACAGTTGTAAGGGCATGTCCATTTTCCTGACTCTCTTGCACCAGCTGACGTTGCCTCAGTCCCTGTCTCAGCCAGGTCTTTCTGCACAGAAGTGAACTTTACTGTTTCTTTTTTCTCTGCTCTTGTTGAAGGAAATGGATGCCTTCCTCTCTCTTTCAATCCTTCCCTCTAAACCTGCCCCTTTTATGTTCCAAAATTTTCTGCGGCTTTCTTGCTGTGCCGGTACCCTTCTCAAATTTGCAGCTTGTTCCAAGACAGAAATATTTCTGTTTATAGCAAGAGGTGGGTCAAGTTGCTAAAATCTTACTGTAAAAGTTGAAGATCAATGTTTGAGAAGCATTGTGCTGTTTTTCGTGTTGTTTATGAGGAAATGGCTCAGATGGAGGCACTTACGGTTCCAGTGTATGGGACTGCTTCCATCTCCCAAAAATTTATTTTAGCCACACAGAAAAGGTGGCAGAGAGCTGGGAAAGGAGAATTAATGTCAGCCTTTGCTGGAAAACAGAATTTTGGTTTGAAATAAAGAGAGGAAAATAGAAGGAATATGTCAAGACTTGGTTCTGAGTTGAAGTGAAACAGAAGCCTTTTGAGTAAGTTCAAGGGAAAATATGCTTCCAGAAGAGCCAGTCATCAGTGTACTTCTCTGGGGTGTGGAACATTTCAGGTGTATATTCTTACTCTCCCTCACAAGGAGAAGACACTTGAAACCCATATCCCAGTTGGACACCTTGTGGCTTCTGGCTTGCCTCTAGTAAATGCTTCTCTTTCCCTCTGGATTTTGAACAAGAGTCTTGAACTGCAAATGGAAACTTCATTGAAACTGATGTGTTTCTATTTTCATTAAATTGTCGTTTCCTGGCAAAAATAACAGTTTGGACAATTCTGGCAAGATGGACTGACAGAGCACATATACCTCTCAGAACAGAGAGCATGCTGAAGACAACTGTTTAGGTCCAAACTCTGTTCTTCGCTTCACAGGCAAAATATGGGTGCAGCTGAGGGCATACACCCTTTGGTTTGCCAGGGAAGTAAAGCATTTCTCCGAACAAGTGAATTGAATATTGTGTCCCTTTTAGTGCAGTGATGATTACTCAACTCTGTTTATTCTCTGGGTTTTTTTCAGCTCATCCATCATTCACAGCTCAGATTTCTACAGCGATTTCACCAAGCTGGTTTGCTGTACAATGCAAAATGGAAGTCAAGTTAATTTCGTGCTCTACGCACCTCAGTCTGATTAACTCAAATTAAATTTTGTGCTAATAAGTCTGAGTGTGTGACCATAATTGGAAAGCCTTGTGTTCCTCTGACTGCAGGGAAAGTGCTGTTTTTCCCTGCAACATGAAAACATTTGAATCATAACATCTGGGAAATTTGCAACAAACAATGGTATCAATTTGAGGCCTCCAAATAAAGTTTTTTCTGTTTCTCATCAGGGACCACAAATACATATCTGTATCAGATTGCAGCTCTCGGAACATTTGGCCCATCTGCCCACCAGAGGAAAACTAAAGACGCAGGGACACACACCGAATAAGGGGAAACTGCCAAACATCTGTTTCTCCATTACATGGAAATCCTCTTGGACTAATAAGTGGCTGCTACATCTTAAAGACCTGGACAATTACTTAAATCTGTTACCAAAGTCTGAACAGGTCAAGTCAGTGGGAAGTCTAGCTAAGGTTGCAATCATTCACTAGTGATTTGGAGAAAAAGGAGAAAAACACAGAAATGAGAGCTGAAAGACTGGCGAGAAGGCAAGGCAAGGCAAGGCTTTGATCTAAAGATAAAGAAAGTTCCAGCATGGTAAGGAAAGAGTATGGTGACTTTGAGTTTATAGTCCTATTCCATTTACATCTATATCCTTCTTGTATTTGCCAAAGCAAAGAGCTACTGTTTTTCTTAACTCCAACAAAGACCTCTTGTTCCAGTTATCACCTGGTCCCTGAAGAAGAAAATCATAAACCCAAGGGAAAACTACAGCAGGTGGAGTCTGAAAAAAGGTAACTCTGTGTTCTGAGAAATCTTGGTATCAGTGAAGAAGACCAAGGAAATGTGCCCAAGTACCCGGTGCCAGAGATGATGCAGGAGCACACTGAGATTTCAATAATGTAGAAGCACGTACATCCTGTTGGATTACAGAGAAGCCTAGTGAATGTCAAACAGGATGGAAGTAGTTGTAAATATACCTGCATTATAATGGAACATCTACACCTCCTGACGGGAGTTCGTGGAGGTGTGTATCATCTATGGGCTATCCCCCGTAGCAGCAGGAACATTATGATTGCACAGCAAGTTTTTAAGTATGAAACAAGCCAGCAAACCCTTTGAAAAGCAAAGTGTCTTACAGCATACCATCCTAATGAAGGGTTTGAGAGTCAGAAATGTCAGCACTCACCAGAGAGCTGTTCAGCAGATGTTTTGAGGTCAAGCTCTGCTCTCTAACCTTGGAATCAATGGGAATTTGCTATTCTTTTCCATAGAGGTAGGATCAAATGAAGAGGCATGATGAAACACCTAACTGGAAGGACTGTGGCACCACTTTTGTGTGTCTCTATTGGATTTGAATTTAGTTTTAGCAATACAGAACGGGCCTCTTCCATTTGTCCTCTGTCTCTCCGACAAATAGCCTTATAAACAAAGCATTCGCAAAGCAGAAAGAACAGATTGTACATGGCTCTAACAACAACATGTTTCTGGTCTGACTTCCCCATAATACAGGAAAATCAGAGTACAAAATAACTGCAAATAAGACAAGCTAGCCTACTTGTATGTCATTTCTATTGCAAAATGAAGCAATGGGATCTGGGCTGGTGCAGCAAATAGCCCTAAATTTCTTCCCCCACTGCTGCCATGGGAGTTTAATTTTGCCAGGGAGTATTGTCTGTATGTGACATCATCTTGAAACAACAGCTTTAAAAGTGGAGACAGGTAATACTACCCATTAATTATATTCCACATCTGTAAAGCATATACAGTGCCCTGTGGATAAATAGAGCAACCTTTGGCAGGGTATTTCCTGAATATTTGTAGACAGATTTCTCATTTACAGTTTTCTCATGGTTTTGTACAATGGGAGCAGATTGGTCTCTAGCAGTGGATGGAGAAGGGTAGGATTTTAATGAGGTATGAGCATGAAACAAAGGAAGGGTACTCCATCTCCCAGTCCTGTGCACTGCCACCCACTTTAGTGGAAGTCAGCTGTAAAACCTGATGCTTGAACACATAACATACAGCCTGTGGGCCCATAGTCATGATGGCATTTTTTTTTCCTTTTTTTACACTAGGTATGGTGTATTTGTTTTAGCAAATAAAAAACATGAACTGAGGTCCCAAGGATGGAGTTGCTATACCAGTAGTTGTGGATTGACATGTATGTGGTTGCTTGTGGTTTGGTTTAGGCATCTGCTGAGCCCTCGCTGTAAGTCTTATGTTTGGCTGCAATAGGACAATGGCACAGAGAAATCTCTTCAAGAGCTAAAGATCTTACCTGAACCATGGGAGACCCTTAAAGCATAGAGATTTCTTTCTGGCACACAGGAGGAAATGGGACCGCAAGCACGGTGCAAAGTTCTCTACTGATCTTAGTAGTTGCTGTTATTCAGCAGGCTGCTAGAAGCTGGTGGTGCTGTCTCAGAGCCTGCCAACCCGTGCCAAGTGTGGGCTCTCTCCCACATCCAGACTGGCTATCAAGGAGGCTCCAAGTCACGCTGCTCTGCTCTTTTCCAACTGCTCCCACTCTCTTACTCCTCACACTATTTGTGCCAGAGAATGAGGCAAGATAGACTTCAACCCACTTAGGTTGTGGTACGCTTTTGAGTGGTTTGTTTGGCCTCAAAAGACAAGTCACAAATTTTCTTGTCATTGTGACTGGCTCTTGCTATATTATCCGCTTGAATGTTGCTGAGGGGTTTTTCCACAGGGGATGTGACTGGGCTTTTAAAAGTCTGTGGCATATGGGAATATACATTAAGCCATTGAGAATATTTCATCACAAAGGAGCTTTTGAAAGAACACGTCATATACACCTGCCAAGAAGCATCTCAAATAATTGAGTTGATGATAGTGGAACGAGTAAACTGTTTATGAGAGAGTGACACTGCATCCAGCACACAGAGCACTAGCATTGTAATTAATTAATGCTCATAGATGTTTCCTTAGCACAGATGCTATGGTTTTCTGTACTTCATCTTTGACAGGGGGAATGCAGGAAGAGTGAAAATGCTCTGTCGTTTTTGTCATGTCTTCCCTCTTGTTAATGCCTCACACGATTGGTTGTTTCAAGGTCCCTTTATTCTCTGTCACCAGCAATACCAATTTTGTGCAAAAATGAATCAAAATGTGTTTATTGTAACACCTGCTTTAGATCCCTTACTTCATCCCAGTTCCTAACAGTGCTAAAATAGCAATAAGGTAAGTTCAATTAATATAAAAATAAAATTTGCTTAGAGTATGTATTTTAGAGCCCTGGTGTTTAATGACAAGCCACATTATTCAAATAGGAATAAAAATACTTATAGATTGTGTTTTTCAGATGGATTTGCAATAGAGCAGCAAGGGTAATGTATGATGAGATTCCACAATCACATTTCTCCCACACACATATTGATGGAAACCCTCCCAGATGAACACAATTGCATACATCTCTTTTTTCAATCTGTGCATATGTTAGTACTGTAGAGGTGGAAGAGCTGCATACATAAACCACTCACTGCCCTACCTACAGTAACAGAGCCACAAGTCATCGCTTGGGTGCATCCATCTGAATTTTTATTATTTACATCATTTGATGAAGATGTTTTCCTGCCAGCATCCCCTTGAAATGCAATCATTAACAGATCTGATTGTTACCAAGATTTTTGAAAAATAAGGTAAAAACTTGGCAAGATAACTTGTAACCTCTAATATCTTTTTATGTTGAACAAGCAACAACAGAAGCACATCCTTCTACCAATTTTTTAGGGTTATCCTAAGATGAAAGAACAAGATGAAAATGTTTTACTCTGATGATGCACTTGTTCCTTTCTTAGGTGTCTGGAACATGATGCAGATTTGTGTCATGTTGTATTCTGGCAGCCTGAAGTTCTCAGGATTTCAGTACAGGAATGGCAGTTTTACACAACCTGAATGTTGGATCCGTATGTGCTTGAGCATGCAGTGTGCTTGTGGACACACTTAACATGATGATTAGCAGTTCTGTCCTTTATAAAAAAATCTCTGGCTAACAATTGTGTGAGGTTTGAGAGCTGTGACTGCTTATGGACTTTTACAAGCATTATTTTGACTGATGCGCTGAAATTTTGCTTCGGCTTTGCAATGGCATGTATCATAGGAATAATCTCTGTCAGTGACACCCCGTCTATTACTGACAAGATGGCATTAGTTCTGATGTGGTCTTTACTTTCCTTAAGTTTCTTCTTTATTAAGGAAGCACCTCTGGTTTATTTGCTACTTATGTATTTTGCATTGCTCCCATTTGGAAGAGTGATTTTTCTTTTACTCTGGCAGCATAATTTCTTGTGACAGCCACCCACTGTGTTTGTGGGTTCTCATTCATTTGCCACAGAGTTTTCCTTCATTTACAGGTGTATAACCTCCACATAAGATGCAAATACTGACAGCTATGTTTTGATTGGAAATGGATTTTTATCAGCACTTTTATTATCCCAGTAATTTTAGCAGTACTTTTTGCTTAGTTTCAGTCAACTTGAATTAATTCCTACTGAATTTTTCTCACATGTTACTTAATATTGGATCAATTTCATCCCTATAAATAAACACAGAATCCTTCATTAGCAAACCTGTCATGAACCACTCTGTGGGTTCACTTTGGATCTTGTTCCAAGTCATTAAATTCATGGCTTGCCAATACTGGATTAGCTTTTTGGAGAGAACAGTTTAGATTTTCAGCTAACATCTAGCCAAGCTCTATCCATGTTGCTCTCTCTTCTTCCTACTCAGGTTAACCAGAAAATGTGTAGTTCCTTCTTTATTGTGACCTCCAGTGAAATGCAAGCCAAGTTTCATCGCTTGAAGTTCTACTGTGTGTCAGAAGAGCTGCCTTTCTGTCCTTTAGCTACAGTAGGTGTGGACTCCAGAATATTCTGTCCTCTCAAGGAGTGTCCTGTCATTTGGCTTATGTTAAGCCCTATCATATGTTGCACTGTACTGAGATTTGGAAATTAGGACTCTGTACAATGGGAATTATGGCAGTGCCAAGTGCTCCAAAATGTCTTGTAAAGTGAGTATACGAGACCGGTGTTAGAACTATTTTCCTATTTGCTTTACCATATGTAGGTATAGTAAAGAAGGGCAGTGAAGTCAAAACAGAGCAGTAACAATTACAGTATAACAAGAGAATATACTATAACATTCTTTACCATTCTTGTGACAAAGTACTGTCTCAGAGTCATTAATAAATTTTACTACTGGGGATATCCTGTAGGCATGAGCAGTGCCTTTAAAAAAGAGATCTGGTGAGAAGAACGGCACCCTTTCCTGCTGATCTGATCAGCTTCCAAGCATAACAAGTGGAAATAAGCATATTAGAAAGAACCGAGCAGACCTTGTGAAATGATTTACAATAGTGTCACAGGGTGACTCCCAATAAATTGAGCATATGGTAATTGTTCACATCTGACTGTAAGCTTTTAGATGTAAACGAAAAAAGAAGAAAACAAACAAAAGTATGGTATTCTTCAGGCCAATAAGTTCAGCAGCATTAAGCAGCATATTAACATATTAATTACATGATAATCATGTAGCAACCACGCAATCATAATGTCTCACTAGTTACCGTCTTTGTGTAGCATTTTGATAGGGGCCTTGATGCTTTAGGAGCTAATGCTAAGATAATGTGGGTGCCTACATCTCACCGAAGGTTACTTAAGAAATTTTGAGAATGCTATTCCACACTTCACCTGCCTTAAAAGCACCCTTGATCCTGATGTTATTCTTTCATTTGTTATTACTTATGCTGTGGTTTTAAATGAGTTTATTGGTTGGTTTTGAACATGTCTGGGAGTCTATTTCAGACTGCAAAGCCCTACAGAATTTCCCAGGAGTGCCCTGTCCTGTGGCATGGCCCGTCCAACCCTGTATCTCCTGGGAGGCTCAGGTTGATGTCTGACATCTCAGCCATTGGGTACAGTTTCACCACTAGATGGGAGCATCGGTTATTTAGCCTTTGCTTTGTAGTGGTGCTCTCCCAGCCTTGGAAAACCATGTTCCCTCTTGGCTCTTGTTTCAAGCTTGCAGGAGGCCTGAACCTCCTCCCACTGCTGTGCAGCACATTCCAGAAACACTGGCCAACTCTGGTCCCTAGAGAACATCCCTCTCAGCTGATGTCCTACATAACCAGCATTCAAAGTGGTCCCTACTGTTTAGTATGGGAGCACTCACTTACTGCCCAAGTCCTGAGGGACATGCTGGGAATTGCAAGAATCATCTAGTAAACTTGTTTTATGACTTATTGTTTCATTGGGAAATGGAGCATCAGTAGTGTGCCAATTGTCTTAAAATTACTCTGATCACCAGAGAAAAACAAAGGAAAAAGAAAGACAGACTTGACTTTCATGGTTTAAAAAACAGTGGTGGAGTTGCTGCATTTCTAGAAAGATGCACAGAAAGAAAAGGAAACTTTATACACTAACCCAGCTGCAGGATATCCTCTCCAACTCCTGCAGCTGCTGGGATGCTTCTACAACCCTTTAAGGTGAGATCCAATGTTCAAACAAGGCCATGGTCCACTGGATGTCCCTCACCAAAAGGATCTCCACCTAGGGGCACGTCTCTGATTCTTTAGGACTCTGTGCAGTTAAAATATCCCCTCCCTCCCTCCCCCAAGTCAGTTTGTAATGCTCGGACTTGTTACAGATACACTTTAGCACCTTTTCCACACAACCTTTGCCTGTCCTTACCTTGCTGCTGCTTGAGTAGGAAGATGGCAGACAGAAAACCAAGCTAAGGGCTGTCCCTTGGCTCAGTTTCATCATAAACAAGCTGTTCATCCATTATGAGGGAAATTCTTCCTACAGAAGTAGGATGGAGTATAGACCTTAATGCACAACCTCTTTTTTGAATTGAGAACAACATTGTGTTCGCACGTGCATGACTGACAGCCACACTTCAGAAACAACCAAGAGAAATAATGCTCATGGATGATTACTAACTCAGGACTGAGACTTGGCATGAGTGCAGCCCAAAAACTGCGGGGTGGTAAAGGGTTCATGATGTGCCTCCTGCCCTGGGCTGTGAACGTTATGAGAAACAGGACCTGCAGCAGTCAGTCCATCAGCTTTCTCCCAAGCAGACATTCTTTTCGGAGAAAAAAATCTGAGAAAGGACATGTGGCCAAGATCTTTATAGGAAAGGTAAGGATTCAATTCAGCACTTACAGCGTGGCCAGCAGGGTGAGGGGGGTGATTCTGCCCCTCTGCTCTGGTGAGACCCCACCTAGAGTGCTGCATCCAGCTTTGGGGTCCCACAGGAAGGACATCAACCTGCTGGAGCCAGTCCAGAGGAGAGCCATGAAGATGATTAAAGGGATGGACCACTTCTATGAGGAAAGGTTAAGGAAACTGGGATTGCTTCATCTGGAAAAGAGAAGGCTTCGGGGTGACCTAATTGCAGCCTTCCAGTACCTGAAGGAAGCATAAAAGAAAGATGGAGAGAGATAATTTGCAAGGGCATGTAATGACAGGACAAGGGGGAATGGCTTTAAATTGAAAAGTTTAGATTAGATATTGGGAAGAAATTCTTGGCTCTGAGGATGGTGAGGCACTGGAACAGGTTGCCCAGAGAACTTGTGGTTGCCCCATCGCTGAAAGCATTCAAGGTCAGGTTGGATAGGGTCCTAAACAACCTGATCTAGTACAAGGTGTCCCTGCCTATGGCAGCGGGACTGAAACTAGATGATATTTAAGGTCCCTTCCAACTCAAGCCAAGACTCTAGCTAGAAGTGTCTCATTATCTTTGACTGTAATGACTTGAGTGTCCTGGCTGTGTCCTGACAGCCTGCTTTTCCAAGGCATGATGCAGAACCATGCTCCTCACCAGCTGCCAGCAGCAGAGATGAAGACAAACTCTGAAGTCTGGGATGTGTAAGGAATTGTATTTCCTCCTCATTAGCACTCATGGAGGTTCAGTGTGCACACAGCACAGACTTGCCAGTCCTGCAGGAGCCCATAGCCCAGTCTGGGATCACAGGAGTGCACAGACACAAATAGTAAAATGGCATCGCTGTTTATTGCTGGATGGAGCCTACCTGATTAAGGCATGACAAACTGTTGAGCCCAAAAGCACACAGATTTGCTGTAACACACAAATACTATGTTGAAACCAACTAGTTTTTCACAGAATCATTCAATTGTCTGCAGCCTTAAAAGAGATTGCAGTTTATTGACCAAGTGAGTAACAAAGTGGCTGAGTATCACATTCCATCAAACTTATGTAGGTTCAGCTAGGAGTAAAATCTGTCTTCAGGTTAGTTTCTATGCAAGGCTGTGATGTGACTAACATTGAGATCAGATTTCATTGGCAAATCAAGTAAGAAGCAAAGTGAGGTGCACAGAACTCATTTAAAATCACAGCTGAAATAATACCAAACATGCAAAAAATTACTGACAAAATTAATTGCTTTCCTTCCATATGAAAATAGTTTCAAGTTTCTTCCAGTGTGAAAGGCACTTGCAAAGACTCTAGGGCATTAAAATTAAGCTTTCTTCTTTTGATTTAGTCCATGAATTAGCTGCATTAGAAACTCAGGCAGGGACACCATCTAGAAGAAAATCAGAACTGTCAAAGATATGAGCTCTGGCAAAGCTCTCAAAGGCAGTACATTGACAATTAAGTTTCTTATTAATCCCCATGATATATGTGTGCTTATAAGGCTATGGAAATTGTGTTTAATTTTTTTTTTTCTAAATTAGTAGCTTATTTCTCCAGATTTTCATTAGACTTTTTCTCTTTTCTCTTTTCTCTTTCCCCTCCCCTCCCCTCCCCTCCTCTCCTTTCCTTTCCTCTCCTTTCCTTTCTTTTTCCTCTTCTCTCCTCGAGTCTCCTCTCCTCGAGTCTCCTCGAGTCTCCTCTCCTCGAGTCTCCTCGAGTCTCCTCTCCTCGAGTCTCCTCGAGTCTCCTCTCCTCGAGTCTCCTCGAGTCTCCTCTCCTCCTTTCCATTCCAATAGTTAACCTGCTCAGTTTGAATACAGTTTGTTTCTTTACAAGGTGAGCAGCAGCTTAAGCAGATCTTTAGTTCTGAAAATATTTGGGCATGCACAATTTGGTACTGTGAATCTTTTGTGCCAGGATTTGCTCTCAGCGTCTGGATTCACCTTTATAACCACGACAAGATCAGAATTAAACAAGTTTTTATAGACATGGACCAAATTTCACCTTATTTATATATATGTAAGTCCACTTTCATTAATGAAGTTGCATAGTTAATATAGCTAGTTCTTTCTAAGTAAGGCCCATTCTGGATCCTGTTTATTCAATAACTTATTAAAACACATTGGTTTGTTTTAAAGCAATCGAATCTCTAACTCCTTAAAATGCAGCTCATGGGATTGATAAATATGCTTGGCTCAGGAGGAAGAATATCACATTTACAAAGATGCATATCAGCATTAAGCATGGAATTTAAAAGCCCATAGAAATGTTAGCTTGACAGAGGAAGATGGAGCATCCACTCTCTTCCTCTGAAGCTGGGTAACTTCATTAGTGTTCAGTTTAGAGTGGTACATTGCCTCTTTCACCACTCACACTTCCATTCTTTCAAAGGGCACAGTCTTCCTTTATAAGCAAAGGCTCACATGTTGGATGCAGTGCTCCTAACCTGCAAGGGCTCCACAGGAGCATTTAAAGAAGTGACTGTTTTATTTTGCTAACATATACTGAACTTCTGTGTTGTACTCTGCTTGGTATCCATAGTTCAGTGCCTTGGAAATATTCCAGAAAAGCAGCTTGGTCCAACATTGAAAAATGATATTGTCTAATGCTTGAAAAATTCACAGGAGAGGGTCAGCTTTTCCAAATCTCCTGATTCACACCAAAGTAGTTGAAATCACCTATAGAAAGTTGTTGTTTCAAAATAAAGTTTTCCTATCCTTTGAAGAAAGGTGAAGACATGTTTGAAAAAGATGTAATAAAGGCAAAATGTGAAAACTGAAACTAAACATTACAATTAACTACTAGCTGAAAGCTTTTGGATTATTTTCTTGGGCTATTGTTTCAAAAAAATGATTGAAGTAACATTTTTAGGTAACTGATTTGTGATAGAGATGTGCTATGCATATTAAAATCTTTTAGGGCGAAATGCATATGGAGTTGTGTCTCCATTCCTAAGCAACTAAACTGGCCACAGTGAACGCAAAGGAATGTGGCTTGATCTCATGCTGAAGAGCTATTCCTTTGAATCTTAGAAAGAAAAAGTCACCTGTCCTTTGGAAAGGAACAAATGAACAAATATCTTTTCTCAGGTAACCTTAAAAAGAAAGCTAATTAAGGAACTGTAGAGAAAGAAATGTAGGCTTATGCTTGTCTTTTGAAATGGAAGTAAGAATCATCTGTGTATGAGAGAAATCATCCATGTTTGTCATATAACTCATGTGAGTTTAGCAAGTCTCATCTGGAAGGGACCTCTGTGTTGCATGTTTGCCATGAGGGAGATTCTACCACTTCAGGACAGCCTCAGCCAGGTTTTCAATTGTTTCACAATGAAAAATTTTTTCTTATATCCAGACAAAATTTCTCTTGATGAAACTGTGCATCATTGTAAGGACATCCATCTACTCTGCATTTCAGTTCTCTAGGACAAGCAAACCCTATTTCTTCAAAATTTCTTCATACCATGTTCTGCAATCCTCTCATCATCTTCATGACCCCTCTCTGGGTCCTTTCCAGTTTTTCAATGTTTCTCTCAAACTGGGGCACAGTGTTCTATGTGTGGCCTAACAAGTGCCAAGTACTATGAGATAATCACTTTCTTTGATCTGCTGGCTGTACTTTTGCTGATACAGAGTCAGGTATGACTTGTTGCAAGGACAGACTCCTGGCTTAAGTTTGGTCTACTTCTCATTAGGACCCCCAGCTCCTCTTCAGCAGAGCTGAACCTCCCCAGCCTGTATCCTCAAATGATGATTCAAGTTCTGTTCATTGCAGCTTGGACTCCTTCACCACAACAAAGGGCACTTTTTATTTTTGCATCTTTCTGCACCAGATCTGTTCAGTACAGTCCTTGTGCTAATCAGGGTTACTTTAGTGCTACATGATGAAAAAAGAGAAAGGGTGGTAGACAGGATGCAGTTTCTCCTCCTACCTAGTTCCTGTCTGCAATGTGAACTGCTGGGACTGGCATGAAGTCCAGCAGCAGAAATCTGCTTGGGTAAAGGAGCTTATTGGCATATGACCAGCAAGTCTGAAAGGCTTTGTCTCATGGCCACTCATACATGGATCAACCAGGGGGTAACAAGCTCCTCCTACTTTGAAGACGTGCCAAAGGGACTTCTCTTGGGCAGCGAAAGAAGGAAACATGACACATCAAGACAGATGCTGATGCCTCAGGAAGAGAAGCGTAAGGAAGGAAGAACATTATCTGAGTCAAACTGCTCAGCTCCTGGTGATGTACACTGAGCAGGCCCTTGAAGTCTCCTTTGCACCTTTGCTGCACAGGGGCACCTTCTTAGTGGTATGTTCCTACCTCTTAAAAAAAAAGTACATATTTTTCCATATGATTTTTATTTATCGTGTCCATTCCCTGTCAGTACTGGCAATTTTGTCCAGTTTGTTTTTCAAATGATCAAAACAACAACTTCCAATGATTTCTAGAATTCAGTGCTTCATCTCTTGGTTACAACAACGTTACAAAAAGCTTTCAGTTTTTTCTACATTTTCTTTAATCAATGCCACTCTTTTGTTGCTAGCTGTTCCTTAAATCATTTTAAACAAGGTTTCTCAATTTCTTTGCACCTGCAGAGGCTTTTATGGAGTTATCCTATTCCCCCTTAGTCAGTTAGTGATACTGAGCTAAACTTTTATTCCTTTAATCTTCTCTAGAAATGAATCCCTCAAGTCCTTTAAACAATTTTTGCTGCCCTTTTCTGAATCTCCTGCAGTTTTTTGGAGCCCACCTGTCAGAGACATGCTTAGACTGGGGAGCAATATTCTACCTGCAGCTGCCTTGTTTGCTCCTCTCTGCATCTTGTCTCCGGATTCTCAACTCTCCAGCTGGGGAGTCAGCAGTACAGCCCTCAGCAGCCCTTGAAAAACGTAGCAGTAGCCAGAAATCAGTTTCAGCAGCTTTAATGGTGTTGGAGCTGAGCCCTCTGTATGGTGTTTGGCTGAGGCAGAGGAATACAGATGCTGCCAGTCCTGAGAAAGCTGCAGCCCTCCTGAGATGTGTTCCCAAAGCTTTGCATTTTTACATAAGATATAAATCAGAGTGCTTTGTAACTGAAAACACATGCATGTGTAGTAGGCAGATGGAGGCAGTGATCACATGCCAAAATGTAGTTTTGGGGCGGGGGGGAAGGGGAAAAAAAAATAAAATTAAAGAAAACAGTACAGCATAGTGCAGTGCATATTCTCAGCCAAAGTGGAATCCCTCTTAACGTAGGAGCACAGGCTGGGAGTTAGGGGACATAAAGATTGCTTTGCTGTTTTCACTTCCTGAGGAAGAGTATATAGAAATCGAAATCCCAGCATGAGTTTTAACACACAGCTTCCAACAGCTGTTGGGTATCACATAAGGAATTGGCGAGTCTGTGGCAGCAGCTGCGACTTGCCACATCCCTGGCAGTACCACAGAGCTGTAAGAGATGGAGGTGATGCAGGTACTTCTGCGAGGCATTTTCCACTTGGGTTGTATTGCAACAGAGCAGCTGTGGTGACAGAAGACATTCAAGACCTCTCATGTTAATTTCTCCAATAGAGTTAAAAGACCTTTTTTTTCTTTCCCCCAGTCTATAAAACATGATTAGTAATTTATGGTACTATATACACTAAGTCAAAATTCGAGGGTTTTATCTTTGTAAGAGAAAATATATTTTGAAGTCAGAGACATCCTATTTCATGCATGGTCACATGATTTTAGAGGCAGAGCTATGAATTACACTTGGAGTGTAATCATTTCAGGTGCTTTATTTGCATTTGTCCCCGAAACAAGATGAACACCTTAATCTGAAGATATGGATGCCCATTCTAACATCTCTGAAAAATCACGTTTTTTCCATCCCCGTTGGTGGGAAAAGGATGCAGCCACAGTGCAGCAGTCCTCTAGGTGGGCCTTCATTCGAAGTTGGATCCAAGAATGAGTTAACTGTATCTGTTCTATGACCTTCATTTCTGTCATACTTTAGGGCATTTGAGCATTACTATTCCTTTGTAATGGACAAGCAGCACACAGTAGGCAGTGGGAAGTAATATTTAGGCAGGAAATCAGCAGTGTCCTTATAAAACAGAATTTAATCCCTGCAAACCTCTCACCCTACACCCCAGAACAGCTGGCGGGTTTTTTTTTTTCCTTTCTCTGTCCAAAGGAACAACAAAGAAACAGTGTGTGTAAATGTTTTATTTTTCACAATAACAGCTAGCCTTGCTTTTCAAACAGTGAAATGTCTGAGTGGGTTAAACCTGGATGTGGGCTATGTACAGGTTTCAGTGCTTAAGGGTCAGTTCAAAGAAGGGAATCATTCTTTCCCCTGCTTTTAGAGCCCAAACTACTGAATGTGCAAGATTAAATATCAGGTAGTAGGTATTTCTATGGAACTAGTTTGTACTTGTAGCAAATTCAGTGGCACCACATATGTTCCATAGGGAACACATACATATTCCATATGGAATAGGATTTCAGGGAGTCTGCTGTGCAGTCATTTGAGAGTGGGTTCTCTCTACTTAATCTACTGTTTCTGATTACTTTCAGAGGCCTCAGAGATATAATCCACCTCTATATAATAATGTCTCCAGATACAATTCTTAATGCATTCAAAAGAGCTGGACCAGAAAATGAGTATATATTTACAAATATATTTTCATATAGGAGTTGAGTATCCATTATAATGGAACAAAACTTGTAGTAATGAATGAAATTAAGAAAAGCAAGACAAATCACCTCCTTTCACTCTGGGGAGTCTATCCTGAGACTTCCAGGACATCATGCAGAGTACTTCAGATTTGGACTTGATCTCCAAATACTCCAGACACAGCCCCTTCTCCCCTTTCCCCAAATCCTGAAAACTTTCCTATTCATTTAAGCACTGGAGGACTCGCAAATCAGCTGATCATTGATTATTTCGCTATGATTAAGATTATTTCAATTAGATTATTATGATTATTTCGATTAGATATAAGGAAGAAGCTTTTTTACAGTGAGGGAAACACTAAAGCAGATTGCCCAGAGAGGTGGCAGATGGCCCATCCCTGGAAACATTCAAGGTCAGTTTGGATGGGGATCTGATCGAGTTGAAGATGTCCCTGCTCATTGCCAGGGGATAGGATTAGATGAGCATTAAAGGTCCCTTCCAGCCCAAATTCTTCTATGATACTATGATTCTATGATTCTACTGCTAGGAACAGGTCTCTGACACTTTGGGGAAAAAAAAAATCTGTGAGACTATATACCTGAAAAATTTTAGAAGCAAAAAATGTTCATGTCTATATAACTGAGCTTCTCAGTCCTGGTGCTTCCTTTCTTTACTCAGGTGTCTTAAATAGGTGCCCATATCAAATGTTGGTTCCTTGGCTTTTGCAGTAATTTTGACTCTCTGGCATTCACAAAATTATGATAATCCTAGCAAATTAATGCTGTCTCTGATGAGCGTGAATAAAAAAGTCTGTAGCTGTTGTATTCAGTTTGATTTGACCATGTACTTATCTCCTTTTCCATCTCTGTATACTCAGTGAATTCTGGAAGGGATTAAGCTGTCCGGCTAATAGACATTTATTTCAGGGTGAGATAAACCTCTCCCCGTGTTCTGTCACTGTATTGACTAGCTCTCCACTGAGTAGGGAGGCTCCCAGAACCCAAACCCTCACACTCAAGCTCTGAGAAAGTGAAGGAGGTGTCAGAGTGTGGCTTAGGTTGGCCAAGTAAGTACGTGTAGCACTGGCCTGTCCCAAGCCAAGACCTCAGGCACCATAACCATATTTTAAAAAAATGTAAAAATAAATCAAGCAAAAAAGAATCCTGAAAGCAGAAAAAGCCACGAGAAAGGCATCATTCTACCCAAGAAAAGTTCTTCTGTGTAATTAAGTTTTCTCCATTTAAAGTAAATCCTCTCCTGTCTGTTCTCTTTATGCTGAGGCACTGTGCACTTGGCAAGGCTCTAGCTGAAACAGTGTCTTTCAGAACTTGGGCCGACAAATTTCCAGTGGTTATAAGGCAGCAGGAGAGTGTATATAGTGATCTGGGGGAGTGTGGAGGGACCTGTGCGCTGAAAGAGGGCTGGCAAGCTCAGGCCATGCTTGCAGAACAAGCTTATTTCCAGGCAGAATCCAATGGCCTTATTCACAGTTTAATCAGGGTCTATCACCATAATCAAGGTGGTTAAAAATAAACCACTGTTGCATACCATGACCACTCCATTAGTTTGGTACTCAGAAAGAACACAGATGTATTTCTGAAGTTTTGGCTCCAAGGATGTCCATGCATGTGGATATATGTTTACGACTCCTTGGTTTTCAGTATTGCCTCCCTCACTGCACTCCATGTTGCATGAAAAACCTGAGAACACTGGGAGTGTTTTGGACGAAAGCAGCTAGAGCGGGAAAAGTGCATCTAAAGGCTTCCTCACACTAGCAAGTCTTGCAGCTTTAACTGCACCAGTAGAGAAGCCATTCTTACTTCCCTGAGACCGATGCAATCATACCAGTTAAGGCCGCTTCTAGTGGCAGAGCTTATTCTGCTTCCAGCTGCAGAATGAGTTTCTCTAGTACAAATGACACTTTCAAACCAATGTAACTATACATAAACTGCAGCTTCCAGAAACAGATGTAAAACACTCAAGAAAAAAGGCCTGGATCATTCTGTATTTGTGAAAATAGCTATAGCAGGATAAAGCCTTTCTAACATGGGCCAGGCCTAAATGGCAGCAAAAACATGGTATTCTGAGTGGAAATGACACAGAGAGACTTGTGTAAACTGTGAGCTAAAGTCAAGGTGTACAAAATATCTCTGCCCCACATGGCTTCTATATTTAGCCATGCAAAATCTCCATCCCTATCATGTGCATCAGCAGGAGAAGGAATTGGCTGGGTAATTTATGCTGAAACTCATTCACTGCATTCATTTAGATAGCTGTGTGAAAACCTCTCTGTAGATTTTTCATAACACGTAATGCAGGGCTATTGATTTATTCCCCCTGGATTCTTCTTTCTGCGTACCTCAGTACTGCTGCCAAGTATCCAAGCCTTAGAGTCCTGTGCAGCACAAGCTACCCTCTTCTCCATTCCACATACATAAAAAATGCCCTACAGTGGCACTCAAGGGCTTTTGGTTGTTCTTATGGGTTCAAGTGTTTCTTTGCATGGGGCTTCCCAAGGCTCCTCAGAGCCCAGTGTTCACGTAACCTGTTCACCAGGGAAGAGCTGATACTACGATCCAGATTTTGGAGCTGCCCGAGCTGCCCCTGTGCAGGACAGTCTTCCAGATGTCTTCCTTTTCCCTAAGCAGCAGCAAAAAAGAACCAGTAATAACATGCCATGCCAGGATCTGAGGCAAGCAAAGACAAATACAGATAATTTCCCTGCTTCTGCTATGGACAGTGTAGGCTGTTTCAGCACAGCACTCTGTGAACCCAGCCTTATGGAGTGTGGCCTGTCTTGTTTGCATGATGCAGGTGACTGTTCAGTATCTGGAATGTGTTTCAGTCTAAGCCTTAAACCCCTCTTGACTCCTTCTGCCCCACAAAGTGTTGTGGATTGAGTGTGCACACGACAGTGACAGACTGGGGGTTCAGATAATGCAAGGCACGGTGCTAACACTGTCACCTCTGAGCGTGCCCAAGTCTTACAGGCAGCAGACAAGTACGTTTGCTCAAAGGTGAGCATATATATGTTATTAAAGGTGATCTCAATATATTATTGAGCTACAAAACTATTTATGTTAAAGACTCCTTTTCTTCCACTCCCCAAAACAGGGTTGGAAAAAACATATCAGGTGTAGGGGGTTCATGGCTTACCCCAATGACAGGGTAGAATATTAGCAGGAAAGAGAAAGACATGGGGATAGAGCCACAAACCCTGGCACAGAGATGCCTGCGGGTATGACAACTGCAGTACACAAAACTCTTTGGCACAGTAGGTCAAAGTGAACAAGTATAAGATTTACATTGATTTGCATATGGAGCCTGTGCAGTCACAAAAGCTGTACCTATTCTTGGTCAAAAGCCTTGGTTCTGACCTCCCAAAAGAAGTCAGCCCTTTCAGCAGTCAGTAGAGATGTTTCATGCCAACCAGGAAGGTCCTTCTAATTCTGTGTCCTTCAACAGGTCTGTAACTGAAGACCACACTTAAGGCAGATCAAAGTTTTACTGTGTGGCATTGAGCTGGCACCTTATTTTAAAAGCACAAGCATACTCTTTAGAAAAGCAATGAAGTGAAACCAGCTGACACTATAATTTAAATAGAAATGGTGTTTAGTTGCCTTTTGCTGTATCACTTCTAAAAATAGGTGCTGCATACACTCTCTGTATTTACATACATATATGCATACACATAGTGGCTGTCAATCACTTGGTAAAAAGTGCACAGTTTGAAATGGAAATGTTATCAACTTAGAAAATGGAGAAATAATATAACTCAAGCAATCTGAAGATGAGTCTGTCTGAATGAACATATGGTCCTTAAGGTTATAAGCAGGCATTGCTTTTCCCTCCCAGAATATCTGACCCTTTCAGGGCATTGAGCAGCCCTGGGTGGTGATGATCAGGCCTGTGCAGTGGGGGAATCACTTGGCTGTAGGACGCATCTCATACATCAACTTCAACCCCAGCATGAAAAATTCTGGCTCAGATGGTTGTGATTTCTGCCATTTAATGACCAGATAGTCCTAAGTCTTACAATGGAGAATATTAAGAATTCTTTTCGTAAGCTGTGGAGCTGCTGATCTTTCTGATAAAAAATAAAGCCTATTCTTTCAGGATTTGTGGTTCTTACAGTGCCTTCCGCTATTGGGCAGAATTGAATACATACTAACTTTGTTGGTTAGCTCTTCTGCCTGTTCTGCCACAGGTCTCATTTCAGACTTCTTAAAGTCTTTTACACAGTCATGTTACAACCAAAAGTAATGCTCACAGACACAAGCCATGACAAAGAGCAGTTAAGGATTCCAACATCTAATAATAAAAAGGGGGAAAAAATACATTTGAGAACCATTCAAGATGCTTTACCATTCTCTCTTAGAGCTCCTGTCCTGCCACATCTGTTGCTTAATTTTTCCCATAAGAAATAAACTGGAGCACAACCAGTAAATTTTAAAGGAAGACGTTTATAGCTCTGTCATATCTCCACTAGAAGTGGAGATCATTTTGAAGTCTGACATAAGATGACCAGCTGCAAAGGATATGTTTACAAACATGAATTTTTTTAATGTTTGATGGCCACATGCCAAACCATAAATGCTGAGTAATTAATTATCCAGAGTGCCTTGTGAATCATAAAGGCAATTCATCTTTATGTTTACTTGAGCCATGTTGCAGGACATTATCAAAGTTGTATAAACAAAGCAAGAAAAAAGATAAGTTCCAAAGCAATCTTATGTAATAAGACAACTGAAAAAAAATCCCAAAACAACAGAGTAAATGCATTTAACTCTATTTAATCAAACTCCAAGCTGTTCTTTCATGACTTAATTCATTCCTAAATTATATATCTGGTATCATATCTAGGCTTGCATATGATTTACTGCTTCAGACACCCTTCAGCACATGCAATTCCTCTTGCAATCAATGAGATTTTGTCATACAGGTGTAGGGAAGCTTTCCTCTTTATTATCTGGAACTGTTTGATAGCAGAATGACTGTGTGCATAAGATCTAAACCCTGAAATGAAGAAAATTGGGTTTCCAGCTCAAGGCTTCTCTTAACATTTTGTGTAAAGGTCTCTAAGTTAACAGCTACTTTTACATCAAAGGTGCTGTTAAAACTTTCCCATGTCCCTCATCTCTTGTGAGGATAAAGCCACTGGTAACAGCTAGGTTACAAGTCTAAGAGTGGTGAGGGTAATCTAAGTACACACTATATTTCATACACACAAACAGGTCAAAACTTCTTTCTTGGACATTTCAATGGGGATGAAATTGCCTTTACAAAAATTAGGCTAAGTTCAGTGGAAGATTTCACCAATATAATTGGCAGCAGCTTTCTAGGGAGCAGAACTGCTGGAGGGATTGGATTCTAGGGGCAAAGGGATATTAAACACACTCTGTCAGCTGCAGACTGCAGACTGTGCAGTAGCACTCCCACTGAGAGCTAATGGATGATGAAGAGACACAGCCAAAATGTCTCTGCAATGCTCACGAGCCCCGGCTGTGCTCAGGGAGAGATTTCTTCCTGGAAATCCAAAATCCTGAACCCTCCTCCCTTGGAGCAGAGCAAGAAGGAAGAGCAGAGGAGGATCTGCTTTGAATGAAAACCACATGCACTATGTGTGTGAGGGGGACATGACCAAGGGAGGTATATTTTATACTTTATAGAAGTTGCCCCTGGGAAACTTCTCTTTGGATGGTTTATGAATGTAATATTTGTTCCGCCATGTGCTCAGCCATTTAATCTCTAAAGTCTCTGTGCTGCAAAATATAGCCCTGAACAGAGTGGTGTGCTCTTGCAAAGCTTCACTGACTCAATGGGATTCTCACCAGTGCACAGGCTGCATGCAGCCTAAAATAAAACTCCAAAGGAGTTAGTGACTTGTGCACGCAAGACTTTGCATGGTGCGTATTAAATCTATCCGTAGGTGGTGTTAAACTTAGAGTGTGGTCTGTCATTCGGAATGCCAGTGCACTAAAAAGAGATTGTCAGGATGATATTGTCTAGGAATATAAATGCCATGTGTTAAGTGCAGTTTTTATTTGGAAGCTAGGGGGAAAAATTTATTTGGTTATTGTGCTGGTTTTTGTTTCCCTGTGCTATTTCAAAAATGTGGCATTTCATGTATTGCACTCCAGCAAGTTTGGAGCAATTTGGTAGGAATCCTGGAAGCTCTCTTATCACAGTAGACCACTGCACATTCAGAAAATCTGTCTATCATTTGAGTGTTACTATAGCAACAACCTAGTTCCAGCTGGAAAATACTGGTCCACTTCTGCCTGCATACTTTGCTCTACGGGCTTGCTTTCTCCCATGGAGCAGCAGCAAAATGTCTTTTAGCATTTGAGGCATAAAATAACACTTGGGAAATGAAACTCCGGGGCAAGGACACCGCCCTACCCTCCTGACATGCACTAGTAAGCAACTTATTTACTTCCACATGAATAAAGTAGTGTATCTCTAAAACAGATTCCTGATAATTATTTCCAATTTTGTTGTTGAATTCATCTATATTTAAAAAAGCAGTTTCACAGCTTTTTAACTAATTAAGTACTTTTCTTAGTATTGCTATAAATCAAGACACTGTTTTCTTGGTAGTTACCATCAGTTCTTCTCCAACTATTAGAAGGGGTGTACGCTAACCCACTAGATATAGTGATTACAAATGATCTCCAGATGGTGTCATGGCAGGCCAAACCGATGGTGAATTTAAATCCAAATGCTTATCTTCCCAGTCACAAGCAAGGAATTGTTTCAAAATGTGTCTGAGTTTTTCCAGGAGGGAGGAGGCAGGGTTCCCTGTTAGGACTCAGGAAGGACCTCTCCTGTGCTGTTCCCAAAGTCAGGTCACCACTGGGATTGTGACAGAGTGCTTCAGCAGCAGGGGATGTTTCTTTAGGACAGTATATTTTGCATGCCCCAGCTGTCATCACTGTCCAGGCATGAGGACAGTGTGCTGGTAACATGCCTGCTTTCCAGCACAAAGGAGAGGGGGTTAGCTTAGTCCATCATTTTTTTCCAGTAGCAAAATTTCTTCAGGAAAATGGTGCCCTGACGGACACCCCACAGCTTGTAGGTTCTGTGAATACTGGCCCCAGGACAGTCCACTGTGTCCTTAGTGCAGTTGTTGAGGTGCAAAAGGATAACAATGAGACCTTTTTTCACCTTATTCTTTCCTGCCTTCTGAATAAACAGTTTCTAATTCCTTTCCTGCAGATCAAGTCCACAGGAAGCAGCAGGGTTTATGTCCACCTTGCTGAGGAGAAGGAAAAAAGAAAATACTGGAAAGGCAACAAGTTGCTATAAACACAGTTGATCAGCCCATTTATGAATTATTTGGACTTTAATATACAACTATATCAACACAAAAAGGAGGGGAAAAAAATCTCATGAGCTGATCAAGTCAGATGCTGAGCAGGGCTTGGAGTTTCTTAGCCTGTTTTGGTCTGATGGCTTCAAAAGATGACTTCAGTAGGATTCACTTCAAGTAAATTTCAATAGGATGCACTCTGAGGGTTCTTTGAAGACCTTTGGCTTCCTTTCCCAAATTCTCTGGCATACTTACCTGTATGAGTGGAAGGAATTTAGGGAAATGTCTTTGTTTTTGAAAATTAAGTAGGTAGAATCATCTCTGAATATCTGATAGATCATTGGTATTATGCACACCAAGGTAGAGAAATGATGCTCAGCTCTCGTTCTGTTCCATATGTTCTTTTAATCTTGACCCCGAACAGCAGAGACACCACTTTTCTGTGATGTCTATGTCTCTGCCAACTTCTTAAAAGTTCTAGTCTTTTTTTATCCCAGCAGTGAACAACACAATTGCAATTTTAACAGTGAAGTTTGTCTTCTGCCTCCCTCAGTTCAGGCTGGTAGACTGTTAAGGCTCAAACTATTGAACAGCCTCATCATGATAATGATGCAGAGATAGTTGCTTAACAAATTTCATCTTCAAATGATGCACTGAGAAGTAGAGGGAGTATTAATGCAATTGTTTTGCAGCCTCCATTATAATGGAGCAGGTTTAACTTCTCCCTCCTTTGTGCATTGATTCTCTTCAGAGATCTCTATCCTGCACACAGCCCAATGCAACTTGATGGCTGCAGGGGCATTTTGGGGGCAGCCAGATCTAGAGGCTACAGTAGGATGACCTTGCATGGAAGAGTTTGCCCAGAGAGCCTGAAACTGGTCAAAACATCTGGAGCAGAAACTGTGTGTGTGGAATCCTGTTCTCTTCACTTAAGGTTCCTAATATTGAGGATGGAAAAAACCTGAGGTCTCATGCTTTTCTCAGAACATCATTCTGCTTTCAGCTCAGATGGTGCATCTATTTTATGCTTAGAATCCTTGAATTGTTACACACTATAACATCCTTTATCACTCCTAGTTCCCTCATGCCCTTCACCCATAGCAAAATCATTAGGATCATTTATGAAGTTAATACAATGCATAACAAGCTTAACTTCTTGGTAATTTTATCTCTTTCCAATGTCTTTTATCCACCTATGCATGTGGTCTTTAGAGATGCGTAAGCTTCCTTGATAGGGAAGGCTGGGAAATGCACCTTCTAGTAAAGGCATAAGGTACTATTTAATTTAGTTTTTAATGTGATTTGCCAGGCAGTATGGCCAAGAACTTATCTTTCTGGTTGAAAGAAACAGCCATTCTTTCACACCTGTTAAGATCTTTTCTAAATTAATTTAAGTAATCACATTGTTATGAACATCTACTATTGAAGGCTGCCTTGCCGTCCTACTGTGGGTATGAGGTGTCCAACATGCTCTTTTGCTAACCAATCATCCCTTTCTAAGTCTGGCTGGCCTGAGAATCCAACCTGTCTCTTGCATGTTAAATTGTGAAGCTCTAACCATAGCCCAAGGGAACAGTATTGAACAACATGATTTTTTAATGAGCACACTCAGTGTGGGTTGCTCTTGTTTAACATAAAAGAAAAACATAATCCCTGCTTCAAGCCATTTGCAGTCTAAGAGCTCTAAGCAACATCCAGCAGTGGGGGGAAGGTGCAGAGGGAGCTACTCCTGAAGGCATTTTTACCAAGTCTGTGGGAGCTCAAAGAGTAGCAACTGCTGCTACTCTCATGTATAAACATGGGGAACGTGACTGACACAAATTGGTAACTCTGCTCTCACTCAGGGGGAGGCATGAAGATTCTCTTTATGTCTGAATGCCAGCAATGATGCAGAGAGAAGGGTCCTTGTCTCCACCCCATCTTTTTCACTTGTGCAGAATTTCAGCAGAAGGACATACGGGGATGTTACAGGAGGTCGCAGCAGAGCAGAGACATCATTCTGCGCAGCTTGTCGCCATACACGTTGATAAGACTACCAAAGCAATTTCCTTCCTGGGCAAACAGATTACAGTTGTCTAAACAGGAAGGGCAAACAGACTTTTGTGTTCAGCCAAAAAACTGAAGGTAGGCCAAGAAAGGTTCTTTCCAGCCATGGCTGGTTACGCAGATGGATCAGAGATGGCATCATAAACCAGGTCATATGTTTGCACAGCATATGACTCAGATATGGCTTCCTCTTCACCTGCTTTTAGAGACAGTAACTCACAAAGAACCTTGATCTGAAACTTTTACAGAAATGAAGTTCTTGAATCAGTACTGTTTCAGCCCTTCAGAGGAAAAAACTTGCCCAGCCAAGGAAGGAAAGTTCTTATTGCTACTCACAAAGAGCATCTGCTCCTAAACAACCAGCTGTCTCCTAACAACTCTTTTCTGCAGGATATAAAACCAGGAAGAAATTGAGTTCTCAGACTGGGAAACAAAACCTTCCAGGTAAGAACTGATACTATAGATTCAGAGATTTTATTTTCTTCTTGACACCAGTGAGGCATTTTGCCAAGAGAAAGGCAGTCATAAGTAGGGTGTTAAGAAAGTAGTTGGGGAAGGCATTGCAAAACATGGAAATCTGCCAGGTGTCAAATGAATAGCTGTCTAGGGAATGAGAACAGGAAGAAAGGAATATAGAATAGGAAAAAGAGGAATCAGGAAGATCTGGAACACTTCCTGCACTTCTACATCTCTGTATAGTAAAGACAAAATGGTGGAAAAAAAGTAAATGGAGACAACAGCACATGAAATGAAGCTGACTAAAAAAGGGAACATTTTTAGACTAAAGGAAGAAACCGGTGGAAAACAGATACCGATTAATGTCAAGTTAGCAAACTTGACCTTTTGCAAGCATGTATGACTTCAGAGTCCTATTCTAGCAACATAAATGTGCACTTGTCCTTAAAAAAAGCAACACACTGCACATCAGAGAGTCAGACACAAAACCTGAACTGTTGCAACTCAGAAGTCTATAAAAGATGTTATGAATGCATTGCTCAGATAAGACTGATATAGTCAAAGAGGTACAATATCTCAGTTTTGACAAAATTGCCTGTACCACTTCCTTCATACATAGAATTTATACAACTATTAAGAATTCTTTAGCCTGACATGATTGCGCATACAGTAAGACTTATACCAGTATTACTATCTAAAAAAAAGAAAATAAGTAATTTAAATAATTTAAGACAATGAAAGAACGGTGTTCAGATTAGGTTAAATGAGGACTGACAGCTCAATATCCCTAATTTTCCAGTGTATCCATACTTTGGGAAGAGAATCAAAGAACCTGCAACGGCACCTAAACTAAGATCACAAATGGCAGCACTGAAAATCATCCACAGCCCAGAAGTCCCCAGCCTGGGATGAGCTTGCAAAAGCCGACAAAATCTAGCAGATGCCTGAATACAAATGCCAGTGTATGACGAAAGACTGGTGACATGGATATGTCGTCCCTACCCAAAGGCAGAGCCTTCTCTTTCAGAGCTCTGGTCAGATATGGCCAGCAGTCATTTCATAGAATCATAGGATGGTTTGGTTGGAAGGCACTTTAAATATAATCTAGTTCCAAAGCTATGGGCAGGGATAACTTCCACTAGACCGGTGTGCTCAATACCCCATCCAACCTGGCCTTGAATGCTTTCAGGGAAGGAACAATTTCAGCATGTACCAAGTGTGCAGGAACAGCAGCAGGTCCAGGCTCCTTCCACCTTTGAGAAAGGCAAGGCCCTCTTTTCTTGCACAGTGACTAAAGCTACATATGAGGTAAGAAGAAGTTCCTTCCATCACGCCATCAGTCTCCAAAATATGCAAACCAACATGTCTGTCTCCAAAAGTGCTGCACAAACTAGACTGAAGATGAGGATGACAGGGGCACTGTCCCGCTCCCCTGTTAAATTGGGGAGATGGTTTAGTCAGGCAAGTACAAGTCACAGGAACATAAGCAGAATAGGGCACTGGGTGCCTGACCTTGCCATGTGCTAGGGCAGAATTGCCTTTTCAGATGGGTTTTTTCAGAATTAAATGCAACCGCCCTGAAGCCTGTATGGACAGTAAAAAGAATGTAACCTTTTCATGACGAGCATATGCACCACAGATAACCTTATCAGACCTCAGCACAGGCACACACAGGTTGAAAAACATTTGGCATAACAACACAGATTTTTCTTGCAGCCTTGCCAAGTATATCTGAGCCAATTCAATCAAACATAACAATGTTAAGTAATGAGTTTCCTAAAAAGGGCCAAATTCTGTGTTATGCTTCATAGGAAAAACTGTGAGAGTGGTCCTTTTGTGCACAAGGCTCTACAAGTTAATACAATTTGAAACTAACATCACTTTCATTTGGCTGTAGTTTCTTCCCAAAAGAAAGCTGGTTATGATTTTGCAACAGTAAATAAGGCACTGTGCAGAGTTCTAAGCTTGGTTATTTTTAATTACTAGTGCAGACAGACAGGGACATGAAATATCTGATGACGGATGGGAATCATACTTCCAAAAAACTGGTTCAAGCTCCCTGTTATTGAAGGCAATCACATGTCAAAAATTTTGAAAGTATTTTTGTCCAACACAATTATGCCTATGTTAGGAATTATGGTGGTATTATTCTGTATTAAAAAAAAAAATTAAATCTTTGACCTACTTAAATAAATGAAGCCCAGTCTAACCTTTTTCCTGTTGGACTACTGAGATGCTCCTTGTAGGTCTGCCAGAGATACCATCAGTGACTCCACACACTGGGCCATATACAGATGGCATGTTGGGAACATTCTGCTGTTTGCTTTCATGCATTGTCCCGCCAACACGGCAAAAGATTTTCAACACCTCAGAGCTGTCACTGGACCCTTCTGCAGGACAAAGTGTAAGAGTTGTTGGTCCATATTATCTCACCTGGAATTCTGCTGTGGGACTTGGCTGTAGTTTACACAGTGGCTGGAAGTTTTGTTCTTGTTTCTGACCTGCTGTTGATCATCATGGAGTTGACCTCAGAGAAGTCTCCTGCTGCTGGTCTTCCTGCCATTCTCAGCTATTCTCTGACCTGAGGACCAGCACAGCTTCCCTGTTCATTTTGTTGCAGTGAGCTCAAGGCATAGTTATCATGTAAATAAATTAATAATTTCAAAACTCAGACATACAATGACAGTTGTCATGCGAGGTTTAAATACAAACCACAGGCCAGATGAAGTCTGTGCAAATATGCCATTTTACGCTGCCAGAGAAACTGATCCCATCATTCATAACTTTATTTATGAATGTTTGCCATATTGTTTTTTGTATCCCCATCTAGCAGTCTTCTTCCTTACAGTAATGTGGCCATAAGAAAATAAAGAATATAGGAGATGGGTAGAAGTAATAGACAGAAACACTTCACAAGGTTTGTCCACATAGCAGTTACAACCAGTGTTCTGATGCACAAATAGGTCAGGGATGTGCAAGAAAAAATCAAGCTCTCAGGTCAGGTGAGTAGTCCACAGAATGACAGAATCACAGAATGACAGAATCACAGAATCACAGAATGGGTATGTTGGAAGGGACCATGGTGGATCATCTGTTCCAACCTCCCTGCACAAACAGGTTCATCATAGAGCACATTACACAGAATTGCATCCAGACAGTCCTTGACCATCTCCAGTGAGGCAGACTCTCCAATCTCTCTGCACAGTTACCTGCACACCAAAGAAGTTCTCCCTTGTGTTCAGGTGGAACTTCCTGTGTATTGATTTTTGCCTGTTGCCTCTTGTCCTATTGCTTGGCACCACCAAGCAGAGCTTGGCTGCATCCTCTTGACACCCTCCCTTCAGATAATTATATATCATATAAGGTCCCCTCTAAGTTGCCTCTTCTTGAAGCTGAATGGGCCCAGTTCCCTCAGCCTTGCCTCGTAAGAGAGATGCTCAAGGCCTCTCACCGTCTTTGTTACCCTCCACTGGACCTGCTCCAGGAGCTCCATGTCTGTCTTGCAGTGAGGAGCCCAGAACCCCAGGTGTGCCTCACAGGGTTGAGTAGAGGGACAGGATCACCTCCCTTGACCTGCTATCCATGGTCTTTATCCAGGTAATTGTTTCATCATAGAAGGCAATCAGGTTGGTCAAGCATGATTTGCCATTAATGAATCCATGCTGACTACTCCTCATCACCTGCTTGTTGATAGAAATGGCCTCCAGAATGAGGGTCTGAGGTAGGGCTGACTGGCCAGTAGTTCCCTGGGTGCTCCTTCTTTCCCTTTTTGAAGACTGGGGTGACATTTTGTTTCTTCCAGTCCTCTGGCACCTCTCCTGACTGCCATGACCTTTCAAAGATGATTTTGAGCTGCCTCATTATGGCTTTTCCCAGCTCCCTCAGCACTTGTGGATGCATCTCAGCAGGGCCTATCAACTTGTGAATATTGGGCTTGCCTATGTGTTCTCTAACACAGTCCTCCTTGACCAGAGGAAAGTCTTTCTTTCAGTGGCCCCAACTGTCTTTGGAATCTCCTCCCAGAGATAATGGAGTCTCAGAAGTTGTTTAGTCCATCCTTCTTGAGGCTTCCAGACATGTCAGTGATACTTCACGTGCAATGGCATCAATCAGCAGCCACAAAGACTCAGTGAAGACTCTTGATGTTGATCTGAAGAGAAGGAAACTAGAGACAACCCTTACTTTTGCACTGTCTGAAATTTACCCAGGTATGGCCTAGAAAGCTGCAGGTCACGACATGGTCATCAATGATGTTACACCTAACCTCACACTTTGATGAAGTTTTCTGGTTAACAACGTTGTTATTGTTGTTGTTGCTATTTTATTATTAATTACCTGCTCATTTCATGTTAAAGCATACAAACAAAAGAAAAGAAAAAGTGAACAGAAAGTGAACAAGACTATATTCACAGTTAATGGAAACCTTCATCATGTCAATTGCATTACCTTCAAAAGAGATCAGATGGTTCAATGTAACATCTGGTACCTAATGCTGTAGGATTCTGACACACAATTAATACCCATAATCCAAGCCTCTTCCCTGCCTAACTCTGCCCCAAAACATTTAATTTCTAGTTCAATAATATAGAAGTTGTTTTATGTGCAACTAGGGGCCCAAAATCAGTATTTTCTACCATGGGTAAATTCCCTAAATTAGAAGAATATACTTAATAAACAGGTAATTGCCAGACACATGGACATTAGCACTCTAAGACACCTCATTTTTCATGCCAGGTCATCCCCACAGACAATGTTGTGATCCAGTTTCCTAGTGCTACCAGTTTTCTTTCACCTGGAAACACTGACAACTCCATTTCATGCTTTCAGGCACTAAGTAGCTGGTAGTCTGCAAGTCATAGGAGCTGTGACAAGCTAAAGCCCCTACATGTAAGAGCTGGTTACTCTTTTTGTTTAAAAAAAATTCTAACCCAAACCTAGCTTGATTCAGCTATTATTCAGTGCTACCACATCCTGGCTATCTAGTCCATCTATGGAGACAAGTAATTATGGTTTGTCTAGGAGGTGTGTGACCAAGATATCAAGAACACTTTTCCCAGTTAATTCTTTAAAGATTAGATATCTGGTAGCCCTGGACAGTAAGACATGGGAATCACTCCTTTTTTCCCTTCATCTTAAGCAACACTATGTTCCCAATTTTAAGGGCAAAATTAGAAATTATTTTTATTCAAATGAGATGCTTTTTCAACCAGCAGGAAAATAATTTTATGACTGTTACACTCTTTATTATAGACATAAAACAACTGCCTTTCATGTGAAATAACTCTTAGACATTTACATTTGAAAAATTGTACTGTAAATAATGAGCTTGAGTACCTCAGGGAGTGAGGATATAAAATCGTAGTTTTTAAAATTAAGTAATTTTTAAAGCTAAGCATGGTCACAATGTTTTTCAATAGGTGTGATGGTACCCTAAAATAAAAATAATTTTTTTTTCACCTCTCTAGTTTTGAAGTGTGACTGATTGCATTTAAAACAAAAATTTAAAGAATTTTTTTTTCTGTGCTATGGTTATGGATAGCAAGTTTCATCTCTGAAAGTTGTAAAATGACCGAGACATAAATCTTGCAAAAGCAATGCTTAGAATAAGTCTAATAATTCAGATCTAACTGCATGGTCATAAATAGGGTTCTTTAATGTATAATAGAGTCCAAAGTTTCATAACTCTCACAATAAATCTTGTTTTGGTCTAAGGAAAATGGCAGGGTCATGCTCAGATGTGCTTGTTTAGATTTATAATTTCTTTTAGCCTGGTTCATAAGACTCTTGCCTCAATATCATTAGCGAGTTTTGCAGGCAATATAAATCTTGAATGGAGTTTTTGCAGAAGGCTAATAATTTGTCCTAAAAACTCATGGTTATACTGAATCATTTTTTCACATCATGAAACTAATTTTGTTTTCTCTAAAAGTCTATAAAATCCTTTCTCACAACATTCTAGACATTTCAATTCTGCTTGGAAAAGAGCCGTATAGAGGGATTTCACATTAAGTGACAGTTGCATTAATACCAAAACAGGAATAACTAAACAAAACAAATCAGAGGCTCCAGTCCCATATTCAGTATGTATCATCACTAAAAATCAGATGTACTGATCAGTGAAGCAATTTGCAGGCAGGAGTTAGGGAGTCAGAAAGCCTGGGATTTCCTGCCAGCTGCATCACAGAGTTCCTGTCAGATGCTGGCCTCATCGTTCAGTTTTTGCAATGCTGCCAAGCCCCAATATGCAAATTAATTAACCAACTCTTTACTCCACCAGCCTCTGAGATTAAAAAAATATGTCTGCAACTACTTCTTGTTTCTTTGCTTTCTAGACTGGTGGGGGTACTGTTTTTCAGGTTCTCACCACTGCCTTCCAGAACTGCACACATACCCCACTTTATTCCCAAATAGAATTTATATTCTCATGCAATCTCTTGGCTGCAGGAACAGAAGTGTTCACAAGATATGCATCCTGAGGTTTGCAGTGGAACCAAGAATTGGTAACTACTGTCCTTGGTGGGTCCTGCATGCAATGAGAATTCTCTTCCACTGATTGCATCTACTTCACATGGATTTACAAAGACTTTGTTCGTGTTTGCAGGTCTCTGAATTGCTCAGGAGAAAAGTGCAATATCTGTGCTGTAAACAAAATGTGGTAACATCTAGCTTAGAATTCTACTCAACTGTTGGCCAGACAGCTGATGAGACTTATCCAATTTCTAGAGCCCTTCATCTGCTCTATGAAATGGAAAATAGCTGTATTTATGTAAATAATAAATGAAATGCCAGGAGGTGGCACTTGAAAATATTTACTATGTTTCCTGTGCTTTATTTGGGCCAATAAAAACATGTTACTCTGTACTGCAAATGGTTTCCTCTATGCAGCTCTTCACATCAGCTTGTAACAAGAGGGGGTTCAGTTCCTGTGCTCAGTTATACACATCAGTGTAACCCCATCTCAGTTGCCACAGTGGTGGTGGTGCAAAAGAAGAGTCACGTCCTGCATGTGACTGCTTCTGGGCTCCAAAACACAAGGCGCTTTCCCTTCACCTTCACACAGACTTAGCACCCAGCTTTGGGAATAGTGGCTTGCAGTGGAGACACATTTTTTATAACACTGTCTTTCTGGAATTGTATTCTTGCAAGATTTAAGTGCGTACAGAACAACTGTTAATAAGGTCTTCTTTGATCTTTGCACAGACTTCCATGCTTATTTTATTTTACTACACTTTGAAGTAATTGTAGGCTATAGTATGGAAATCTCTCAAGAGAAGTATGGGGAAATTACTGCAGTTGGAGAATCATAGAAAACAGAGCTACAAGGGATCATGAGAGGTTATACACTGAAATCATTTGATTTAGCATGGATTTTGGAAGATTACTACAGTATAACAATGTAAATCAATTTAAAATTGT
Source organism: Dasyornis broadbenti (assembly GCA_013397935.1). NCBI lineage: Eukaryota > Metazoa > Chordata > Aves > Passeriformes > Dasyornithidae > Dasyornis > Dasyornis broadbenti. Next base: position 1,786,230 of record VZRN01000659.1, on the reverse strand, counting down.
TCTTTGCAGCACTGTTGTGTTAAAAATGAAGGATACTTGTTTCTGAATTTCTGGTGAAATAAAGTAAATTGAACATTTCCTATTCCAAAACAGTTTTCAACACATGGACTTTGCCTTTCTCCTGGCTCGAGGCATTCCATGGCAGTGAAACTTCAAAAAGCTATTGTACTTGTAGTTAGTGATGTCTTTTCAGAAATGCTAGAGAGAGTAGAATCATATATGGCATACCACAAAATTTTATGTGCTGGTTTTGTAATGAGAGAAACAAAACTTCTTGAAGTAGAAAGGGAAAATGGTCCTCTGGTGTGCTTTTTCACAGCAGCCAGGAAAAACTAGCAATATGGTAGAAAGTAATTTTATGTTTTGACCTCTCAAATTCCTTCCAAAGTGCTTTCATGTGCTACAAGAACTGAGTTGTCACCTCTATACCAATTACTTGAATTCTCTAATCTCTTTCCATTACTCTGCAGAATCTGAGTTTCTTAATCCCTTCCCTTATTGGATGGGAAAATCTGTCCTGCACCCATAGAGATTGAAGCGATATTAAAAGGCTGAGGAGAGAACCCGTGCACTCGTTTGCCTTTCAGCAAGGAATAAATCATAAAGGCAGGAAACTGCCTCTGAATGTTAAGGAAAAGAAAGATGTGACACTGGAGAGAGCCTGATTTTGTGTGCCCTGTTGCAGTCCACAGGTAATTCTGCTGAAGCAGCAGTCACAGTGCCACTGAGAGCAGAGCTAGGCCACTTCAGCATGTCTTGTCTCTATCACAATAGACACACGTGAGGGCAATTTACATTTTATTGCCTTGTAGATGCCTACTCTTCCTACACTACTTAGAGTCAGCCAGTAAAGATCTTACAAGGCAGCAGGAAAACAGGAGAAGCAAGCAGTAACTTAGCCACTAAAGCATATATCCATAAGCATCTGAGCATTGTAAGACGATGCGGAGGTTTTAACTCTTTTCTTGCTTTTCTAAAATGCTCTTTGAGCACTCAGGAACTGCCATGACTAACTGTAGCACTCAGAACCTCTCATACTTCTTGGGGACCCAGGACAGTTTTCTGCTTTAGCAAAAAAATGAACAAAACCCACAGCATTTCATCTGGGGAAAAAGATCACTGCAAACCAAATCCTGTAGCCAGGAGGGGTCCTTCTGTGGTCAGCAGGCTTTCTGATTCATTAGCCCCACCCCCCCACACTCTTTTTTTTTAGGAAAAGACACAGGTAAACATGAAGTAACCTGTGCGAACCAGCAGAGGCTATCAAGTCCCGAAAATGGGAAAGCCAGTCATCACAGCCATAGCTGTACTGCCAACTACATAACAGTCTCAGAGCATAACTGCCCCCCAACCTTGCCATCACACCCTTCCCGAGGGTCTCAGGCTAAATGAGACACATTCTCTCTGGTTTAGAGAAAACAAGAAGATGTTGGTTTTAACAACAACATGCAAGTTGAAGGAAATAACTCCTGGACCTCCAGAGTGGACAAAAGCCTCTCAGGGATAAAAAAATTAACTATTTCCTTTAGCAAGGGCTTGCAGACCACAGTGCATCAGCAACTTCAAAATGGCTCATGCCAAACCAGAGTTTGTCTCCGTTAGCAGTGGTTTGGTTGTCAGACTTGCTCTCGAACTCTCACTGCCAAGGGCTTCTGACCAACACAAAGTTGACTTTGAAAGCTATATCCACCTGGGGACTGGCTCTGCCAGGATGTCTTCCACTCAAGCTGTAAATGCAGATGCCAGCTCCTCAGCTGAAAAATACAGATGCTAGCCCTGTTCCTCCCTTTCTCTCATTTCCACTGAGTTGTCCTGCTTTCTGGTACTAATGTACATGAGCCTGCAACAGGACTGGAGACCTGGGCTGAGATATGCACAGTGGTCTGAGCAAGACCCAGGGTTTGTGGTGAGGCTGTGAGGTTTTTGGGAAAACAGATTGGACGCTTTAGTATGCACAATAAAAAAATCAGAGTTACACTGGTGCTTGCATTACAGCTCTATGTTAAGTGAGTTCTAATTTTTGTGATGCTTAATTTGCAATTGTCCTGCATCAACCATTTTATATAGTAACAGACAGACTCCTTCCAACTGTAGGAAAGGGACCATTTTGCCGCATTTTTCAGTACAGGGAACAGAGAAGCTAATCCCACAGCTTTCACTGAATGATGCGCCAAATCCTCATTCATAAAGGCAAATTACCTTTAAAGGTTACTCATAGGTGAATGATTGTAGGCCCACAGAAAGCACTTGTTGGTTTAATTTGTTCTTGCATTGTCTTTAGTCTGTCCTGGTATCACTACTGAACATCCTGTTTAAATCAAGTCCATGTATTTTTATCTCCACAGCTGTGAGGGGGCAAGTCATGAGCACTGTGCTCTCAATAAAGCAGAATCTTCTCAGTGAGTAGAGTGCCAGTGGCAATACACCAAAATATTGAATCCGAGAGTACAGCACATATATAGATTTTGACAGAAAATGAAATTATTGTAGGCAGTTCTATTCTCTTGCCCCCTCAATTACTTCTGTTAATGATATATTCAAATCAATAAAACTATTTTAACTAAAACAGAAAAAGAAATTGCATCAGCTATGTTTGGAACCTATTCCTGAATCTTTCAAATTGCTTTCTGTAAATGAAGAAATGTTTTTCCCAGCTCTCGTGGGAATGAAATTTTCCTTTTTCAGATTAAAAAGTAACTTGCATCTAAGGAAGAAATCAAATGAATAGTGTGATAGCGTGATGCTTTTTTCAGGGACCTTTTGCTCCACCTATATGCATGTAAATACTGCTATGACAGGCATCCTTGCTTCAACCTTGCCTAAATTTCCTTGTCAGCAATCCTCCCTTTTCCTCCATATCCTTTAGCCACTTATGACATGTCTTTACTCCTTAGTGCCTTGCAATACCTGGCCTATGGTAACTACCAATTTCAATGTTCATAATAATTACATCACTGTTGCCATCCACTGCTTTGTTGCTTTCAGGTTGTGTTTCTGAGCTTATCATAAAACAAAAAGCTGCTCATCTATCTGAGAAGTCATCAAACAACACTGAGAACAACACACATTTATATTAGGAGAATGGCAGACAGACATCCCATTGCACTAACAACACCACTTTGGAGACTTAATGCAATGCAAACAATATTCATCCCAACTCTCATTTGAGTTGCACTCAGATTTACTATTCAGATTCTCCTGCAGGAGTACATCTCAGATCCCTAAATAACAAGTAGCACTGACTCCCTAAGTGATGCCTTCAGTGCAGGTTTGGGAGCTGTGTGAACAACAGCAATTCCAGGGTTGCATTTCCGAAATCATGGGGTTTACATTTTACCTTCCTGATGTTCAGAGTCTTATTAATGAACATGTGTTTCCATTTCTATAAGATCTTTTCAACATGTCTGGCCATGTGTATTATTTGCCTAGTAATCTTCAAGTGTGAATCTCAGGTGTGAATTTACTTACGTGATTTGCCAGTGGCAGGGGATGAGATGGGACAAAAAGAGTTGGAAGGTTAAGGAGATTGTTTCTCCTCTATTAATGCCAGTTGCTTCAAGGCAGGAAATGTGACCATAGGGTCACAAGGCAGTGCTGCCCTTCCCTTCGGGCTAAGGCTGGAACTGAGTTTATCACTGCTGAAAGGAAAGGTACACATTGCTGCGATCCAGACTCAGCACTGGAAGTGGTTTCTTCAAGTACAATTACAGTCCTGGAGAGCACAGTGATTGTAAAAGTTCTCACACATTTTCAGTGTAGTGCTTTTGTCCTATAGCCACCACCCTTCCTCATGCTGTGTTGTAGCACTGATCTGCATTCAGTGACAGGGTCTTCAGCTTGTGCAGAAATTTTGCAAATTTACTGGAAAAGCTTCAGATAAAGTTCAAAAGAGGCAGATAATGTTCATTAGCACATCAATTCTGTAAAGCAATGCTTTTATTCATTCTGGGCCATGAAAATTAGCTGGCTGTTTCTCTTCTGACACTTAGCAGTACAAAGCTAATGCTTTCAGACCCAAGTTGCTCTGAAGTTACCAATTTTTATTATATCTTCACCAATTTTCTTGACGGACTCAGTCTTCTGAGCACTGACTTGGAGCAGCCTGATCTGACCTGACTTACCTGACCTGCTTTTCCTTTCTAAAAGAATTTGTTATTTTTACAATTCTAAAACTTTGGTTTCCAATTCTCTGTTATCTCAATGTGAAATTAGATGTATATCCTTCAATGCTTCCAAGCAAAGTAAAATTCTCTTGATTGTGATTCAGTGCTGAAATATGGCAATGAGTAGAAGACCTTGTCCAGACAGCTGTGACCCTGGCCCTTGTGAGAAAGGAGATGCTAGACTACTTTCTCATCTGATTCCTTTTCCCATCACAGTTACCAAAACTGCAGGGAGGAAAGAAGTAGGGAATGGAGGGGCAAGGCAGAGCTCTGCTTATCCTTGTTCTGCTTTGCTGCTCCAGAGGGAGTTTTTCTGAGGAAGTCTGAGAAAATCAAAAAGAAGTCAAGCCCTTAAAATTTCACAGTTTCAGCTATGATGCCATAATAGTCTATTTTTTGTACAGTATTAGAATGATGCAGTTCACTTCCCTTACTGTCACTGCATAGGATTCGTCCACTTAATTTATGCATCTTACTTATCTATAAGCATCTGTTGAAAAAGTCCTCTATGAAAGTGCTTCAGTTAGCTGCATTGTCAGTGGAGAGATGTAAGAGTCTTTGAGGACCTCAGAGAAAGGCCCTACTCTGACACATTCATTTACATGGAACTGATTCTCCTTGGCCAATTCCTTACGGCCTCCTGCCGTGCTGTGCCAGCCCCATCTCCAGCCTCAGAGCCACCCTTTGCATTTTGCTCAGATGTGTTCAGTCAGTGCCTTTTGGTGTACCCTCAGTAACAGAGGCCATGTTCTTAAGACATTGCTCCTTGGAGTCTGTTTCTCCCATTTTTTTCCTCCGTTTCCCTTTTACCTTGGCTCGTGCTGCCAAATTAACACCAGTGAAATCTTGGAGGCAGGACCAGTGGGCACAGTAGGGCATAGCTCCTGTCATAGGGAGTGGAGTTTCCTGGGAGATTAACTTTAGCATCTGGGTCCATTGAATGGGATTGTGCAGCCTGGACATGGATCCATCCCTTTCCCCTTCCTGAGAGGAACTGCAGCTATGCAGGTGGAGGGGAGGGCACACGTCTCTACAGCCAGTGCAGAGAATGGGAGTGTCAATTCCTGCATGGAGCTGCTGCTCTGGAATGGGCAGGAGTTTTTCTTGTATTAGTATTATTTGTGACTGTACTTTTCTCCTTGCCTTGAGTAGTGTCTTTTTGGGTCAGATCAATCACAGCAAATCATGTCATGTAAAGCGTGAAATGTGGCAGTTGGACAATTTTAATTGAAAACGTTTTATGAGTTCCAGAGAGAAAACAATCATTCTATAAACTAAAACTAAATAATAATTGAAAAATTAAAGTTAAAATTAAAATTAAAAATGTTTTGAGCCTTCTTAGTAACCCATTTGAAAATCTGGTTGCTGTCTCATATAGATGAAATAACCCTGCAGCTTTCAAACAGGATGAAGTTAACTGAGCAGGTCTTTTCTCTGTCTTTCAATACCCAAGCCCCCTTCACATTGCCAGTTTAAGACAAGTTTTGTCCTGACAGAGACAAATACCAGACAAATACCTGCACTGAGGTCAGTACAGGATTAGGCCTCCATTAGTGGTGTCAGTGTATATGAATTTTAGGGTAAAACTCATCCAAAGGCTACAGGTGAAGAAGAGTTATTCCGTGATTGGGTATTATGTTTATCTCCTGAAACCAAATGTCTTTACATATCATTAATCATTCCTGCACAGGTCTGAAGTTTGGGGATAACAACCAATAATTACGACAAAATAATTAAAACAAAAAACATGGCAAGTGCCAGCCAATAACAAACCCCCAAAAGAATCCTATTGCACATCTGATAGCAACTGCATGGATTACGTTAGTCTTACTTTATACGACTTAAACCAGTTGTTTGCAAAGCCTTGAGCACTGGTTAGAATGAAGTCTCAGCATGTTAATTCCTCATCTTTTTGATAACATACAATTGCAGTAATTTGGAAATTATAGTTTTGTATACACTAGTTAGTGATAACTTTTTATTTAAAAAATAATTGCAGAGTTTCTGAATTATATGTACTGGCACCTGCCTAGTGGGATTTTTTTACAAAATAGCATTCCTCTGCTTGTATTCAAGAGTGTGTAACGAACAATGGATGTTGCCAGAAGAAAATAGCAAACTATTATAAAATAAAGATGTAACAGTAATGCTGGATATAATGCTGGAAAAAACAGAATAGCAATCAGAAAACTTTTCTAGCAAACTGGCTGCACTGTTGGTGCAAACTGGAATAGTCCTTTGGGCTTTATAAGGTTGTGATGAATTACTTCAGCTGACAAACCCAACACATTAAATTTCCTTCTCATTCTTTCCCACCATCTATGTAAGATACTAAAAAGAAGAAATAAATAAGAAATAAAATCCATTGTCTTGATAGATGAAAATGAGCAAAACTCTGGCAATCTGGTTAGTCCAAACATAGATTTTATCCCTTTCACCTAGAAGCAAAACTCTGGCAATCTGGTTAGTCCAAACATAGATTTTATCCCTTTCACCTAGAAGCAAAGGAGCTGGACAACAAAAGATTGGAATACCATGTTTTCCTAGCTGTACACCTGACATTTTATAAAGGGAGAAAATACCTCCAAGAATATGGACTTTAACACTGTGAAAGCGCCAAGAAAAAACTTGTCCCTGGAGGGCAAGAATAAACTAAATTTCTTTTCTGGTGAAAGAGAAAAAACAATAGCAAACAACACATGAGTACAGTAGATTTATCTATCTGACCCAGCACAGGTGTAGCAACCATACCTGCTTGGGACTGCAAGCTTGCCATCTTGAAGAAATTTCAGAGAAAAAGAGCCCAGACAAGCTGGCAGTTCTCCTCTGTGATACCCTGGTTTGACAAACATTTAACAGAACACTTCTCTCACCGATTCCATTTTGGCACAAAAGCAGGACGCAGGCAGCATTGTTTTTCACAAAGGAACAGGCAGCTGTCTGTCAAAGGTCAGATATTCAAGCACATGTACTTGAAGCACAAGCGGCAGCTTTGTCCCATGTCCCAGGTCTGATGCTGACAAATGGGGCAGATACACTCAGAAAGGAGAGGCAAAGGATGAAGCCCTGAACAAGCTCAATGGGCCTTTCACTGTGACCATAGAACAATCTCAGTTTGGAGTAATTTTTTTTTGGTTGTTAAGTCGGGTAGGTGTAGATAGAAAACGTTATATAAGTCACCTATGTAAAAACTGCAAGCAAAACACCTGGTCTAGTTGTTCACAAGTGTTTGATGACAATGGGATCATACTCTTGATGGAACTTGAAGGATCCACAGCTGATGGTGAATCCCTGGCCCAACCAAAACTAAAGGATCCCAAGCCTGGGGGATCATCCACTGACTGATTTTGCAAGAAACCAGTCTGTGAGTCATCAGAGCAAGGTCTACTGTGGGAACAGCAGCAGTGACAAAGAGCTGAAGGTTGTAGCCGCTCCAGCTAGACCTGCACAAGCATTTCTGTCCCCGAGACAAAGACACACATCTGTGAATAACCTGGGTTTTAGATGTCATTGCTCATCATATCCTTTCCTGAGCAAGGCATAAGAGGGAAACAGAAAAAGGTAAAGAGCAAGTTAAGAACCACGGAATGAGATACTACATATAGATCCCTGGGACAGGGACGGTGTTAAAAAAGAGACAAAAGATTTAAATTTGTGAATCTGTTGGATTAAGACCCAAATAGTGGGTTCCATCCTACAAGGAGGAGATCTACTTTGTCTGGCTCTGCAAAACTTTGTGAGCCAAAATAGCCAAGACTGGTCTGGTCCTGGGTCTATAGCTCAGCCAAATGTGGGTTGATGTCACTGTTTAATTTCATTGGAAATTCTTTTCCCAAGCCCCTTAATTAATTTAAAGTTATTTGAAGTACTTCCACAGATATTCTGCAGGTTGGGCAGACCCAAGATTAGAGTAGTTCTGGAGCATTTTCCGGGGCTTTTAGAGAATGTCAAGCCTTACTGGAATAGCAACTTTTACAGTGTTACTGACAGACTTGTAGTGTGCAGTATCATCATGAACAGCCTTCAGGACATGACAACAAAGGTATTTTACCCTTGACAGCAAATTCAGTAGCCTTTTTTCTAAATTGTTTTCCTCTTCTCCTAGGAGCAAACAGGAATAGGATGAAAGCATATAGCTGAGCATGAAATAATTAGTTTCTATGAGTTAAAAGAGGTGGGTTCTTTTCCCTTGCTTGAGATTTATCATTTTATTTTGAACAGTGTCTGCTTGATGTCTGTGGTTTCAGAGAAGGCTGTTCAAGTTGGGAGAAGTTGTTTGCCTGGCTGTACTATGTATCTTCATAAAACCAGCAATGTAGCTGCAATTCAAGGATCATTTCTTCTTCCGTTCTTTGAAATATCTAGTTAGAAAGAAAATCACTCAGGAAGGAGTACAACAAAAAAAATTAATTATAGCAGAGAACTTGTAATGTAATGGTAAGAATTGTGCTGGCCCTGTTGGATACAGATATGATTGGGAAGAAGAATGATCAGGAGGCCCACAGCATTTCTCTGATCAGAGGCAGTTCTCATCAAAGAAATATCTCATCTGTACAGAGATTCCCCAGGTGCTTCATGACTGGCTTTTCTGTGAAGACTCCAGACCTCACTTAGTGAAATGATCTCATTATATTGGATACTGCTAATACTTGTAAGGGGGATTAGCACAAAGGCTTAGCTGGATTGTAGCAAACCATACGGATTGGACCCATAAGGATGAGACAAAGCCACTGTAAAAAATTTTATATTCCTGAGTACTTTACTCCATAAATGCCAACTGAGGGTGACATCAGTTCCCAGCTCTTAACTAGCTGTGTCTGGGATGGGAGTGGAAAGGGACAGGATGGTAGGACAGTGGCGAAGATGTGGTATAGTGATCATTGAGGATGTGAGTAAACTTGAGTGCTGCTCTCAATTATTATGTCCTGTTAATATCAGATCAATAAAATATTCTGTAGAAGGAAAAAGAAGTCATAATTTTTTTATAGCTACCTGAAAGTTGAGCAGAGGAACTGGTAGAATGAGTGGCAGAAATATACTCTTATCAGGGAAAAATGCATTGATAGGATACAAAAAGAAAATTCAATAGATGGATTTGCCTGTGTTTCTTCTATCTATTTATTGGTTTATATTCTAGAGCGCCTTTTTTTCTCAAAGCTAAACTTCACATCAGAATGGGACAATGTGCTTTTCACAGATCTGGACATTTGGGACTGCAGAGGAAAAAGAACAGCACTGAAATGCCAGCAAAAGGTGTGTAAACAGTTCCACACAGTGTAAGATTAGGCAGTCTTTATCTACACCAATGAAATATCAAAACATCTCTTTCTGGTCTACAGTACAGGTGTGACAACCAAAGAATCTGAATTATTCTGTCTTCCAGTCTCTTCTGTCATGCTTTATTTGGCACTTTGCACATAGAAGATGGATTAGCATTCACAGTTGTGAAGAGCTCTGCTTGCTGATATTACAGAACAAAATGGTATTTGTTGAAATACAATTCCTTAAATATCTTTGTTGGTAGGTTGACCCTCATGGAAAACAGGTGCCCACCAAAGCTGCTCTATCACTCCCCTCCTCAGCTGCCCAAGGGAGAGAAAATACAACAAAAAGCTCATGGAATGAGAGAAGAACAGGGAGAGATCACTCAGCGTCATGGGCAAAACAGTCTCAGTTTGGGGAGATTAATTACATTTGCTACCAGTCAAATCAGAGTAGGACAATGATAAGTAAAACCAAATCTTAAAATACTTCACTCTCACCCTTCCCTTCTTCTTGGGCTCAACTTCACTCCCATTTTTCTCTAACTTCTTCCCCCCTTCATGGGAGATGGTCCTCCACAAACTTCTCCAATGTGAGTCTTTCCCATGAGTTGCATTTCTTCTTCCAGCATGGACCCCTTCCAAGTGGTGCAGTCCTTCAGAAACAAATTGTTGCAGTGTGGGTCCCCCGTGAGGTCACAAGTTCTGCCAGCAAACCTGCTCCAGCATGGGCTCATCTCTCTGCATGTCCACAGGTCCTTCCAGGAGCCTGCTCCGATGTGGGCTTCGCATGGGGTCACAGCTTCCCTCAGGCATCCCTCCACTCAGTTGTGGGGTCCCTCATGCACTGCAGGTGGATCTCTGCTCCACCATGGGCTGAAGCGGCACAGCTGCTTCACCATCATCTGCACCGTGGGCTGCAGGGGAATATGTGGTCCAGGACCTGGAGAGCCCCCTCCCCTTCCTTTCTCACTGACCTTGGTGTCTGCAGGGCTGCTGCTCTCACATTTTGTCAATCCTCTGTCTGCAGTTGCTGTTGTGCTGTAGCTTTCCCTCTTAAATTTGTCACCCCAGAGCTGATATCACTGTTGATACTGGGTTTGATCTCAGCGAGCAGTGGCTCTGTCTTGGAGTTGGCTGGCACTGGCTCTACTGGACATGGAGGAAGTGTCAAGTAACCTCACAGATGCCTCCACTCCCAGTCCCTCCCAGTTCCAAAACCTGGCCAAGCAAACTCAATACAAATAGGTAGCACTCCTTATCTCAGAGGGCACGTTGCAGGCAGGTCAGCCCGCAAGCACCTAAACACTGTCAGCAGCTGTTGAGACAATGATTTTATTTTGATAGCAATTTAGTTGCTTGAATTAGCTCATTTCTGCCAAAGGTAGACTACAGTGTTCAAATGGGGGAAAGGTGATCATTACAGATAATTTGCTTTATCTGTATGAAGATAGAATAATAGTGGGAGGTGTGTGTACTTTGACTAATATTGATTAAGTGGGATGAAATCCTCTTTCAATTTCTTTCTCTGAAGAGCAAAGCAAATTGGTTCATTCATTAAATAATACACAGAGAAGAGGCCTGTTCCCAGACCATATACTGTTTAGATACTTCCCACTTCTTTTTGTGATTGTCTCCTTTTGGTGGAACTACTTTCCCAAAGAAAAGTGGTTATGTGGAGAATTTTAGAACCCCACTCATGATATTTACAAAACAAGCGGGCTATGTTGGGCTGTTCATCACAATCAGTTGTTCAGTGCCCTAATTAGACTCTGTAAACCCATTCTCCTGGCACAAGGAAAGTCACAGGGTTATTTGTACTGCTGTCCCAGGGAAAGACAATCAGCTGAGACCCTGACTTGCTAATTAGCAACTGCTACTTCAGCCTTATTGGTTTGAAAGTAAGAGTCGCTAAAGTCAATTTAAACAAGGCTTAAGACCACATTGTTTCAGTTTTTTTGTTTCTAGGCAGTAAGCTCTTATAATCCACTGAGGTCTTTATCTCTATTACATTAAATTTCAGTCTTCTAAAACTGGTCCCTTAGCTGTGAGAAAATCTGAGTGTGGTGCCCTTGTTGCCTTACTGATGATTCTGATGTGGAAGCCCACGAGAAGTAAATATGTTCTAATGAGGTCAAAATAATATTTGTCCAGCTCCCTAGTTTATCTGAGGATGATCCAGTTCAAAACTACCTGATATATATATATATATATATATATATATATATATGTGTAGAGTAGCAACTGGTAGATCTCATTTCCAAGAGAAGACTTTTTTGCTTTTCCAAAATGATGCTTCTGATGCAGTCACATTAATACTGTCAGGAGTAACCCCAAATTACTCTCCCAGAGAGTAGCAGAATGTGATGCTTTTATTCTAGGATTTTTTTTTTTTCCCCACGAAATATTCTAGGGTGGGCTGATCATTTCAAAATACTGTGATTTATTTTGGAATAAAGTGTTCACTGGAAGATAATGCCATGCAATTTCTGTGCATTAACAATCTTATTTATTTTTAATTTAACAATGAGATATCACTTTAGGAGGGAACCTTTCCAAGTCATCCCTATATTTTAAGGGAACTTTGAGTTTATTCCTTGACAGTTCAGCATGAAGAAGTACCTGTTTCTGCAGCTGAAAAAAATGTGTGAACAGGTGTATTAGAAAACTGTTGACAGAAGGCTGGGGGTTACACATTGGGCTGAGAAAGTAAGGACATCTTTAGTGGATAAAGTGCAGGAAATCTCAGGGAAATGAATACACTCAAAATCCATATTCCACTGGAGACTGTCACTAATTCCTTATTATTTCCAGGAGGATTGAGGCTGCATGGCTGTACAACATGAATTTGAGGTAAGACCTTCTGTGTGCTTTGTTCAAAGGAAAGTACTTTGCAGAGGAGTTTGTTTACTCCTGCATGCAAATGAATTAAAAAAAAAAAAAAACCCCAAAACATCTTTTGCTTATCAATCAAATTAAAATCTTGAGAAACATACTGCTTTTTTTTTTTTTTTTCCCCCCCCATCAAATGCATTTGTTTTGGGCCTGTCACTACAAGAAAGGCACTGAGGGGCTGGAGTGAGTCCAGAGAAGGGCAATGGAACTGGGGAAGATTCTGGAGCACAAGTCTGATGAGGAGCTTCTGAGGGAGCTGGGGTTGTTCAACCTGGAGAAAAGGAGGCTCAGGAGCCATCTTATCTCTCTCTACAACTGCCTGAGAGGAAGTAATAGACAGGTGGGGGCCAGTCTTTTCTCCCATGCAACAAGCGATAGGGCAAGAGGAAATGGCCCCAGGATGTGCCAGGGAAGGTTTAGATTGGAGATTGTGGCAACTTTCTGCACTGTAAGGATTGGAACAGTCCGTCCAGGGGAGGGGTGGAGCTACCATCCCTGATGGTATTTAAAAGATGTGTAGATTTAGCACTTAGGGACATGGTTTAGTGGTGGGCTTGGCAAGGGTTGATGGTTGGGCTCTGTGATCAATTGTGTGATTCTGAGTACCAGAGAGTTGCAAGAATATGGAATTATAGGAAGAATTTCTCATACTGTGACTCTATAGTATCTTTCCATATTCACTTTTGTCTGTTTCATGGTAATAGCCAGGGATGATGTTATACAGATTCTTAGAAAGGCATATGACTCTCAGTAGGAATAATGGAAGTGTGAGTGACAGAATAAATTACAAAGGTAAAAGAAAACCCTGCACAGGAAGATGGTGCTACTGAATTAGGCATATTATCTATTATCATTAAAATAACTATATTTTATCAAATCATAATGTGACCAAAACCAGGCTAACTTGAAAGTAAAGTATGATGGCACACAGAAAATGGGATTTTATGATGTGTTCTCTGTGGCCTGAGTGAGGAGTTTTGATAATTCCAGATAATTTCTAATGGATGCAGAAATAAATCTAAAAGCAGTAATCAAGTTCTTTTCTCACTGAGTTCCCTTACAGCCACATTACACCTGTGTTTCTATAAGTGATCAGTGAGTTTTAGTATCCACCAAGAAACAGTTGCTTCTTTTGCTTTTGGAGAGTGAACATTAAATGTACACCTGATACCAGCAGAAAAAGTGAGTGCGACAAAGAATGGCACCCAAAATTCCCTTTTGTTTCTCAAAACACGGGTCTGAATGAACAAACATAGGTTGCAGCTTAGCCTGCTTAGGGTTTTGCTTAGAGACTTTTCCCATCAAGGTGCATGCAAGATCATAATTCATTCCCTTTAAATTCTCCACAAAACACATTTCTCCAAGGAAAACCTATGAATTACTCTTCCAGACCTCTAGGACCTGTTTTGATTTAAGTTTTGCTTTTTAACTTTCTCTTCAATCCTTCTTCCTACCACAGCAAAGGCACTTTTCCTGCTCAGCTACTGCATGCATCCTCACAATTCTGGGACCTGCCATGTCTCCCGTTGAACCTGCTGGGCAGTAACCGGCACAAACCAGCCCTCATTCCTTGGTGCGGTTCAGAGCACCACAAAACTGAGCCACTGTTGTAACTGGCTGCTAGATCCTTCTCTGAAGGTTGGGAGTCAGATTTGTGCATTGGAAGTGCACAGGCTCTGTCTGCCTTGCTGTCTGTCTCCATGCTTGTGAGTAGGCATTTGTCTGGAGAGTAGGTTGGCCTTAGATTTCTTATATACTTCACATTTAAATTAATTTCTTTCCTACAGCTCAGTAAGTTATCACAAATTAATAGTCAAATTGAGCCTTCCAAGTACCAGATTTGACAGTAGCATTACTATGTTCTCTGCACACTGGATATCTTGTGGGACTATGGAATGGGTGGAATCATGCTTCTCCTCATTCCCCAGCTGTTGTCCTTTTGGGAATATTATAATTTCTCGGCCTCCTTCACCATCCCTGCAATTTCTCAGCATTCATTTCAGCCTCCCCCTGTAAAGGAAGGGCCTGGCCCAAGGTATGTGGCTGTGACAAGCAATAAAGGTGGAAATGAGTGTTTATTTTAACAGCCTCTCCCAATACAATCTGCATTTACCTCTGGCTTTCTACTTGCCTTTCACGAGAGAAATACTTCAATGCTGTGCCTGTGAGTGAAAGGCTTATGTTTCAGAAAGTACATCTAATCACTGTTGCCAGCAGAAATAATAAAGGTGACAGGCTTTCCCATATGAAGACACACTCCTGTCATGTTTTTATAATCATTGCTTTATTTAAAATGGAAAAATCTTCCTCCTCCCACTCAGTATGTCTGCAGGACCAGATGCTTGTATTAAAAGCTGCATTACTCATTTAGGTTTTTTCCTCCTCTCTCCTAACATGAAACCTACAGGACTCTGAATTTAGAAAAACAAAATGCTGCAGTAAATTAAAAAATACTTTTTACTCTTCTCATTAACCACATTGGACACCTTCATTCAGAGTCCATTCTGGGCCCAGGAAGAGTGTGACTCTGGGGAAGCAGCTGCTTAGGCTGAAGTTGGAATACAAGAGTCACTTTTTGACAGACCCTTAATGTCACTGTGCCTAATTTTTCCATGGTGGTTTTTCTGTCCAGATACACATGGGAGAGGTTCCCCTAGGCAGAGGTACTACCATCCTGCCCTTGCTTTTCATGCCCTTTGCTGAGCATCAGAGGCAATCTCTGCTCTTTTTTTCTCCTGCTTCTTCAAGTGCAGACTCAAAAGCTGGCTGTATTGGTGAAGGCATTGCCATGGCTTCAGGGAGCTTAGGTTGGGCTCTGCACTGGTGGAGGCAGAATTCCCTGCCTTGACTTTTATTACTATTATTGTTATGAAACACAGGTTATTTAGTTTATTTTTCTGGCAGAGCTCTGCTGGGATGGCAAAGATCTGCCATTCAGCCCTGATTTCTATGGTCAAGAGACACCCTTGCTGCATGACTTAGTGTTTGCTAGTCTTTCTGTCATTATTTCTTTATTTACTTGTTTTGAGCCCCAGGGTGGAGGTATGTAAGGATAATCAAGTATTCCCTTATGATGGAAGCTGTTCCTGCAGGAAGGCAAACTTCTTTCTTAGAAGGAAAAAGGGGAGTTTTGCCAGTCATCGAAAAATAGGTTGGAAGGGGGATTTGTAATGAGAGCAAGGAACTCCCCATCTTCATTTCATGAAGCTTTATGTGTGTGTATGAGAGGCTGAGACCAGACCCCTCCTCTGTGCCGGTGCAACTGAGAGCAGCAGGAGGTCAACCCAGATTTTTCCTTGGCCGAAATGGGCTCTGCCGCAGCATTAGCAAGGTGGAACAAGGTTTGACCTCTTTGCTATCTCCTTCAGCATCACCCACTGAAAGCTGCTCTCAGACTGCAGAGAAGCCAGGAAAAAAGCCAGAGCCGTGGAGAGGCAGGGACAGAAGAGCAGGACTTCCATGCAAGTTTCTGTTCCTACCTCTCCGTGGACTGAAATAATTCACAGGGAGACACATGATGTTGTACATTTACTTATCCATGAAGTAGTCTCCAGAAATCAGTTCTGATTAAAATATGCAATACTACTTGTATTAAATGCTAAAGAGATACTTTATTTCTGCTGACATACAGATAATGGAAGCTATTTGGAATGTATAACATATTTTAAATAAAAGCGCCACTGGTTATAAGAAATATCTCCTGTTCCCCACACACCCTCCCCCATAACTGAGAAGAAAATCTGGTGATTTCGAAAGCATGTCTCCATCTTTTCCTATCATGAGAATACCTGAAAACAAAAGGTTTCCCTTGTAATGAACAGACAGAGTCAGATTGCTTCTCAGCTGCCTACATTTGCTATTAACACATAAATAGGCCTGAGTCCAGAAAGTTTATCTGCACTCAGAATCCTACATCTTGATCAGTTCCACTGTGTTTTAAAATTATCAACATTTTTACCTTGTTTTGTGCAAAATTGCCTAAGATTTTACTCAGCTGCCACCTGTTAGAGTACAGTTCTATTTCTGATGTCAGTTTCTATTTCTTTCTATCACAGACTGCTCTGAGATATCACCTTCAAAGCAAATAGGAAAAAAAAAGTTTATTCCCTTGAGCAAGAGGTACAAGCACTATGAAATAAATCAGACAAGTTGACCAGGTTTTGATTTGCTAAGCTATAAGGAGAGAAAATCTTAGTGTCTGTCTGTCTGCCTATCTATCCACTCATCTCACACCTAGTGTTTTGACACACTTGGACCTTATTTTGGTAAACCAAACCCAGATCAGTGTTGCAAAATTAAATATTAGGAAATAATTTAAGGAACTTAAATAAAGAGAATAGTACACAGTTTGAGCTCGGGGGAAAAAAAGGCAGATGAAAAACTATAAGGTTAAGTGCAAAAAAATCTAAAATAATTTCAAAGGAGATGTTTTCAAATTGCCATGACAGCAGCCTTTCAACTGTGTGCTGAAGAAACAGGAAAGTTACTAATGATGCTCCTGATACTTCTCCCACTGTCTAGAGTTCTGGCTTCAACTTCAAAGGGAATAATGCTCACACCTTCTATTTGCAATATAAAGCTCTCTTCATGCTCAGTCTAAAAAGCAACAGGTAGCTTTCATGTGTACCAGAAGATATGTAGAGGAAAACTTCCCACTGAGATGAACTCAGCTCAGAATCCTCTGCTCAGGCCATGGAAGGCTCTTTTCTGGATCTCTGTGCAGCTGCTGCTACAAAGCTGTTTGTTGGAGCCATGGCTGGAAGCACTGATGTGCTCTCAGCAAGCTGTCTGTTTAGCTGGTGTGAATGGCTGAATCTCCCTGGCAGCAGTGAAGGTTCAAACATTTACCCCAGCAGAGCAGTTGAGCTAACAAATTCATTCTTCTCCAAGGAGGGTGTAGGGTGGCTGGTGCAATCAAATCTGCACTAACCTTAAGCTCCCTCATCACAGCAATTACAGAGGTGAAAATATTAACATATTACCCTGTTATTTGGTACATGGCATCTGAGGGACCGGGACCAGCAAGAGTGGCAGTGTAATGTAGGCATCAGCATCAGGCCTGAACTCGAAGATGGCTCAGGGCTGCTGAGTCTGTGCCTGCCTTTGACTCTTTGGTGACCCCAGGGTTGTGGTGGCCTCTGTGACGGCATTTGGCCATCAGGTAATGGTGCTGCATGACGCACCTGCCTATTTGATACCTGAAAGACCATATTTATGCAATCAATGGACATGAGGTAAGGAGTGAAATTTGTGGAAAACATATTTTTTGCCAAACTTCTGCTTTTCCATGAGCAAAATTACTGTAAAATTGCAGTATTTTTAGAAAATTGTCTCCCACTCAAAAAACTCTGAATATTTTTTCTTTGCAGTTTTGTGTGAGATGTTTTCATGAAAATTTTGAAGAAGGTAGTCATATTTTCTGGCTGTATTTTAATTCCACTTGGGCAATTATTGATCACGTGGTCTAGCTTACAGTTCTCTGATTCTCTTGCATTAAGAATGGGAGGTGAAATCATGCTGACTTTCTTTTCAAGGAGAGTATGTTATATTGTGAATCTTTCTGCTAGATAACTAGGTGGTAATTAACTCGTCCATCTTTAAAAGAAGCAAAAGTGGGACATGACGACTGTGATTCACAATTAGCAGCGTGTTTCCTTTTCATTATCAATGCACACTATGCTAGGTGAGCATTTGATGTGTGACATTTATAACATATACCTTTCCTTGGTCTAGAGGTATCTGCATTTTCCTATCTGTGTGTGTGTGCTGCCCACTTCAACGTTTTTAGCACCCACCTTGCTTTGATCTGGCAAGGCTGCCTTTTCCTGAGAGCCCTTTCATTACCCTCTTCTCTGTGTGCCAAGTTCCTTGCACTGAGTACCAAGAGTAACTTCTCACTGAGCATGAGTGAGCACCTCTCATGCCACACAGAGGAGTAGCTGCTGCACCAAGATTTGCTTGTTGTCAGGAGAGGAGAGAAATCCTTCATTTTCAGACCGTTACAGATATCAAAGGATGCACAGACAGGTGCAGAGGAAGCAGATGTAACATCAGATGCCTACCTTTCTGCGAAAAAGTCCCAGAAATGCCAAAACCTGTAGGGTGTAAGCACACATTGCAAAGAAATCCTTGGTTACATATGACTGTGGATAACAAACTGCTTGGAACTATGGTTCCTGTTGAGTTCAGAGATTGGAAAGTGCTGCTTGCTTGTTAAATTGCTATTAGAGAAGATTTTTCAGGTCTCCAGCAGGGGTTCCAAGCAAAACAAGTGGTATTTCAGATTGATCTTGTGTGGCAACATGGCTGTCGGATCTGTGAGATACAGGTATGAACTGCTTCCCTGGGATGCTCCAGTCTTTCACTTCCCTGCTAGAAATAGTGATCCGTTGTATGTTTTCTTATGGCTCTGAGGATATTCAAGACAAGCCACTGTGCAAGCACACAGGAATCAACCCGGACCCTTTGGCACATTATTGGTGCATGTTAAAAATGTGAAGTTAGGAGACCTTTATCTCTTTTATTCAGATATAACAAATGTTGAAAACAACCTCCATCAGTGGGGAAAGACAAAAATCTACAACAGCAATCTAATAGCCCAGGACACTCATGTGGGAGATAGGAAGCTCATATCCACGTCTGTGGTTTAGATCAGGCAGAGAAAGGATCCTACATATTCACTGATGGTTTAGATTACCAGGTTACTGCTGAGCGGCTCCTGTTTCTAAACAGAACTTTTCAGGCTCCTTATGGTAATGCCAAGATATGCCCACCCAGGTAAGAATGAAACATGCGCATACATAGAGATCTGATGGCTTTAAATATGGAAAATAAATGACATAAAATGTGGAAGAAAAGCATTCAGCATCTCTCAGTCAGTCAGCATCCTTCATTTGAACAGTAATCAGATTTCATAAAAAACAGGCTCTTGACTATGTAGAATGGAGGCGGTGGGATCTTCCTTGGCCTAACTTGTAGCATGCCAGCAAGGAAGGGTTTGCTCACATTCACAGAACATTGAATACATTGGCTGATGAAACTAAAAGGTGATACTTTTCTTTTCATGCTTTTGGTCTTCAGACTCCAAATACATGGTTTACCTACTTAAAAAATACTTTCGATTCCAACAGAATACATTGGCTGATGAAACTAAAAGGTGATACTTTTCTTTTCATGCTTTTGGTCTTCAGACTCCAAATACATGGTTTACCTACTTAAAAAATACTTTCGATTCCAACAGAATACATTGGCTGATGAAACTAAAAGGTGATACTTTTCTTTTCATGCTTTTGGTCTTCAGACTCCAAATACATGGTTTACCTACTTAAAAAATACTTTCGATTCCAACAGATGTTGACTAATTTTCTATCATACTTAATATTGTACTGCACACTATTTTCCTGCAATAGATGTATATTTAATCTCTTTTTTTGCAGAGCTTGAATTTTTACTTTCCTACCTTTTCATCCTTGCAAGAATAGAGTTGACTCTTTCTGACTTCTCCCCATCCTACTTCATAGATAAAAGGACCAATTTTTGGAGACAGTGCACTGTCTAGAAAATATTTTTTGTGTCAATAAATTACTTGTTCCTTCTCAAAGAACATTTCTATATCTCTTACTGACCTCTTGCTCCTGGTGTGCTTGAAACATTTATTGGTTCTCTTACCATTCCCCCTCACTATGATCTTTGGGATTTTCCACTTGATTTCTCATGTTCTTTCTTCCTTTTATTCTTACCATCTTTGTACTCTATGGCCAGACATTGTTGCTGTTGTGGCCAATAGATGAGGTCACCAGCTACATGCCTGTATTTGGCAGAATTGGCAGATTTGTCTCTATTTATGTTATAGTAATATCAGTCAGAGACCAGAGCTCCAAAATGTTGCCATAACTTCATTTCCAGTCCTTGCCTTGAATAGGGTAGGGGCTGAATAGGCAAAGAGTGGCACCATATGTACAATATTTAACTTTGATCTGCTTTTCTTTACTGGAGTGATTTTCAGCCTAAGCATGAAGGAAAGTCAGATAAATATTTATCAACTTGATTCTTATCTGAAACAAAACATATGCTTATGTATTCGTTATCAGGAACACAGTAATATAAATAGCATGATGGCACATACATGCTACAGATCCAGCTCAGGAAATGTTTGATTTCATACATTTATAGGAAAGTACTATTGGATTTTGGTGAATATGGCATAGCTTAAAGCCTAAGTGTACTTTTATGGAAAGCTGTAAAACTAGAAAATCTATGTTAGCCACTCTAAAGGACAGTAAGTACAAATATTCACACAAGGATGAACCTTCAAGAGGTAGAAAATGCACATAACTACATCAGATGTTCGAAATGAGAAGTCTGACATTTTCTTTCTTAGCCTGCAGTAAAGAGAAGCTAATAGTAATTTCGCAGAGGTGCCTCAAATCACAAAGTATTTCTGTTGCTAATGATTTCAGTAGTATTATATTTATTATAAGCAATTCATTAGCATTGCCTTTTCCTATCTTATCATAAACTTTCTGACAATGAAATAGCTGAATGTTGCTCTTGCAAAAGGAAAAAAAGAAGAGAATTGATCAAAGGTTATCACAATGTTAAAGCTAAAGAGATACAAAAAGCTCTGGTTTAATACCAGGAAATGACATATTTTTTGCTTGTTTTAGTGTTTTTCTCTGGATCGCTTCAACAGGCGTTAACAGCCAAACATTGCCAAAGCCAACAAGACTGGCAAGAACAATGTCCATATTTAGGGGACTTTGTGGAAAATACAGGAAGGTTTGAAAATCCTGATAAAACTGACCCAGAGACCAGCACCCACTCCTTAATTTTGCTGCCAGGATCCTGGGAGACTCCATTCATTCCAGTGATATTTTTCAAGTCTGGAGGAGGCAACAAAGCCAAGTTCTCCCCTCCAATATACTCAGTCCTGTGTGTGCTGCTGCTGTAGTCTGGCAGAACGCTTTCTCTAGCAGGTTTTTCACAATGAAAAATCCCACTGTATTTCCTGTTCACCTCACCGTGGTCTTCGTAAGAAAACAGTAGGGTTACACAGCCACCCACCTACCCTGCTCCTCTGGGTCCTGGAAAGACAAGATGCCCTCTACCATTTGAAAGGCAACTGGTACCTCAACTGAGAGAAAATGATAAAAAATGCAGTTGGACCACTATGCCAAATCATGCAAAAATATAAAAAAATATTACTTTTATGGCTGTAACTTCAATGAAATACAAAATGGTGGGTTTGTGCAGCTATTTTCACCTACTGGAAAATGGTTCTCATTGTTTTCATGTGTTGGTGTTTCACAAGGGGACAATACTAGTATTCATGCATTGTGATAGAGAAAAAATATTCTGGGGGATTTTGATTGGTGATAAGATAGAAAGCAGAGGCATGATGAATAAGGTTGATAAACAATAATGTGCTAGTATGAAAAACTGCATGAAGAAAACAATAGGTTTAAAACTCTGAGAAGGCACATGAAGGATCATGAGTAGAATAGCTATGCATGGCTTAGGGAGTTTAGGGTTTAGAGAGAAAGGCTATGGATAACAATTTAAAAACACTGTTTATCTTCTAAACATCTCAAAAATCCCCAAAAGAACTGCCTGTTTAGCTTAATCTAGCTTTTTTTCTATAACATCTGAGCAAGTTTTTCATTAAAAGTAGTGAGTTTTTCATTGTGATTTTTCTGGTGCATTTACAACTGAATGTTCAAAGACCTGAAGCAAGAAGTTATCTGCTTTATTTTACAGCAAGGGAGAATAAGAGAAAGAAATTGAATTTGTACAATAGAAAGAGGAATGGATATCTAAAAGGATTTTTATCCTGTTTTTATAAGAAAACTAGACTTATCCTACTATGCTGTCTGTGCTCTTTTGTGTCTGTAAGCCAGACATAACTTTAGAATGCGTTGACTAATTTCAACTTAATGGGCAGAAAGCTAGAATTATCAAACATATCACCAGAGACAGAGCATCTGAACTCCCACTGAGTTATCCTACTATTACTAGACACCAGGAATGCACACCCAACAGGGAGAGTATGGAAGAAAGTTAGAGACAACCATTCAGTGCAAGCAAATTCTTCTGCTTGCAGTGCTTCTGGGAAGTGTGGCAGTTCTTTTCATAACTTGGAGCAAAAAGATGGCTCTGTCTCAAAATGGAATCCAAAATGGATACAAACTCACTGGTTAGCAAGAAAACCACAGAGACTAAGGTTTTGGATGTTTATAATTTCCATTTGCATTATTTGGGTTGGACTTTTAAGATGATCAGTTTTGCTTCCAGGAAATTCTGGGGATACACTAAAAATAGAGAAATGGAGAAAGTGGATAGGTCTATACTCAAGCTGAAAGAGGAAGGTGAAAAACAGAATCATGTAAATAGTGGAAATAGCATGGAAGTGTGACATATGGCTATTTCACAGAGACACACCTGAAGGGTTTACAACAAAGAGAATCATACCTAAAGGAGCACCAGACAGCAGAATAAAATGGACAGCAGTGAAATTTAGGAACTTCAGCTAGTCTGCCACAATACATTAAAAAGTTTTTATGCCTACCCTATGTTTCCTTATGAAGAAAGCACTAAAATTGATCCTGAGATGGCAGAAAAGATCTTTAAAAATGACAAGTTTTAAATGAAAACTAGCACATCACTTGGGGTTGTCCTAGTAGCTATCAGAAAGGGACCTTCCTGGGCAAACTTCCCATGTCTTTTCTCCTCCACACTTATGGGAATTATGTATGAGAGGTTCAGAATTCAGAGGAACAAGATGAGGAGTTCCTGACCAGATGCCGCCACCATCGAAATGGAGCAGCATGAAAGTAAAATTAAGTGGTGCCCATTAGAAGAGGAGAAATAGCTCTAGCACTGCCCCAAAAAAGACCTCCCAACCACAGCTCAGTTGATAGGTGCCACTCCTCAAAGGCACGTCACTGAACTTTCAAAATTTGTCCCAGAGAGAGGATAAGAAGAAGGAATCCAGCAGGGAGGCTGGTGTATCTGGGGTACACATAGGAGTTCCAGACAACAGTACCTCTCTGAAGGATAAGGTTAAATTTTCTCTTGCAATTGTAGGAAAAGCAAATGACAATACAGCTGAACTATAAATCTTATCAAAGTACTATCAAAAAAGGGGAAATCATTGATTCATTTTTGTAAATCAAAGTTGAGCTTCATTGCTTTCTCACCCTCAAGAGCTCAATAGTTGCTATGGAGAGCTTCTACACAAATATGACATTGTATGTTGAAGTGAGAACCTAGCTGACAAAAAAGTCTAGGAAAATGCAAACATACACTTCACAGGGGTTCAGAAAGTATTGTTAATTTAGGTGAATAATGACTGCTGTAAATATGTAGTGCTGCTTTAAAAAAATAAAGGGTATGATTTATTAAAATGTGAGAGTTGCAGATAATAGATTTGGTTTGCAAAGCTGCCATTCATATAACTTTTTGTCATTTATCACAGCTTCAATAAAACAATGTATAATACAAATAACATTTAAAAAAATAAATGCATCGGCTTTAGTAAAAGTATTAATTATTATTTTATGCCTAACACCAGAACAATCTGATTATCCATTTTTCAAGACTCAAAGACATATTTTTAATAAATCATCAAAAAGCACACTCTTAGTTTAGAGACATAACCCTCTAAGTATGGAATTATCCAGGCTGTTTCTTCATTTTCCATTACCACAGTGCTCTTTCTGATTTCCATCATGATTAATGCGAGCTGAGATTATTGTTATCATGAAGTGTTTTCAGCTCTTCCTGGAAGGCAAGTGTGTGGAATATTGCATTTCCATCACCTTATGGTAACAACTGCGGATAATACGGGTCTGGAACCTCAACAGAACAATTACATTTGTAAGCAAAGAATTGCATAAGGTTTAACAATAAATCAAATAACGACTGGATGAGAGCACTTTGTGGAATGTTAATCATTTTCATAGTCACTAATATGACAGATTGATGAAGGGTAAAGGTTTCATACATAGCTAACATTAGTTAGTGATGCGTGAGGAGCAATTTAATTCAAAAAGCTCAGAATACCTCTTTTTAACTAGTACAGTATAGCAATCCCCTTGTTTTTCTGAATATTGTCTGCAGAGAGCTCAGACAGAAATGCAGAGACAAGATTGCACAGATGGCATATAGTTCAGATGTAGTTCCTGCACTCAAAATCAAATCATCAAAGTATTTCTTGCATCTTAATTTGTTTCCAGATACAACCTGAATAACTCTGCAAAGAATATATTTCTTCTCAGTCAGTCTGCTTGGTGATATTGGAACCAAAATATTGCCTAAACTGGAAATGTGTGAGACTGACATTTTTCAGGGTGGGTGTATTCTGCCTATTTTCAAGCACTGCTCTGCATATTCTGAGTTCAAATTCAGAAAACATAATTTCCTGAGCATGGCCTGAGCTCACAATGAATTTTGGTGAGATGGTTCTTTGTTTTCTATGCATTTGCTCACACAAGCAGCTTCTGCTGAATCACAGCTTCCCCATTCACATTACCAAGCAGCCTTTTGCATGCACATACTCTCAGGGTCTCACCTACTTTGTGTGGTAAAACAATTGATAACAGGATTTTGGTGACGATGGGTGACTGTAAGAATAACTGCACTTGTTGGACAGAAGGTCTTTTTGCTGGTGTTTTAATAGTGGCCAGGAGTGGATTCTTAGAACATCGAAGTATAAGCTGATTCTTCTCCAAGTACCAGAACCCTGAGGTGATGATATTTGCAGAGAACACAAAGTGGTTTTAGTTAATCAAGACTAGAAAGATTTGAAGGATTTTAGAAGGACATTGGGAAAGGAGGAGACAAGGGAGTATCATGACAAATGACATTCTGCTGTTCTCAAATGTCAGGTAAGGGGCACTGGAGGTAACCACCTGACACCTGAACCGCTGAGATTGGCTGCTGGGTTATACACTAGGTAAAACTGCATGAGTAAGAGACATGGACACCAATATGGAAAATCCAGTAAATCTCAAAAGATCAAAAAGGAATGCCACATGGCAGGATGTGAGTAAACGGTATAACAAAGCCAAAGATATAGAGAAGTTTCTGTTATTTAAGTGAATAATATAAATCACATCTAGTAAATATGAATTAATAAAGCCATCTGACTTGTAAGTTTATTGAGATTTCTGAATATATCCATTCCTCATGTTGCTGTGTTTGTTTCAAGAATTTTAATAGCAGTAGCACAAACTTTGAACTTATTCTGTAATGAAATCTACTGAAGTTACAATGATACCCATGCGTTCAATGGGATCCCAATAGTCAAGGAGACAGTAGTACTCATAAAAAATGCAGTGAAGTTCTATAGCACTTTAAAATTGTTCAGATACCATATATTTTCAAAACTAAAAGAGAAAAGGTGACTAATGAAATTAATTTTAAATGAAGTGCAATTTTTTCCAATATACCTGTCAAAATAATGAAATGCTCTAAGTACTGTCAAATGTTACTAGGAAATAAATATATAAAGGGACACTGAATTACATGACTTTTTGTCCTCTATTCCATGACAATTTCCTCCAAATCTAATTTGAACTTGGATTGTGGTTGCAGTGATATTCCAAATGTTATTTTCAACAAACTCCTATAATTTACTAATAAGCACTTGTATTTGTGGGAATGACAGTAGAATTGCTAATTATTTATTAAACTTTGGTTTTTGTGTCTTCCTTCTTTCTAGGTGTGGGGGGAAGCAGAGGAGGCATTTTGAGCTACAGTACTGAAACAGTAGGCAAATATATCACATACTGAAATCTTAGAATCATACACAACAAGGATTGCATAGTCAGGGTGCTCTGCACTCTAGATCCTTGTCAGAGCTGTCTACACAGCTGCTTAACTTTTACCAATTCAATACATATCAGTGCTGGAAAATAGTTATTTAGCTAGCACTGAAAGCACCAGTTACTTGAGCAGTGTTATCCATCATTGTGACTGCTTGCTTGAAACGTCTGACATTTACATGATTATCCTTGGGGGAGGGACTTTGCTGTTGTTTTTAGAAATATTTTCTCTGTCTCTAGCACCTTATTAACCTGATTAGGGATTCTTGTACTTCTACTCTTGCTGCAAAACAGAATTCAAAAATGCTGTGGTGCCTCACACAGGAGTTGATTAGGGATTCTCTTTGAGTTTGCCCGACCTAAAATACCTAATATAACTAAAAAGGAGGATAAAAATAGGATTTTGAGTCCTCAAAATGAATTTAAAAGAATATGAATATCTGCAGCAGTGATCAGGGACTTGGTTAGTAACAGACAGTGTGTGTGTAGCAGCATAATAGAAATAGTTCGTTTTTTTCTAGAATGGGCATAGGTACAATGATAGAGAAGTTGCCTTATACCAGAGCAAATATTTCCATGTGGAAAAAGCAGAAAAAGAAAAAGAAACTGATAAACGATAACCTTAATGCCAATGCAACAGTGTTTTTACAAAAAGGTTTGTTATTCAAGACTCTTCCACTTCTAGGGTATGAGTGTTTGTCATTCACATCCTTTATTCCCTCTGCCTGGCATAGAGCTCTTCTGCCATGATTTCAGGTCTGCTTACCTTTAATTTACTTAGCTCAAGAGCTGCAGGTGAAGATTTTTCCTTTTCCTGATCACTTCTGAAACTGATTAATTCAGAAAAAGAAATTATGTAGAGCATGTTGTTAGATTCCCTTACCATGGATTCAAGCATTCAAGATGTAAAGTCTTTTTAATTCAGACTGTGCCATCATGGCCTCAGGGCACTCAGGAATTAAACATGGAGCTACTGGCTCTCTGACATGTTTTCCCTGAGTGTGCTATAGATTTCACCCTTTGGTACCTTATCTCCAGCATTACTGCTTGTGCCTAGACAGACTTCTGTTCAGGCTCCTTTCTGTGACCAGCACCAGATAATGTGAGCTCCGCTCTATTCAGCATCCCATGTGCATTTTGTGTCACACTGCTGACCTTTTATGATACCCTATTGTGAAAATCTTTTTCTCTAGTAAAAAATCCTATTACACAAAACTGTTTCATCTCCATAATCCCAATACTTTTTGTATTATTGATTGTGCTCTGGCTATTTCTTGTTAGCCTCAGCCTAAGATAAGTTTTTCAAGCTGCTGTAAAGTTGGGTCATTTTACATTTCTTGCTCAAACTTGTCAAATTTTCTAACAGTAATAGGTAGCACTTGAATAACATTTACTTCAAACCCTTCTTCCTGCAGCTTCTTCCTTTCAGTGTTTATCAGCACTTTCAAAAGCATGTCTGATATAAGAAGCTCTTTACTGGGACAGTATTTCAATTTAATGAGGATTTTTGCAGTTTCATGATCATTTTTTGAGGTCTAGGTAGTGCTTCTCTGCACAATGATTTCTGTAATAGGCCTTCTGAAGTTTTATGGGCTGCATCTCATCTGACCTATTTCTCTTTATAAACATATTTATGCAACTTCTCACAAACAAAAACATTTGCTAGTGTCTATTTTCCAGGCTGCAAATTTAATTTTTGTGTTATAGCTAGTGTTCAGAAGAGCACACAGCCACTCAGAAGGGCAGGATATGTTGGCTACAGGCTGGATTCAGATTTTTTTGACTCAATAAGTGGGAAGAGGCGGCTGCTACTGCCTCCAACATGTTTAACCTCCTGGCTAGTTGCTAAAGATTTCTCCCACTCCCTGTCTTGCCCGGCATCCCTGTGGCGGAGTCTGGCCCTTATCAAGGTTTCAGTCTTTCAAAGTGGGAGTGTCTTGCTTAGTTTGATTCAATATTGAGCTGCTGCATTTTGTGATTGCAAACAAAAAAGGAAACTGTCATAGCTCTAATGAAAGCCTTTATTCTCAAGCCTCCATAATCATTCTTGTAGTCTATTAAATTCACTCCCCCTCAGCCACTGGCACTCAGTTTAGTCCTGTCATCTGGCCTGTTCATCTGGCCTGATTTGTTCCCTCCGGGTGACAGGCAGAGCTTGCTCCAGGAAAGGCATCTGCAGAGGCTGGACCTGATGGCTATGAGTAGTCAAGATCTGACAGAGCTGTTAATAGCTTGAACTTAGTAAGGGGGATTGTTGTGAAAAGCAGAGATATCCAGGCTCAGTCTCTGTCCTTGCCCAGGGCAGAGTGGGCACTCTGCTCACTGCTGCCCTTGGAGCTCAGGAGGGAGGAGCATGTGGGCAGCAGCCAGGTTTGGTGTAAGATCCCTGTTCTGCCTGGCCTGTGGATTGCTTTAGGTGGGAGAAAATCAGAAGCTCCTACAGGGCATCCCTTGTGTTCCAACAGCTTTGTGCAGCCCAGCCCACACTGCACAGGGCACTTGAGTCCATCCAACAGCTGCCCAGCTGCCTGGAGCTAAAAGCTCTTTTACTTGTGCACCCTTTAACCCATTTACAAGCCATGTCTCTGGGTTCACCACACTCCAGCCTGTAATAGATTTTTGCCTTTTTTCTTTTATCTATTCTCTGTATTCTTTACACGTGTACTTGTGGCCTATTATTGTATTTGTAGCTAGTTGTCCCAGTACTTTTTTCTTCCCTGGAAAGTACTGCAGAAAGACAAAATATATTCCAGTGATCCAAGCCCCAAGGGGTACAAGGCCCCTATCCTATCCTGGGTCTTCCCGGGAACAAAGGCTGAGAGCAGCTTTTTGAGACACATTTTCATTAAAAAAGTTTAGTTCCCATTTGAGGGGGAAGACAGAAAGAGGTTGAACCGGGGGGGAACTACCTTACCACTTATGTTGCTAATTGGTGATTTTTGTCAGTTAGGCTAATTTGCTAAACTTATAAAACTGTATTCACCCCATGTGGGGGCAGGCATTTGTGGGTATCTTCCATATCTGCCCCTTGGAGGCCTTCAGTAAAGACCAGCCTTTATATTACCTCCTATACTAACATTATCTCGTAAGTGTGTTGTTTTATTTCTAATGTTCTTTAAGGCATCATAATAAACATTGTGGTACTTAGGAGTTTATACTGCAGCTAATAGCAATGAACTCATGATAGAAATAAAGCCAGTGTTAACATGTATTAACTGTCACCTTCATACTTCACATTCCCTCGACAGGGCTTTAATTGGCTGAAACTGTAACTCCTGCAGTGCCATGAGCAGCTGGATGCTGTGTATGATTTGGGGCAGAGTGGTCAATCAGGGAGCAGCAAACACGGTTTGGTTGTAGAATGCACTGATTTGCAGCCAACAGACGACACCAAGAAATGAGTGAGATTTCAAATGTCAGTAAGAAGCTGATTTGGGTGCTTCTCTGTAGGCTTCTTTAAAGACTACGTTACACAACTTCAGAGAATGGATCTGGGGAGATACTTCTTCATACGGTAAATTGATTTGCTTATCAAACTGTACCAAACTGTACTGTTAACATCCCTTACTTTTCTCTGCTTAATTACCTTGAACCATAAATTTATTTTGCTTCTACACAACAATTGCAAAACACTTGTGCTGTATCAGATTAGAAATAAACATTTTGAATCAAGTAAATTTTAGAAAGATGTTTCCAAATGGCTTAATATGGATGATGGGAAGTCAAGCCAGCAGCCTTAATCATAACAACAAAATTATTCCTCCCTCCCTGAGTTCAATGACAGCAAAAATCAAGCTTTCAGTAGAAGAAGACTTGTAGTTCACACAACATTAGACACATTCTGAGTAAATCTCATTTGCACAGCTACTTTATGTTCGCACAAACCAGTGTGAAACCTGTCCATCTTATAAACAAAGGAAATGAAGATATGTTCAGAGCAATTTAGACTTGGAAGTTTCTTGCAGCCGCAAAGTCTCTATGAGTCAGCCAGATGTTCCAGAATGAATTATTCAGAAAAGGATTTTCAAGTTAATTCTGTGACGTTAGTTCCTCATGTTTTGTATGAAACAAAAAGGTGTTGTTTGTGAAAGCAAAAGAAAACCATCCAAACTTTCTATTCTTGGTACATATAGGAAATTAAGTCTGCCTCTTCAATTCAAAACTTACAGATGGGTAGGAAAATATTATGAGTTATTAATATGCCTCCAGCACGATAAAAGCCACTGTAAATATTTTAAAATATTACTGATCTCAGAGAAATGTAAAACAACCCCTGTGACTGGAATGCCCAGTAAAAAGTAACTTAGTCCTTCAAGAACACCACAGAATCATGGAATTATTTAGGCTGGAAAAGACCTTCAAGATCATCAAATCCAGCCATCAACGCAGCACTGCCAAGTCCAGCATTACACCGTGTCCCCAAGTGCCACAGCTACATCTTTTAAATATCTCCGGGGTGGTGTATTCACCGCTTCCCTGAGCAGTTTGTTCTAATGATTGACAATCCTTTCAGTGAATGAATTTTTCCTTATATCCAATCTAAACCTCCTGCGGTGTAACTTGAGGCCTTTTCCTGTTGTCTTAATGCTTGATACTTGTAAGAAGAGGCCGACCCCCACTCGGGTACAACCTCCATCAGGGAGCTGTAGAGAGCAATAACTCTGTGTCCCCCTGAGCTTCCTTGTCTCCAGGCTGAACACCCCCAGCTCCCTCAGCCACTCCTCATCACACTTGTGCTTCAGATCCTTCCCCAGCTCCGTTGCCCTTCTCTGGACACTCTCCAGCCCTTCAATGTCTTTCTTGCAGTGTGGAGCCCAGAAATGAACACAGGATTTGAGGTGTGGCCTCACCAGTGCTGAGTACAGGGGGACAATCCCTGCCCTGGTCCTGCTGGCCACATTATTTCTGATACAAGCCAGGTGCCATTGGCTTCTTCACTGCTTGGGCACACGCTAGTTCATATTCAGCTGCCATAGACCAGCCTTCCCCAGGTCCTTTTCCTCTGGGCTTTTCAGACACTGGTCCCCAGCCTGTAGCACTGCAGGGGGTTGTAGTGACCCACATAAAGGATCTGGCATTTGGCCTTGTTGAACCTCATAGGAATTTACGGTATCTTTAAGGGAATCTGATCCTTCTGTGCTTCCCATGCAGATTTAAGAGCAGAGACTCATTTCAATGTCAGGGCTTTTTTCATCAATATTTGAATGAAATTCATACACAATGTCTAACAGAATGGGATTAAAAATCCACAGTGATCAATGGATTATCTTGAGATGTAAAGTAAGCATTAGGCTTTCACTAGGCTGATTTGCCTTGGAAAGGGATTGACTGCTTCAGAGTCTCGTGTCCTTCAAAACGTCTTTCTCCTTCAAAATTCTGAATTAGTGTCCTTGATATAGAAAATTCTTTTTTCTTTCTCCCCAGGAAAATTGCA
Source organism: Dasyornis broadbenti (assembly GCA_013397935.1). Taxonomy (NCBI): domain Eukaryota; kingdom Metazoa; phylum Chordata; class Aves; order Passeriformes; family Dasyornithidae; genus Dasyornis; species Dasyornis broadbenti. The sequence goes on along the minus strand of VZRN01000659.1, from coordinate 1,754,654 downwards.
GAGATTACCTGATGTAAAATATGTAGAAAATGATGCATGTTTGCAATTTTAAAGTGTTTAATTGTTCCCACCACACATTTTACAATAAATTCAGCATTAGAACTCCCTCAGAACAAATTGCTGACTATTAAAATGCCAACTAAAGAAGTTATTGAAATTAAATTATTTGGGAAAAAAACAACCAAACCAAATAAAGCAGCCGTGGTTAATAGAGTTCTCTTAAAGGATAAGCTCAAAATTTGGAGCAGAGCAAAAAAAAGGGAAGAGTACAACAACGTCAAAAGAAAATTGGAAGGAATTTTTTTTTTTTTTAATGGAAAAATGTGGCTCAGTTCTCCTAAAAACCATGAGGAGTGAGAGTAAGAGGGCAGAAAAGATTCTGGGAAGCATTAACTGTCAGACTTGTGGAGGATAGGACAAAGAGGCAGAGACTTGCTCTGTGGAAGCTCAAGATCCTGTAATAACGTCGTAACAACATTCAAGAGCAGCTTTTCCTCTCATATAAGGTTGCCAGGAAATACAGGGAATGTGATGGAGAGGTTGACTGGACAAGCAGAGAGATGCTTGATCATAGTGCATAACAGGACATCAGACAATTCTGGAGGTGGAATGGACTGAAACTTTGCGAGTTTATGAGTTTGTGTTTCACAAGAGACAGAAGAGTTTCACATTACTCGTTGTCCAAGTATATAGTTAATTATCGTTGTATAGTTAAAGTGGAGGGCACGTTATTATCACAGTTTTCTTTCATGTCATTCTTGTCAAGAGTACAAATTTTCTGAGTTTGTCTGCAATCTTCCACCATGCCATATTTATAGCCTCTTTGCAGCAGCAGGTTTTCACTTGAAACCAAATCCACATTCTTTTCTTTTGTCTTCCCTTAATCTTTGGCTGACCTTGGTATAGGGACATCTCAGGGCCATTTCATTTCCCATGAAAATCATGACTAGGAAGAGCACCCCAAAAACACAGGAGTAGAATTGGGAAAGGAGTTAGCCTGAAGGCTGCATGTCTGGAAGACACCTTTTGCCTCTGCAGAAGAGAAAGCTTCCAAGGTTGGGGTTCCTGCCACAGACAAGGAGAAGTGGGAATGAAGATGAACCTGACTAGAATTTCACCAACCTAGAGTGAGTCTGCTTCTGAAGTTCAAATAGAATTGAAAATGTAATCGCAATCAAAAGAGATTATGTGGAAAAAAAAAGCTATTTCTCTCAGAGCAAAAGGATTAAATAAGTACCAAACTTCTTCAGTACCTGTCATTCCTACCTCTATTTCAACCTGTAGTAATTTCTGTTCTTCTTGTGTGCTTTCAGCTAACAACATGGGCTGTTTAGGCTCTGTTCTGGGCCCAGTGCAAATCATTATTGATTAGTGGATGTAAGCTGAGTTATGCTGATCTGCTCCTGTTGGTCCTGGGGCAAGGTACAGTAGACTTCTGGTAGCACCTTTGCCATTAGATGAGACCAGCTGCAGACAAATAGTCCTTCCTAAAACTGCCACCAAATGTCACGTTTCCCATTGCCTTGTCTTTCAGCTCCATGATAAAACTTTAAGACAGTCTCTAAGATTGATCCAGTGAAAACACAGCAGTTAAACAGCACTGAGGATAGCTATACATTTGTTCCCTAGAAGGCCATGATCTTTCATACGGTTCCTGCACAACAACAGACCAGACGTATGATGTTAGGTTACAACTGGGGTTTGCCACTGCTCTTTGCATGCCTACAAACTGCACATGCACAGCATAAAATCACAAGTGAAAGAAACTTGAAAGCAAAGATGTTTTCGCCCCCATCAGAAGTAGAGAGAGAATGTTAATTCCCTAGGACACACCTCTTCCCTCACAATCCCTTCAGGAATAAGATGATGCCCATTTTGCTGATTGCTAGAATGTTAGGAAGGAGAAAATCTTCCTGATTCTTAATCCTGAGATATACCACTGTACCAAAATATTAGTAACTGACTGCGCTATTACTATATTATCTCTTTAGAAATTTGGCAGAATCAATAAATTGAAATTAATACAGCTATAGAAAGACCTATGTAAACAACTAGTGCTTGTTTTCCCAACATAGTGGGCATTGTTCTTTTACAGGTATCCCTTAATTGGTACCCTAACCATTGACAGCTTATTGATTAAGTGGATGTTTCACTCTGTGTGCCTGTAACGCTCCTTTAATGGTACCTAAAGTCAAGTGTCTAGAGTCCAGCATCTAAACCTCTTAGACATTTCTGATAGTCTCAACTCAGCACTGTGTCAGCATTCCCTCAATAAATACCCTTTCCTTTGTCTTTTATTTGCCACAAAAGACTGGGTCAAAGCTATAAAAAAAATGTCTCTTTCTTCAGGAACAAAAGGCACTGCCACACTTCATCTTCCTGAAGGGAATTAGGACCCTCTTGATTAACTTCAGTGGGAGCAGAGTCAGACCCAGGATCTCACAGTATCCATTATTTTGCTTCATAAGTTACAGTTACTTTGCATTGTTTAGCTATGTACAGACCATATTCATTAGTCATTTTCATTCGTGACACAGATGAATTCATTAGTTTGTGATGCTGATTTAGATTCATAACTATTATTTATAATTAATTGCTAATGAAGGCTATTACTGTCTAGCTGATATTTTTCCCTTCTCTGCTAAATGCTACAAAGTTCAAGCATGGGAAAAGGGGCATGTCTTAGACAGGAATTGACTCATTTTAACCAATAAGCCTAAATAGTGCTATTAGTCTTCTAGAACATCAGATCTTTTCTACTACAAGTACAGAGAACTGCCTTATAGAAAGTAAAATAGTAAAATCAAGGCTACAAAAAGAGCTATTTTTGTTTTTCACAGTTGTTTGCAAATACAGCCTCATTCATCCTCCCCCTTTAGCTTCCTCCCATATAGACACACATCAGCCACAGAGAAGTATTTCTAGTGCATTTATGCACTGACAAGCGCAGGTGATGGAGCATCAAGGGAAATTCTGGTCTCTACTGCTTAAATTATAGTCTTCCAATGATGTCAGAGAAGCTATTCCAGATTGGATCTGGTGCATAAAACTTCTGAAGTCCTGCTCTCTCCATTTTCCTTTCCGTCATACACCAGGCCATCTGCAAAGAGCAGTTAAAGATAGACACTACAAGTCTGAAAGCAACATGATATGCAGACAAAAGGAAGCCTTCTGGCCCATGTCAGTCTTTGGGAAGGCAATTCTCCCCCATATAATTTATTAGTTGAACAGACAAAACAGAAAGAAAATGGCATAAATGGATGCATTTCAACTGGAATATGGTAGTTCCAGTTTTATTTCAACTTTACATTTCTCTTGCCACTCTCAATAGAGGAAACAGAGAAATTTTTGTCATTACCTCAGAAACATAATGTCTTCTTACAGCACTGGAACATGAATTTATCTCTAGACTTTATGAGGTAGCTGCTTCATGAAACCTGCTCTTCCTTTGATTTTGGAAGAATAGAGAACACACAGAGCTGTGGTCAGAGAGATATATGAAAAAGAAAAAGGGAGGAAATGAGCAGGTATCCATTCTCTCAACTGCCTGAGTACAAGATGAAAACTAGTCACACAAAGGGGTACTTATGGATCTTGCAGAAATGCTCACTGTGACCTTTTGACCTTGTTACGAGTCTTCAGCAGGATGAAGCAGGAAGAAGGAAAGCCAAGTTAACAGATATTTTTCCCCAGAAAGAATGGCTCCTTCAGGTGATTTTTCCATCTTTATTTTGTGGGACTGCTCTCAAAAGGGATTTGTGAAGAAGCACATGCTAAATAGTGTGGAACTGGGAACATAAAAGGCACAGAAGGTTGAAAAGCCAGTACAAATTGAGGGAGCCTTGGGGAGATGCTGTGAGTTTGGCATTTTGTGGTTTTGGTTTATAGAGAAGCCCTTATTACATGTGATTTAATATTAATCAGAAGAATCTATTAACTTCAATACTTTATAAAACTCTATTCAATGGCCTTTATGTAAGAAATACTACATTCTGCTTAGCATTAGATACTGATTAACATTTTAAACTGAGATATCAAAACTCCTGAAAACATTCAGGGAAATTTTAAGGCAAACAATGACTTTAGCAAATCTGAAGGATGTTAATAAAATGGTAAATGACCTGCAAAAGGTAGCTTACTAAACCAGAGGGAAATCAGAATATTTACTTATTATGACATATATGTACTTGGCATTTGTATTTTTGTACTATATCTTCCTAGCTCTTCTAATCATAAGCACCCTCATGGGCTCAACTATTCCATGCTTAACTCAAGTGTGTACAGAACCTCAGGTAGTTTTCAAGTATGTATTTGTTGATGCTTTCTTGAAGTAGTTATTCAAAAAATCTCACTGATACAGCCACAGATAATAGACAGACTCCAAGAGTCTGCCTGCTGCAGTATCCCCAGATTTCATTCTGTTTGCCACCATGCCTGGACTGTTCTGTAATTAATTAAAAGTTTAAAATGGAAGGGCAATGGGAAAAAGGAAAGGCAAGGGGCAAAAGGAGAAGCTCCAGGACTGAGTGATAGGTTGTATATTAACCCAGTAAATGCAATAGGGACTTGGCTGTAAATTGCTGATGAAGATCGGTGATGTGCAGCTGAATAATATTACCTATAACTAACATTCGGCTTGGAGGTATGGGTAGTTCATGCAGATCATTATGTTGAGAGAATGTCTGGAACCTGATGCAAAGGGGTTTTCTTTTTGGTATTCAAGGGGACATGCTTTATGAAAGCTGTTTTACTGTCTGTGAATAAATAAGACTCACACATGGACAGCAAACTGTGCAAACAGATCACAGAGAAGAACTGTATGTCCAGGAGTCACCATTTAGAGCTCTGCTTTGCCCTTTTTCCATCATTAGCTGTGGAAGGTCAGATGACAGGGCAGGAAGCCCTAAATTGTGGCTGTTCTTTATGTGTTCTATAAATCACATTCTCCATGAGTTCTGAAAGATCTGAAGAGGTTAGACCTTTACTAGGAATGTAACCATGAATCAAAATTCAGTGGAAGACAGTGTAAAAGTTTGCACAGATTTCTATAAATCTTGGATCAAAGAAGTATACACATATAATGTGCTTTACCCCCAATTTTACAATGTCCCAGCACTGCAATTTTGCACACTGGGCTATTTCTCTATTTAAAAGTAATGCTAAAACAACAACATATTTCCCTTCTTATCTGCTGCATTATTATCATGGATTAATAGCACACATTCATTGTCAAAATAAAAATAAAACTGTGTTTTGGCAATAGTAGGAGTGACAAAACATAAATAAGAGAAGCAGAAAATGATCAAATCAATTAATTTTCCTTTATAGCAATTTTTTATGAAGGAACATCAGTACTGCTTACAATTCACGGATTATAATTAAACATAGCATTAATATTCAGTGCAGCTTTTGGAAAAAATTATTACATTCAGAAGCTGGTACATTAAGATAAAGAACCAGACCTTATGACACATGTGATGGTTCTGCTGTATTTCAAATATATAAAATAAAGATGAAGGCATCTTATTCATGGGGTTCAATCTATGAACCAAAATTGCCTCTGGATTTACAAATATCTAGTTAAATATAACACTAATTGATTCAATGTGATTCATGATTAAAGGCCATCCTTGTAAATGTGGTTTCTAGTTAACATTCTTCCCAGATGTTTCCTTGACAGATTCTACATTTAAAATTATTATAATCTAAATTATTGATGTTCTTTCTCATTCCAATTATTATCAGCTTTTGCGTACTTCTTTTTCTTTTCTCAATATTTGAAGTCAGTTCTAAGGATAATTTCTCCCTGAAAAATTCAATGCCAAAGCCAAGTGAAATCAAATTTCTCTTGGTGAGGAGCTACTCTCCTTCAATGCTCTAATTTGCAGTAGTTTATAAATTTTTCTTGTCTAAATTACCTTTGTGCTGACAATTTTAGTACTTGTGGGTTTTGCTCATGTATAATTTGGAGACAATAAGTTTGAAGGAAAACTGCTTAGCCAGTTCAGTTATCTATATATGATTGTAATGTATTTTACCCTACTTACTTTTGGGATGCTGACATGGACACACACACACACACCTGTACACATATATACACTCTAGTGGATGTCCACATGCACAGAGTGTATATACATACACCAGTTCTCAGTGAAATGGAAATACTCAAACCTGTAATGGATAAAATCTCCAGATGGGCAAAATTAGGGTAGTTAACTGCTGCTAATGCAATTTTGGTGCTCTCTTACTGATATATGGCCCTGTGTTTGCTTCGGTATGTGACTTCCTGGAGTAGGAGGGGAAAAAAGTGTGCAGATGTGAAAATAGCACACTTTAAATGTTCTGATCAGTGTTTCTCAGCGTGACTTAAACATCCCCTTTCAAATCTTGTTCTGTCTTCCACACTCTGACAAGGAGTACAATAGGCCCAAGATCTGCTTCCAGAGAGAGAGGGTTTACACAGCCCCTGGAGAGCTGAAGGAGTGATTGTGGCCTATGACCGTGTTGCACAACCAGCAGCTGATAACGAACCACTCAGCTGTACCAGAGATGGAGTTAATCCGCCAGATAATGGCATTTAATAACAAATCATTACATCACACACACACACAGAGATTTCTTTGTTTTTGAAGAAAGAAGCATACAGAATGGGAGAGAAAATTATTAATATTCAAAGCGTAATCAGCTTGCTTTTTTTTTTTTTTTTTAGGAAGTTTGGAAGTTCTTTGATTATTATAGACTACGGAATACAGCTTAACCAGTCTCAGCATTAGTGGAACAGACCAGAGCTCTGAGTCTAGTGATTTTAAAGAGAATCAGGGTGATGAGGGAGGAGGGAGATGAGGAAGGAGATGAGAAATTTGCAGTCACTTTCCCAAAACTTTCCAGAAGAATATTCCTCTTTAGCATATATACTTGAAAAGTTAAAATCGTAGTGTGATTAAACTGCTCCATCCTTGACTTTTGTGGGAGGCCTGACTGCCTCCATGACCTTCTTTTTTCCCCCAAAAAACCTAGGGAGCCCAGAAAATTAATTTGTCATGGCTCATAAGAACTGCTGCTTTCTGAAGCAGAACAAATGTCTCCAGCTATGATGGGAAAATGTAACAGGATCTCTCTAATCACAGCAGAAGTGGAACTGGTACATCTAAGACAAAACATTAAATTAAATACCTTTCAAAAAGTGAATAAAGGTTTCTCTTTTGGGGATAGGGACTCTAGAAAATATTTGGTTGGCGATCAGGTGTATGCACGATCTCAGAACAACACAGGAAGCAAAGGTGATTTAGACTGAAGACTGTGTAAACTGAGGGATGTGGAGTAGAAGCAGAGAGGCTTTATTACTGCAGTTTTGAACTATAGTGGGGAAATGGCTCATAACACATTGTGGGTGGTTGCAATGCTTGCAGTTCAAAGGCAGAAACAGTAGTTGTTAGAGAAGACAGCCAGCATGATCAAATGACTGGAAATTTTCCTGTGGAGAGAAACATGACAGGAGCAAAATCTATTTCATTTCTCAAAAAGAAGCTCAAAGGAGGCTTGATTGCAACCTAGAAGAAGGTGGAGTAATGGGAGCCAAACGCTGGAAGCTGAAGTTCAACAAACTCAGAACACAAGCAGGGTGCACATTTCAAGTTGTGATGATGAATAGTCTTTGAGACAACTGAGCAATTGTTGACAAAGATCCAAGACTCTAAAATCAAGACAGACTTATTCCTCCCCTTTTCCCCAACTTCCCCCACCCCAAGGAAGACAGGTTCAAGCTAAACCAAAAGAAGGTTCAGATAAATTCTTTGAACAGTTCATTTTTCAAGATCAAGCCTAATAGTTGCAACTGTCTAGCAAATACTCACTTCTACCCCATCAATCCTCCTGCCTAAGCTGTTGGTTATAAACGGAATGTGTGGCAGGTATGTTTCTTCTGTAGACTTCTCAACATATCTCTGATTGCTAGTACACTGCTGGGAAGGTCTCTTTCTCTGTCACCTACATTCTCCATTTCTCCACATTTCAAAATGTCTTTACTACTGCTCTGGGCTGGAAATCCCCTGTGTCTGGTGCATTAGTTCTGTGCAGGGACCTGTGTGGTTCTATGCATGCACCACCAGCCTGGATCATCTCCAAACCCTAGGAAGCAATGCTATTCCTGCAGGTCACCTTCAATTCTTGGACTCCACTGGAGCTTTTCTATTTCAGCAGGGTTACATTGCAATAATGGTTGACACAAAAATCAAACCACTGTATTCACCTCTATTTAAAAAATACTTTTGAAAGGGCAATAAATATCAAAGAAATATACCAGAATAATCAGAAGTATAGTTACACCTTAATAAACTCACACAGGAGAATCTTTAAGGCAAGGAAGAACTCTAAACAACATTGGTGTGGATGAATATAGAGCATATGTGACCCACTGCTGTGTTTTCAAAGTAGGTCCTTCCCTAAGGCACTGAATGTCCTCTGCTTCAAAATAAAAAAGAAAATGCTGCACAGCATATGCTCTCCAGCCTCAGAGAGACACACAGGACCCTGGTTTAAATACATTGGTCAGTCTCCTCCCACCTGTAACTTTATTAATCTGATTAATCCATGTAGTCATGGAGCAAGAGGAAAGATCATCTTGTTGAATGGTTAAAGTACCTATGACTGTACACAGAACTGAAAGTAACTATGCTGTCAACTTTGGATCTTAAAGGCCTCAAATAAAGGAGATGAAAAGAATTTGAATTTTAATATTTCACAATAACACGTTTAAGAGGATACAAAATATCTCTGAAATATGATCACAGACCCATTTCTTACTCTTCTTTATTTCTGTGTTCTTCATCTTTCTCTTTTCTTCTTTTTCTTTTCATTCTATCTTTTTATTTACACTAGCTACTTGATACACATTTGCCTTCTGTGCCATGCAAGAAATATCTTTCACCATAAAAACACGTACCAATATTTCCATATTCTGTCACAATCCCCCACTCGTATCTGCCCTCTTTGCCAGCTGGGCAAGCCTCACTTTTGACATCAGCGTCTACATATGGACAGATACTCTGGTATCAGCAATTGACTACCTGGGAAAAGAAGTGTGACAAAGACATTTATCGGTGAGGTACATCCATTTTGGACAGCCTCACCAATGGATCAAACCCAGAGACGTTGCTGCAAGTAAGAAGGAAACCCAGTTGTGAATGCAAGTGAAAGAAAGGATGATGTAGAAATGAAGAGTGATATTTCCACATGTGCTCTTTCAGTCATACTGCTGTATTAACAGAAGTTTTGCACTTAATGATCATTAATCATGTGTTGATCTCCATACAAATTATTGTAAGGGTAAATCTGATCTGTCACTGAATACCTTATGAGCTCTACTATATAAACCAACCCTGAAAGTACATTCAGGTTATTTGAGCTCCTATATGAATTTTTAAAAAAATCTACACTGCTAGCATCTCTACATACATTTGGGACTTAGGAGTGTCCATGCTTAAAAGAATTCTGCTCTGGTTTAAGAACTAAAAAAGGCTGCTACTTTGAAAAATTACAGAGGTTTTGATAACGTCAGGGCAGCATTGTTATAAGGGTTTCCATCAGATGGGATACAGCTGGTGCATTCTCCCCTGCCATCATCAACTTAACAGGAGGATTTTCAGAAAGGTTTCTATGCTATAAACCTGAAGAGTAAAGCAAGGACACTTGTCATACCTGACTGACAGCAGCAGTGGGAGGCATATATCACCATCGGTTGAGTGCTGTATATGTGTGATAATGGGTATGTTAAAAATTGATCTATATATTATTACAATGTAGCTAAAAACCTGATCATGTAGCTTTAATACATACCCTTATGGTCTGAAAAGAACAAGACTGCTCCATGATTAAACATTGCTGAAGGAGTAAATTTTACAGAAGTTGACTTAAGGGCTGAAAGATTGATGAATATGCAGGTAGAAGGCTATTTTTTTCTTTCCAGTGTTTTGGCTGGGAATCTAATTCTGGATCCCTGTTTGGGTGCTGTCTGTGGCTATCTCACACTTCTTTAATGTCAAATCAATTCAAAGAATTTAATTAATATTTTTCCTGAGTCATGCAGTTGAGCTCAGATCAGGCCTTGAGGCTTCACTGGCCTTCCACACGTCTCTTCTTGAGGGATTTCATCTATTTCTCTCCCAGCTTTTCTGCTGCATAATATGTTTTTTCTTTCCAAAATCAAATCCTCAGGAAGGAGATTTGGGCCCTTCTCTCCTGGAACAGCATCTATGACCACATCTGCATGAGGAAACTGAAAAGAATGGAAGTATTGGACAAAGTACTGTCCCTTGACTGTCCATGCTGTTAGATGTTTGGAAAAGCTGTAGGAACAGTTTTGGGCTGCGTCAGAAAGTATGGCTGGAAAGCAAAGGCTGTCTGAATATGGTTTCCCAGTTATGGAGGGGAAGAGCAGTTACTGCAATACCTCTGAGCTGTGCTACACCATTTAGTCTCAGAGTCTGAAAGCTTTTCATCACAGTTTTCAGCTCATTTATTCATACCCAGTGGCATGCCACTGGAGAGGATAGAAGTGTACGGGTGGGTGAAAAACTGAATATGACCCAACAATGTACTCTTGCAATGCAAAAAGCCAACTGCATCCTGGGCTGCATCAAATGAAGCGTGGTCAGAAGGTCAAGGGAACTGATTTGACAACACAAAGCTGGGAGGAGTGGCTGGTCCACCAGAGTGCTGTCAGAAGGACCTCGACAGGTTGGAGAGATGGGCAGGAAAGAACTGTCTGAAATTCAACAAAGGCAAGTGCAGGGCCCTGCACCTGGAGAGGATTAACCCCACGTACAGGCTGGAGACTGACCTGCTTGAAAGCAGCTCTGAGGAGAAGAACCTGGGGGTCCTGATGGACAACAAGCTGTCTATGAGCCAGCAGTGCCCTTGGGTCCAAGAAGGCCGATGGTATCCTGGGGATCATTAGGAAAAGCATTGCCAACACGTCAGGGGAAGTTATCCTGCCCCTTGGCTCAGCCTTAGTGAGGCCATATCTGGAGTTCTGAGTCCAGTTCTGGGCTCCTAGAGACATGGAGCTCCTGGAGCAGGTCCAGCAGAGGGTGACAAAGATGATGTGGGGATTGGAGCATCTCTCTTATGAGGAAAGGGTGAGGGCACTGGGCCTGTTCAGATTCAAGAAGAGATGACTGAGAGGGGATCCCATCACTGTCTATCAGTATCTGAAGGGACGGTGTCAAGTGGATGGACCAGGCTTTTCTCAGTGGTGCCAAGCAAAGGGACAAGAGGCAAGGGCAGAAACTGATGCACAGAAAGTTCCACCTGAACATGAGGAAGAACTTCTTTGGTGTGCAGGTAACTGTGTATTGGAACAGATTACCCCAGAGAGACTGGAGAGTCTCCCTCAGCAGAGATACTCAAGAACTGAATGCAATTCTGTGCAGGGTACTCTAGGATAACACTGCTTGAGCAGGGAGGTTGGCCTAGATGATCCACCATGGTCCCTTCCAATCTTGCCCGTTCTGTGATTCTGTAATTCTGTGATTCTCTTTCTGCACCTGCAGTGCTGTGTCCAGGTCTGAGGTCATCAACACAGCNTTCTTTGGTGTGCAGGTAACTGTGTATTGGAACAGATTACCCCAGAGAGACTGGAGAGTCTCCCTCAGCAGAGATACTCAAGAACTGAATGCAATTCTGTGCAGGGTACTCTAGGATAACACTGCTTGAGCAGGGAGGTTGGCCTAGATGATCCACCATGGTCCCTTCCAATCTTGCCCGTTCTGTGATTCTGTAATTCTGTGATTCTCTTTCTGCACCTGCAGTGCTGTGTCCAGGTCTGAGGTCATCAACACAGCAAAGACATGGACCTGTTGGAGCAGGTTCAGAGGAGAGCCACAAAGATGATTAGAGGGATGGAGCACTTCTCCTATGAAGACAGGCTGAATAAGTGTGGAGAAAAGAAGGTTCCAGGGAGACCTTAGAGAACTTTCCAGTACATAAAGGAGACCTACAACAAAAATGTGAAACGACATTTTTATGAGGACAGTGATTTTAAATTGAAAGAGGGTAGATTTAGATTGGATATAAGGAATAAATTCTGCGTTGTGAAGATGGTGAGGCACTGGAACAGGTTGTCCAGGGAAACTGTGGCTTCCCCATCCCTGGAATTGTTCAAGGACATGTTGGATGAGGCTATGAGCAAGCTCGTTTAGGGAGAGGTGTTTGGCCATGCAACAGAGTTGGAACTAGATGATCTTTAAGGTCCCTTCCAACCAAAACCGTTCTGTGATTCTACAATTGTATGGTATTATTAAAAATACAACGGCATGGGTAGCAGTTTAAAAACAGCATTTCAGAAAGCACAATGACTGGCACAGTGTATATAAATATGTATTTATGTGTTTATACTATTTATTTTGTATGTGTTGTTTATTATGTGTTTAGATTTTCGTTTTTAACACCATTCATCTGTTCATGCTTCTGTTTACATTTAAAGTATGTATCAAATAAGGAACTGAAACAGAACATCGAGAAGTATTTAGGTCAAATAAAAACTTCTGAACTCTACCAAATTAAAATGTTTTGATTCCACAAGCTTGCTTTCAGATTATTTTAATTTTAGAGCAGAAGTCATACTTTTAGTGTCTTCTTTTATTACGAATCCCATTTTCCTCATGGAATTGTCATCATTTGCAAAGAAACAGCAATTTTAGTTCCTGGCTAGCTGTGCACAATGAATTTATCAGCTCCTCTGGTTTGCAGAACTTGCTGTGTCATGAACTTGAATGAATGATAACTACTCTATTTGGACACATCTCCGATTTAGGATTTTCTTCAGAACAGCAACGATCATTAGTATATTTGAACAGTGATACAAGATGGAAGGGAAATCCAGACTTTTGGAAGAAAAGAGAGACTGTCAGGAACCCTTTGTCAAAACCTATTACCATGACCTTTCCCCTGCCAAGACAATCTTGCTGTGAAAGGCTTTGAGAATTGCCCATTAGTGCAGAGATTTGCTATCCCTTGTGCTATTTGGGATAATAGCTGAAATAAAGACATGTAAGTATATTTGTCATGTGTACAGACACCATCTGGAATTTGCTTTGATTGTTCCGTTGCAGGCCTTGTCTTTAATGTGTAGATTGAAAACTCATGTAAGACCAGAAAATGCCCAGGAAACATAGATAACCCTTTATGTTCTTCTTGTAAAAAAAAAGGAAAGGAAAATCCTGTTGAAAATTAGTTATCCAGCCAGCTTGGTTTTTTCCTAGCTGGAGGGGAAAAAGGCTTAAGGAGTAAAATAAACCAAAACTGTCCTTTGTAAATAGCACAGACTGGGAACTAATTATGAATTAATATTCATAAAGAAAATTACAGGCTTTGGATGCCAAGTTTCAAATCTTCAACATGCAGCAATCAGAAAAAATCCTCCCATAAGTCAGAGCAAACTCAAGTCCAACAACCTGAAATTCTACCTCCAGAAATGCAAGCTGTAAACATTCTGCTAAACAGGCTGTACACACCAATGTAAAAACTGGCACTCATTTAAAACTAGAACAAGAATATAATAGTACCAAAGAGGATTTCCTCTGAGGATTGTACCTTGAGTGAAAATGGATGCACGCCCTATTCATTACTAGTGGTATCTGTAAGATCTGTGTGCCCAGAATTTATAGTTATTGATAAGGGATGGTCTAGTGTTACATGATTTCAAAGCAGTGTGCTGATGTTTAGGGTAGAAGCCTGGCCTTGGTGCAGTCAGTGAAGTTTTGACAAAATCAGGAAAGAATTCAACATTTCGTACTTTGCAAGTTTTTCAGAAGTATATGTTTTCTTACGACCTCACTGTCTTGTTCTGTCAAAATGCCTGTGAACTTCCATCATTTTCGTTCTAGTTAGTAGGCAGCAACAGGACAGATTATTACAACAGTTGGTAATAATAATTTCTAAGACTATTTGTATTAATTTTTCCAGAGATCCAACTCTTCTCTGCCCCCACTTTGTGAGTGAGAGCTGCCCGATTCTCATTCATATTGAGTTCATTTTTCAGCACACCAGAACAGGGAGATGAAGCAGATGCTCTGAGCCCAAGAAGAAAAGAATGAACTTAGGAACTATGAAACAAAAATAAAAAAAAGAATGAAGATGGAGCAGCTGCTGAAGAGAAACATGGCCAGGCAGAATACTGAATTGAGGCCTAAGATAAGAGTTTACACATCCATGATCGTCACAGTTCTCTTTTCCATACACAGCTTCATAAACCTTATCTGTTTATAGGGGATTCTTCAGATAAGCTGCTTTAAATCAGAGGTGTCCCTACCTTAGTACTGTAAATTTGCTTTTAGACTTACTTGTGTGGCCTATGAAGCAGTAACTGAGCTTACAATAAGTAAAAGGCCATGGAAATGTGTTTTACAAGGAGTCTATAAGCTGTCTGATTCCTATGATGGTTCCACAAGCAGGAAAAACGTAAAAAGTGTGAAAAGAATGTAGCAAAACTCCTGCACTTCACAGGGCCACCAAATCAGAGGCAGAAACAGAAGAAATAAATTAGACAAGAAAGCCAAACTCTTCCATAAAGACATGAAGAGGGAAAGTTACTGGCCACCTGCCAAAGTGAAAGCTATCCCACCTTCACTAGGGTCGTGTGTCACATTCACACCTCCCTGTCAGCGCTACAGGAGAGAGACACTAAATGAAGCATAAGGGGACAAGAGATCTCTTTTCCTTAGATTGCTGACACTACTTGTGTGCTGGGAGATGTAACACACACCAATTCGTCATCTAGGACAAACACACACATCCCAAAATGTGCTCCTAACCCAGCTGGTGAAAAAAACAGAAGGACGTGTTGCTGAGGTGAAGGGGAAAGTTTTGGGAAGTCTAACCACTGTTAAAGTCCAAGACGTAATAGTTACTGACAAATGCCAAATGACAAGTAGAATGTGCTTCTTGTTACCGGGAGGTCACATCTCATTATCCATCTCCTAGATTTCTCTATTTAATAATTTCTATAATCACCTGCATTAGTGTGCTGCTGATTTTGACTAATATTATGACTAAAAAAGAAAATTAAATGGTAACATTTCCAAGTCCACAGAATGTTGTACTACTGCAGAAATTTTAGTGTTTCAGAACTCCCCAGAGTTATGCCAGTGCTGAAAACCTACCTACCTACTGCGTATTTTATAAATTCAAAAGCATACCCTGGATGATGTATTTCTGTTGCAAAACAAAATGAAAAGGGGCAGAAATTGGAGAGCAGTTTGAGTTTGGCGGAGGAGACTGAGTGGGGAAAAAAAAAGCCTATGGAATCAATGATGAAGTTGAGTGTCTTAAACACTCATTTGCAGTCATTCATCTCTGGCAGAAGATGTGAGCTATTATTCTAGGTGTCAGGAGTAAACCACAATGCTGGCTCTGTATGCATCTTATGTGAGCAGAATGTTTGTGCTGGTGAGTACTTCCTTGCCTCTGCACAAATTCAGTTCCTAAACCGTGTTGTTCAGGATGGATAAAGAATAAGAAAATTTGCCACAATTATTTGTATTTTAGTTGAATCCAAGACACAGAGATTTTATGGGTTTAGTTGCGGGGTTTTGGTGTTTTTTGTTCGTTTGCTTACTTGCTTGTTTGTTGAGGGTTTTTGTAGTTGTTTTTTGTTGGGTTTAATTCCAGAGAGAGAGAGCTTTGGTGGGCATGTACTTAATATTTTTCTGTTAATTTTATTTTTTAAAGAATAAAAATAAATTTCTTTGTTTCCATCAAAATCTCCTCCATACTACATTTTTCATTTTGGGAGCTCTGTTTTTGGTTACTTTCTAAATGTGAACTCAAGTATCTTTCAAGAAAGTTATCATAATAAAGACAAAAGTTTCTAATACCTCTAGGAGTTATTTTTCCTGAAGAAAAAAATTAGTAGTCAGTTTTTAGACAGTTATTCTGGAATGAAGTTCACTTATTATCAGATAACATGGCATCATTTCAGCAGTGAAACTCTTTGTCTGTATTTTAGTCCTCTGTCACCTAAACCAGATCACCATTCTTTTCTGTTTGCATAGGAATGAAGCTCTTTTGTTGCTTCAGACAATTATTTCTTATGGGCTTCAAATAAAGTGTTGATAAAAGAAAGTAAATTACTGTTATGGACTCCAAATAAGCATTTAGACTTTAAGACCTAAAATACTGATTGAACCATACACTTGACTCCTGTTCAAAACACTGTATTCTTTTGCTTTCAGACATACTATGAATGGTTATGCTGCAGATAAATTATTGTTTATATTCTCTTTCAAACATTGTTTATATATATGTAAGAGTCTGGTTTTTACCTTCTAGTTGGAATATCAGGAATCACTAGAAATAGCAGCCCTGTATAGGCCTCCGTTATCGGGGCTGGAAGGACTGGTGGGAACCAAAGGTAGGATCCAGGTGATCCTGTTTTAGCACTGCTGTTTCTCTCTGCTGACCTACATGGTAAGTGAATGTCTTCAAAGCAAGTAGGAAGACAGAACTTTAAATATCTCTTGTCATGCTTCTTGGAGATGCATTAAAATATTTCTGTCACGCACATCATTCTAGACGAGAAAACAACACTGAATAGGAGCTCTCTGGTTAACTACCATGTTTTCTTGCTGTCACCACCTCTAAGACCTTTATTACATGAACGGAAATGTACCATTGATCAACAAGAAAAATAATTACGTCTGTAGAAGGAAAAGGCCTTTGTAGATCCATGATAGTTGAAGCCAGGCCAACCATTACACTGTTTTCACATTTAATCCTAACCATTATATTTTCTGACATTCATTCATTCTCATAAGACCATTTACATTTTGTCCATCCCAAAGTCAAGCCATGTCCTTTCCAAAGAGAAACAGAATCATCTGACTTAAAAAAGATACTCAGGTATCTGACAGATGAGGGCCATTTAAGTGCTAAGAAAAAAAAAAAGATGATTAACCAGGAATGAGATTTGATTGTATGGATGAAACTTAAAAATCTGTATTTGTCCACATGGGACAACTTTTATCTTTCTGATATGGAAATCATCCTCTTATAGCTGCTCAAATAGATCTTAGAATCAAAATGCCAGGATGTTTTCCTCATGAAGTTCAGTAGAGGAAAAAATAACAAAAATACATGGGGGATAATTATGCTTTTCATAGTAACCTCCAAGATGTGTTATAACTCATGTTGAGATTTGCTTCCAGATAGGTCTGATCACACTTTGAAGCAGATCCTTGTCTAGTGTAAACTGCTTAAGCTCTATTGGCTTTGATAGCATTAGAGCAGCCTACAACAACTAGTGATGTGTGTATGAGTATCCATGAGCTTACCTTTACATGTGTGTACAGATATGAAGAGTTTTATTTAATCAGAGTTATGTAAAGATATTTTCCTGTGGAGCAGAGGGTTAATGACACATCATGCAATGATAGGATAGCCAGTATTTTAGATTTCAGAATGTATCTTCTGCAAGTATTTATCAAATGAAAGGAGAAACATATTAAGCAGTATTTTAATAGAAAAAAACAATTTGTGGTGCAAAATCAAGGGAAAATAATATACAGTAGCTCTTTGAGAAGTTACCCACTTTTTATTGAGGACTGTCTCTTTGTAGCTATAGGTATAAAGCATTTATCATTTGTTATCTCAGACACTCTGCCAACAATCCTTGCTTTAGAAATGTATTTCATCACAGAACTGTCCAGCTAAATAGATGACACTTCTTAATGCTAAATTTATGGCTCAATTAAAGTCAATCTTACCCTATCAGCTTCCTTGTGTGTATACAATTAAAATAAATAAAATGGAAACCCATCATTTCTCATGTCATGGTTTTCAAAACAGAAAAAATTTAAATCAATGCTCTCTTTGCAGGTAATGGAATTTAGCATATGTCTGTAGGCTGTGCTACTTTCACCTGAGCTGATAAAATGCAGTCATTGCTTTTCTTTCCTGCAAATGAGTCATTTATTCATGTTTTGTAGGCTTAGGGCTGACATCCACACAAAAGATTGTGCAAATTAAAGATTTAGGAGTGGTGTTATTGGGAGCTTGTTTGTTTTACCCTCCAAAACAGGTCCACAAAGGCTTTTCAAAACCCACAGAGCTCTGCTTGCTGTCACTGTGCTTTATATGAGGCAAAGAAACGACCAGGATGTGACAGGGACCAAGCAAACAGCAGAGTACCCGCTCTGTCTCAGTGCTGAAGGATGGAGGGGTCCAGCCATTGCCAAATGAACCACGTTACCAAAAGGACCACAGCCTGCACATTTTCAGGATGCAGGACTCAAAAAACCATTTTTTAATTATTTTCTTTCTTGTGGAAAAAAAATATCATTGCACCACGTAGGTTATCAGAACATGGATGAGGTACAATTATATTTTGCAAGCATTTTCATTAAGGCTTAGGGAAAAGCCATCACAAAGTTTATAACCTCAGTGCTCCAGTTAATGACTCAGTGGCCTTTAGCCCTTCTATTTTTTATACAGACCTGTGTCAGAGAAACAATGTGCAGTTGTAAATAAATCCTGTCAGCACATTTAGCTGCATTAAAAAAAAATCTGAATATGTGAGGATTTTAAAGGATCTACAGGGGATAATGTTATGTCTGATCATTCTGTGGACCAGCAAATATCTGAGCTGCATAGCAAAACGTTTTCTTTTTTCTTTGTTTTTTTTTTCTTTTCTGTTCTTTTTTTCTTCTTTTTTTTTTTTCAAGAACAATGGTATGTCAGTTTATCTTGGCAACATTCCATGTAATTCAGAAATAGATGTCACCTCAATACTTTTCAACAAGCTCATCTCCAGATATATTTGCTGCTAATCTATACAGTTCTACAGAGCTGGCAGCAATAGGAGGAACTATTTATAATTACATTGATAAATCTTTTTACCTTTCAGCCAATTGATTCTGTATTTGTGCCTGCTGCTTTGTTTAACATGGTTTTCTCAATGAAAAGTTAATATGCTTCAGTAAAACACTGACACTCATAAGCCATAGATGAGGTCATTGAACATGCAGTCCAACATGCAGCATGTATGCCAGGGTAGAATAACTTAATTAAATCCTTCCTCTGAGAATTAAGAGGGTTATTCTGACAGGCTTTTACAAGCCTGGGCGTGCTTGCATGGCGCAGAGGCGAGCAGTGCAGAGACAAGGAGCCAGTGGAGCAGCTTGAGGCAGCCCTGGTATGGTGCAGTGCCTCTGACTGAGCTCGCTGAGAGACAGCCAGGATCTGCAGGCTGCATCCCTCCAGGATCTGCAGGCTGCATCCCTCCAGGCTGTGCCCAAGGACTGGCTCAGGGTGACTCTCGAATCTAAGTGGGGGCTGGAGGGGTGGCAGTGTGGGAGAAGTCCCAGGACTGACAATTCCAGAGCAGAGACACCAGCAAAGAGACTGCAGCCATGGGTGACCATGCTGGGGCTGGCATAACTCAAAAAAAAAGAGCAGCAGAGGAAAATCAGCAAGAAGCAGAGATCAGCAGAAAAAAACCAAATAGTACACATGGAATAACAGACAGAAATTACCATGCCCACAACCACAAACCTCCTGTGCCTCACAGGCAGAGCTGAGATGAAGTGAGTACAACCTGTGGTGAAAATAGGGGAATTTGAGAAAAGAAGGTAGAATGAGAAGGGCTCTAGGTGTCTATGTTCTCTTCTTGTTTCTTGTCTCAGTACCCAAACAAATAATCAGAAGCTTGCATTCTCAATATAGTAAATTAGTAAAGCAAAAAGACTCAACCAGAACAGCGCTCTGATAGCTGCTCACTTTTCTCACTGCTTAGCTCAGATTGTATGATTGCACTGGGTTTACATGGCCAGGTTTTGGCAACAGGGTAACTATAGGGGTGGCTTCTGTGAGAAGCTGCCAGAAGCTTCTTTCATGTCCAACAGAGCAAATGCCAGCTGGCTCCAAGATGGACCAGCCACTGGCCAAGGCCAAGCTCATCAATGACAGTGTTGGCACCTCTGGGATAACAAATTTAACAAGTGGGAAAGTTGCTGTGCAACAGCAACAGCAGCTGGAGAGGAGTGACAATATGTGAAAGCAGCAGCCCTGCAGACACCAAGGGGAGTGAAAAGGGAGGGGCAGGAGGTGCTCCAGGCATGAGAGCAGAGATTCCCCTGCAGCCCATGGTTCAGACCTTATTGAAGGAGCTGTGTCCCTGCAGCCCATGAAGGTCCATGGTGGAGTAGAGATCCACTTGCAGCCTGTGGAGGTTCCCACACTGGAGCTGGTGGATGCCTGAAGGAGGCTGTGACCCTTTGGGAAGCTCACACGGGAGCAGGCTCCTGGCAGGACCTGTGGACCCCTGGAGAGAGGAGCCGATGCTGCGACAGGTTTGCAGGCAGGACTTGTGACCCCGTGGGAGACTCACATTGGAGCAGGCAGTTCCTGAAGGACTGCACCCCTTGGAAAGGGAGCCATGCTGCAGCAGTTTGTGAAGAACAGCAGTTGCTGGGAAGGACTCACATTGGGGGACTGTATCCCATGAGAGGGACTCCCCAGTGGAGCAGAAGAGTGTGAAGAATCCTCCCTCTGAGGACAAAGGAGTGGCAGAGTAAATGTCATGAAGTGATTGCAGCCCCCATTCCCTGTCTCACTGCACCTCTTGGGAGGAGGTAGAAAATTGTCGATAAAGTTAGGCCTGGAAAGAAGGGAGGGGTGAGGGGACAGAGGTTGTAAGATTTGGGTTTACTTCTCATTACCCTACTCTGATATGATTGATAATAAATTAAACTAGGTTCCCCAAATCAACTCTGTTTTCCATTATAGTAACTGGTGAGTGGTCTCTCCCTGCCCTTATCCTGACCCAAAAGCCTTTTGTTGTATTTTCTTTCCCTTGTCCAGCTGAGGAGGGGAAGGACAGAGAAGCTTTAGTAAGCATCTGGGTCAACCAGGTCAACCCCCCACAATGATCAAAATATTCTTTTATTTCTCTAACATATTTGTAAAATATTCCTCTTGTAGCCCTCTAATCATAGTCTGATGTCTCTTGCTGGTACCATGATGCTTTATGCACTGGTTTCTTCCCATTATCTTTCTTCCTTTCCCAGCACCTATTGAAGGCTTTCTTCTCACCACCAGGTTGCTGTTGAGGCCCAGACACCTATTTCAGCTGTTCAGCATCAGCCAGGCTACTCAGCTCCTCTCTCCAGGATACTGACTGTCACTGTGGGTCTGACTTTATTCAGTCTTTTTGTTTCTTTCACCTACCATAACCAGCCTTTGGCTGGTTCAAACATCTTCCCAGTCAAATGTTAGTTGGGCAGTAGGAAAAATCCTCGGCACAAGTAAAGGTGTATGTAGATAAAGTGGGTGATGAATGGATTGAAGGCAGGCCCTCAAATGCAAACTTGGTGTGGTCCATGGTAAGAGGCTTAAAACTAATTAGTTCATTAAAATCTGAATGCAATGACAGATGAACATGGCTCTGAAGCAGCCAAGTGTAAGTTGATTCCAGTACGATTCATACCAACAAACTTAGAAATAAACACAAAATTATTGCTGATGAAAGTTTCTGTACAACAAGAAGCTAGGAGGAATTAAAAAAAGAAAATGTTTGGTTAAATTATTGGTAAATACATTGATGTATTTTGAAGTAGTTATATATATATATAAATATAAATTTATATTTTTATATTTTTATATTTTCATATTTTTATAGATATCTATTTTTATATATATAGTTACATATAAAAATGGATAAAGAAAAACAGTTAGTCAGTTCTGGGAAGAAGAAGTGCTATAAAAATTTTTAGATTACCTAAATGTAATCAGATGAATATGATTTTTTGGTAGTTTGGTGACCCTGAACATCCTACTAAGGAAGCAGCTCATGTGAAATACGTTAAACACAGAAAGAAGACAGCTGAAAGGATTAATGCTGTTCTTCCATGTGTAAACAGAAGAATATTAATCGAGAATGGAAAGGTCATATTACCTCTCTAAGTGCACTGACGGGATTGCCTGTTCTGAAACTTAATGGATCTCTGAATATATGAATCTGAATGTTTTTCCTTCTTTAATCATGTTACGGAAAATCTACATAGATTGCATACTGCCGCTCCTCTAGGTCCCATCCGTCCTTCCTTTTCACTACATCAGTCCTGTTAGTCCTCATGTTGTCTCCTGGTAAAAAACATGCAAAGCTATGTCTGATCTCTGTGCATTGAAGGGAAAGAAAAATCAGGCTCGTGCTTAGATCAGTAGTTAATACAGTCATTTGTTTCTTGTGTTTATTAATTTGAAATTACTGAAATTATGTGATAATAGGTTTTAAACTGACAACAACAAAACCGAATCTGATCTATACCACAATAGAGATCAAGGCTTATAATTTTCATCATTGGCAGTATTAAGACCTACAAGAGGGCTAATTTGTTTAATCCAGTGCCAATGAGGATTTCTTTTAACTTCTTGTTATCAAGATTTGAAGAATCACATTGTTCATCAAACAGTCTTCATAGGGATCATTGCTTATTATAGGTGTCAAGGGATACTTGGAGACAAAATTTCAGATCTTGACAGCTGATTTGTGCATAAAGCAGCATGTACTACATTTTTGGGCTTGAAATCCCATCTGATGTCTTGGTACTTGCATGTTAGTACAAAGACGTCCCTGTTCTGACTTCCACCTGAACAGACGTGAGGGTACAGGTTTATTATCTGTAGACCTCAGGCTGGCCTCAGGTTCTGGGAACATACTTGGCAAATGAGTACACTTTCCCTGGAAAAAAGTCTCTCTTCTCAGGGAGTAATACTTTTCTTAGTTTTTAATCTCACCTTGGGGACAGTACATTGTTAAAATTAATTCCATTCAAGATATCCTGCATGGTAATTTTATTCATGATTTGGGGGGAAATTAAAAAAAAAAGCTTCTGCAGTGTTTCAATTTTCTAGTAAGATCACACTGATGGCACCTGTGCCACTCAAGAGATATACGTGGTCTGTATTCATCTTCATTCAGGAGTGGAGTCCATTCATTTACCCACCATAAATATATGTAAGAAATGGAAAACACACTCTTCCAAATGCAAGCTAACAGCATGCTTCTAGTCAGATATAAACCATCTAAAGTAATTTTCCACCTCCCACTTCTCGAAGTGTGGAGCTGTCACTGGAACAAGATGTTGATCTTTATAATACAGCAGTATTTTGCATTCAAAGTGTCGGCATGGAATGGCTACCTGGCAGCATCTCAAGATATAAAGAACTGCAGACTCTTGCACTGGCAGAAGTAAAGACGGGCAAAGGGAGCAGAGACAAAAGTTCCTGCAGTTCCATAGGGGAGTGTAATCTCAATGGGGTTTATGTAGAAAACTATGGGAAGACCCTGAAGATTTAGAAGTTTGAAGAAGTACTTCAAAGACTCAGCTTTCTCTGTATCTTTGTGAAAATCTCCATGTAAACGTCTAGTCTTTGAAGGTGACCCAGATTCTACCTCTGTGTTTCAACTGTCATCATAATTCCAAATCACAAAATGTGATTTTGCAAATCACAAAATGTGATATTTTTTAGCAAAACTACTATGTGTAAATACACGTTTGTAAACAAGAACCAGCTTGAGCAACTCCTGTCACTAGTCACGTATCAGGGAAATAATGGCAAGTCCCTTTTTAATTCTCTACATCCTATGAAGAGTGACATTGAGAAATGCTTTTGTAAATGTCACCTCCTAATTTCTCAGTCTCCTAAAATACTGCTCCATAGCAATAGTATAATGTACTTTAGCATTCCGTAAGTAATCCCACTGTTTTAATAACAGCGTCAACACAAACAAAAGAAAATCCTTGCCTCAGACTCTAACTGATTCCTGCAACAGATTTTAAAAAAAAACCAAAAGATGCATCTTGTCATCATTATCCTGGGGTCAGGGAATGTGATGGTTAATGATTCCAAATATCAAATTATAAATCCAGTTCAAGAGTATACTTATTTCTGTAGGTAAGCAAAACCCATTATTGGTTCATTCTAGTGATAACTAAGAATAGTCTATCATGTTTTTCTAAGACATATAGTGATTAAAACTGTCACACCTAATATGGGGATGAAAAATTATGGTAAATTAGGAGACAAGAAAAATTTAAGTGTGTCCTCACATCAGGAGTGCGCAGCATATATCCAGGTATGGCCTGTAATGCTTTCTCCCTCATAGATTCACCACACAGAATACAGTTAAGCTAATTAGGGAGAATTCATTGTCTTCCTTTAATTAGTTAGTTGTTGTTAGCACACTAAATCAAATACTTGTTTCTTTCCCTTTTGTTTCTCTTTTTCTTTCTTTCTTTCTTTCTTTCTTTCTTTCTTTCTTTCTTTCTTTCTTTCTTTCTTTCTTTCTTTCTTTCTTTCTTTCT
>VZRN01000659.1:1712286-1729205 GCA_013397935.1 Dasyornis broadbenti | reverse complement strand
CTTTCTTTCTTTCTTTTTCCTTCTTTCCTTCTTTCCTTCTTTCCTTCTTTCCTTCTCTCTCTCTTTCTCTTTCCCTTTCCTTCTTTTTTTCTTGTTTCTTTTTTGTTTGCTTGCTTGTTTTGACTCCCTGAGGAGCTAATTAATCCATCGTCATCAAACAGGCAGATATTTGAATGTTCCAATACTTTGTATGGAAATCACCAAAGTAACAGGTTGGAACGGTAACAGGACAGCCCCAGCAAACATTTGCCAGTGAATTTATAAAGTTTATCCATGGCTGCATGAATATATGTTTATGGGCTACTTCTATACTAACTGTAGTGAATATATCTGCATTTTAATGAAGATAAACATTTTCACAGGCAGCTTATCTCACCTGGGTAAATAAAAGAGACTACCCACAAAAACTACTATGGAACACTGGATTGCTCTGTACTGCATTTTTTGGTCTGTGTAGTCTTGTGCTTGTATTTAGTTCTGACAGTTAAGAAAATACATAGTTTAATGGATAATATCCTGTACTTTAAAAATGAAATAATAATAAAAAAAAAAGAAACAAAAAGGCATAATTTCTAACACAGATTTCAACATCAAAGCATTTTTTATTTATACTAAGATGCAAACTGCCTTTGTTTTGAAGGTTTGGTAGTTGGATGTTTCCAGTCTCATAAGATTTCGATTGTTTATCAGTACTTCTCAAGTAAATTTACCTTATATATGTACTTCTCTTGTTACTTCTACCTTCTGAATCATTTCCTGTTCTCTCCTCCATGCCTCTTTTCTCCCTGATCCACAATTTCTAGTTTCATCTGCACTCCTTCTTTTCTCCTCATACCTCACAGAGCTCCCATAGCTCTTTCTCTTCATCCTATTACCAAATGCTTTGTATTTTCTCCTCTGAACTCTTTGTATCCCATTTTTTCAGATTATTATGATTATGCATTTTCCCTTTTACATCGTTTTCTGGAAGTACTGATCTCCTCTGATGTTACCGGGCACTGGGAATACACAGTTTCCTTATAGCCAAAGCAACCAAAACCAACACATGCAGAGCAGTCCCAGTGGCATCTCAAAGATGGTCTTCCATCACCTATGGAAATAGGATTTATTCTACTGAACTCATTTAGGTGTCCTTTTAATGCCCTGAAATCACAACACAGTGCTTTTGGGTCAGTATGTTTGCAAGGAACATTTCTCAATGACAATTCTTATAATTATGTCCTGGCTGAATGTCCTCCTTAAATTCTGGTCAGCAAAAATCCCATCAGACAAGAGCTCTCCATAAGTTAAAACCTGCAGTAGGACCTTGGATGAGATTCTAAGGAGAGATCAATAGCTTTCAGTGGAATAGCTTGAGTTCAAACAGTAATTAGCAGTCTCTCCTCTCTGGGAAAAAAAAAAAAAAAAAAAAAAAAAAAAAAAAAAAGGAAAAAAAAGGGGAAAAAAAGAGGGGGAGAGGGAAGAGGAATGACTTGGGAAANGAGAGTGAGAGAGAATGATCTGTGAAATATTTAAATCTTCACCTGGTAAGATTCACCTAATCTTGTCTTGGGCACAAAAGCACTTAGCAGAGGCACTCTTCCTGGTAGGCCCCACACCCAGTAATCATACTTTTCCCGACATTTTATCAATACTTTATTTCTTCAAAAGTAGGTCAGACCGCAGTAGAGAATGCAGGAAAGTTGTCTGTTGGAAACTGAACCATTTGCACATGGTAGAATTAATTTGCCAGTGCTCAGTGCCTTATTAGTGATCTAGTGGTGCTAGCTAAGGCTACTAAGGCTATGTTGAGTTGAAACAGACCTTTGGAAATGAGGGTTTGATAGGGCTTAAACCTTCAGTTCGAATGATCTGTCAATACTGAGAACAATTGTATCAAGTCAAAAGATAACTCTTCACTTTGACCCTTTGCCTTTCTCTAGGGATTGCTGATTTACACTGCTATACTGTCATCTGCCTACACCAGCTAATTACAGGTATGTCAAAAACCCCTGGAAAGCTGTGATAGAGTGCTGCCGAAGGCCTGACTTGATCTCTATACACAAGTAAACTTCTGTATGGTGCTGTATCACCTTACCTGGCTGAATGAAGAATAAAGCAGTAATTGAAAGTTAACCAATCAATTTTGAAAGATTTCTGAAGGGAAATAGGGTGACTTAGGCAAGGAAATGTAGCTTGAACTCTGAATTTTCCCAGTTTTTGTGGCTATAAATCAAACCCTTTATTATTTTCACTCTTTGGGGTGTGTTATTTTCTCGATCTTTCAGATCTCCCTCCTTTAGGTTTTCTGTTATACGTACAATCATATAAAACTCGTTATATAGGATTATGATTAACACTGGGATCTATTGCTTCTGCAACACATTATTGGTGAATGTATTTAGACACAACCGTGATTTTCACACTGTTCTGTAGAATTCATGCAGAATCTATACCTGCAATGGTCTTGTAAAATACTCTTGGCATTATGGATCAGGCATCTTCACGTTACCACAAGCCAAATTTTTCCAACATGCAGAGTATGCATTCTCCAAAAAAGCCCATAGGTGCTGCAAAACCTCACCAGCTTTGCAAACTCTCAGTGTATTGAAAAGTACTAAATTCAAAATAAACACCTACGTACTTGAAATAAAAAAATTGAGTTAAAGTCTCTGATGGCATGAAACAACATGACACAACTAAACAGAGACTGTCACCTATTACTTCCAGCTCTTTACACTCCTGTATTAGGGGCATTGAATGAAGTCAATGGGAAAAGAGCTCAGATGAAGCAAAAAGTTCTTTAAATATGGGTGGTTAATCCAGGGCTCTTGAAAGTGTTTTTTCAGACTCCAAAAGTTTATATGGTTTCAAGGGGGAAATATATCTGGAACAGAAATCCATTAAGGGATATGGTAATACAGAAAGTGTAACTCTCTTCAGAACTCCTACAGCCTCAAGTGTCTGGGAGTCGAGAGAGTTGTTGTGCAAAACATCATGTATGCCTACCCTACTTACTTGCAGGCAGGACACTGAGATGTAATTAACTTCATCTTCTGTATTTAAAAATTATTTTGCAATTATTTTTGTTAGTTTGTTGCTAATTCTTTCCACTCCCCTCCCTTCAGCTCCTCACCTCTCTCTGCTTTTCACTTCGATAATGTCTATGCACTTTTGTTTGTTTCTTTCTTTGATGGGTGGTGTTGTTTATTTATTTGTTTTGGTTTTTAATTCTTACATTTATCTAAGAGCTACTGGTATATGCTACAAATAAATTAGTGTTTTAAATTACAGAATGAATCCTGCTGGCACTTCTTGCCTGAGGATGCCCATCTAATAAGGCCAAGGAAACCTGTGGGAATCCGAAATCGTGTTTTCTTCAGTGGGAGTGATGTGTGACTAAGAGAGAAAGGTACTCTACTTTTTAAGATACTTCAAAACAACTCTCTTAACTGAAGCTCAGAATAAGTAATAAGCACAAAAGTCTGAATCTGGAAATCATTCTTTAGTTTCTAATCAAGGAACTCAAGGGTATAAAATCCAGAAAGCACATTTCATTGAGGACAAAAGCATTGAGCTCCTCAGTGATGCCATCAGGATTTGGTCCACAGATTTCACACTGAAATTCTGACACACCCTTAGTGTTGCAGTGCACACCATGAAGCTATAATTATTATTTGCTCATATTCAGGACTTGAGGTACTGCTTGGATGACTGCTCTCATCTAAGCAAAGCTGGCAAGCTTTCCAGTTTGAACACAACATGCTCAAAATCATAAAATTGTATTTCTCATCTGAGAAAGAAAAAACCTTATGCAGTCCAGGGGCTCACTTTTCCCTTTTGCAGGAATGAAACACAAGGAAAAATGCTTGGTTTCGGGGCAGCAAGTGGTTTGTGCTGCTATTCATGAAGTGCAGCAAAGCTGATGTTTTCTTTAATCCTAAACATGTTATCAGGTTACAGTGACTGTGGAGTCAAAATAATTTGGGGCATTGTCATTGTAAATGTTTTTGTTCACTCTTGTTTACCATTTGCAGAAAGTTCACATAAAATCTCCGGAGTTCTTTTCCAAGAGCATTTTGTAGTGCATTAATAAATACAGTCTTCTTGACAGTGTTGTTGGCAGTTCCAGAGAGAAATAAAAATAAACTCAGAACAAATCAAAAACAAATTTGTGTTTACAAAAAAGTATGCTGAGTTGAATAACAGTTTCTCATTTATTTTTTCAATTATTAAAGTAATGTATTCAACTTTACTTGAAATGGCTCTTTCCAGTTGCAGTAATTTTGAAATATATGGTCTTCCCTCCCTCTTCCCAAAAAGAGAAAAGAGAAAGGGAAATTCAAACTGAAAATCTTGACTTAAAAATTGAATCATTTCACTTGGAAAATGTCATAACAGAACATAAATTTTTTGCTCTTATTTTCTTTCAGTGGAAAAGAGCAATTCACTGAAAAGGAAATGAATTAATTAAAACTTTCTGAAAAAATAAATCTGCAATTCTGGCCCTCAAAAAATTGTAACTGACAAATGTCACACAGCTTTACTGTATGAAACTACTCCTCTTGCTTCAAATGCCACACTTTTCTATGCAACACCCAGAATAGCACAGTGGTTCTTTGTTTGGCACAAAGAAATAGTGCACAGATCTTTCTTAAAAGATGTCTCCTTTCCTACCCTTGGCCATAATGGCTTTCCCTATTTCACTTAATGTTTTCCATCAGATGATCTTGTAGTACTTATTTTGTATTTTTTTTACCTTCTGCCACAGCTGTTTCTTAATACTTTTTCTCATTTATTAACAAACACATCATCAACAAAAAGAGGGCCAAGGATAATCCCCATCCTCTGTTGGATTTGAGGAAAAATGCAATGACAAATTCGAATATTACATTGTGGAATATTTTAGTGGCTACATTAGAAACTGTGGGAATTTACAGTACTGTACTATTGCATTCTAGCACAAAAATAAACCCCAATAAAAACCTCAAAAGTGATATCAATATGATACAGTTTCAATTTTTCCCCTAAACCCTTTCAGTAAGTTCAAGTTAGTAAATTTGTTTAAGTTTATTGGCTGTGTTTTTCTAATAGTACCAGAAGAAGGGGATGGATGAGAAACAATTCTGGGATTCAGGGCAAGACTAGATAGTGGTGTCCCCTTTGGAAAGCATGTAAACAGGTCTTTTCTGAATTTGCAAGGCTTGTGCTTTGGATATTGCAATAGTGGCCTGTGAAATCTGCAGCAAAATCTGTCGAGATGCCTCCTTGGAGTCAGTGGCCTGGTGAAGGAAGAGTAGTGCTGTGGGGATTTTGAGGAATTTCTATTCCTTCATGAAAGGAATAGAAACAAAGCAACCCAGGCCTAAAGCTGGCTGTCAGGGGAAGCCTTGGCTGATGTACCAGATCATGCTACCTAATATTGGGATACCGGGGTCTGAGGGGATCAGTCGTTACCCTACTTCAGAAACAGATGGAAAAACAAGGCATTTATTTAAAAAAAAAAAAAAAAAAAGAAAAGAAAAAAAAAGAAAAAGTGATTCCTAGTAGATGCAACTAGTATAAAAATTAACATTGTGAGAACACAAGACACATAACAAAAAAGACTGCCACCTGGCAGAGAAATGTCCCTGACTTTTTGAGGTATGTAGATTAAAGTATTCAAATTCAGCATGAAGCACACGAGAGTTCTGCTTGCTGCAGGACAGGTGAGGATGGTGTGAACACATTGCTGGCTCAGAGCACACTGGGGAGGCTGACTTGAGCCTGTGCTGAACAGAAAGAGGAGTTTTACAGCATACTGTAGCTCAAAAGAACAAAGATGAACATCTACGGATATTATAGACAGGTTTCCCAAACTCATCTCAGATTTGTACTTGCACAATTCAGGGATATGTCTTCCTCATATATTTTGAGGGAAATTCTGTCCAGTTTCTTCATCAGGACTGCAGTATAAAAATTTCAGAGGCTGATGATTATGTATACAGGCATGAAGTTCAAATCATTACATTATTCTGTCTATTTTACAGTGACTACCATGTTTTCTGGTGTCATTTAACTTTGTATTTCTAATGTTTAGACTCCTAAACAATAAAATGTTTTTAGTGTTTATCCTCTTTAAGACACAGATAAAAATTAAAAACTTTAAATCAAGAATTTTTCGTATTTGGGAATGCAGAAAGCGATGACAACACTATATTTGGCATGGCACAGCCAATTACTACAGTAGGTTTAGTCCAGACTGTTTTCTTCCTCGCTTGAGATGGAAGCAAGGATACTAACATTTGCAAAAACACACTTTTATTATTTTCAATGTATATATTACTGATAGTGATAAAGAAAATCTTAGCAGAATTTAAATCTCTACCTCTACAATGTTCATAGGTTCGTGAGTAAAAAATACTCTTGTCTCATTTTCTCTTTGAGGTTTTCTATATTTTCTAATAAATTATTCATTGTTTCACATTATGATTCTTGAAATTGCTCTCAGATCTATTAAATCCCTGTATATGTAAGCTTTATGAACACTGTTTGTAAAGATCATGTAGAGTCTAAGTGCATTAGTGACAGAGGTCATGAAATATTGAAAGATTTAACCACATCTGTGAGAGAAATAAGTATTTCTCCCAGAGGCCTAAGAGGTGGCCTGTTCACATGCAACACAAAGCCCAGTGCAATATTGACACATGATATCCTGCTATTTGGAATTAATCCATAAAATAACACTAGCTCCTGTATCAGAGTATTAGGTACTACAACTATTACAGAATCTCAGGGTGATCCAGGGAGATGTTTTATCATTACAGTAGTCATAGGGAGAGGGGAAGGAAATTAAAGTGAAGAATGAAATATCCTTAAATCCACAAAAGGGTTTTTTTTTAGTTAAAGTTAATTGACTGGTAAAATCTCCTTTAATGTTTTTTTTTCTTTTTTTCCCCAGTCAAGTTCACAGCAGAATATCAATGAGGTTTGTTGAAATGGAAACTTTTCACTGTGCATAATTAGAGTAAATGAAACGTGCATCCATTCTCAATGTGCTTCTTTTATTTCTGTAAAATTTAATTTCTTTAAGAATGGAGGCAGGAAATAAATGGGGTGAATATCAGCTTCCATGAGTAGGGTTTGCAAATTTCAAGGCCAGCTCAAGAACAATGATTTGGATCAGAAATCTTCCCCTGTGATAGTGGCAAACACTTCTCAGCTCAGTTTGTGTGCCTCAGTTTTGCCTGTGAAAAGTGGGCAGTGCTAACAGGAATTAGGCATCGAGAAGCAGGAAGAATTTCCCCTCAGTATGCCACTAGAGTAGCCTGGTCTGAAAACCTAACACCTCTCCAGTGCCTTGGGTTTGCTCAGTGTCGAGTACTGTTAATACAGATAGAGCCAAACCGTGCACTGTCGTGACTTTCCTGAGAGGAGATGCCATGAGGGATTAGGCTGAGCCTGCCAAGGCCACTTCACTTGTAACCTGTGTCAGATCAGAAAGAGAGATGCGCTTGCTCCACCTCAGTCTGTACCAGAGATGGGAATACAGTTTTGGTGATTCTGACCCCAAAGGGGCTGTAACAAACCATAATTCGCTCCATTTCAGCAGTGACCCCACCAATGCTGCACTGCACCTGTTAAACCATGGCAGGAGGATGGGCCACTGAGGCAGACACAGCAGAGAGGTAGGAAAGGAAGAAAGAAAATTATGACATCCTCTTTTGCAGGTGGGGATATGGGGTGAACTTTCTCTAAGGACACACAGGAAGACTGGGCAGAGGCTAAGGCTGTGCTCTGAGCATTACCCTGACGTCCTTGGATATGTTCTCTCAAGCATGAGTGGTCTGTCCACTCCACTTGCCAGCTGAGCCTTTACCACCCTTGTCTGTGCCAGTGCTCCTCTCCCACCCCAGCTGCTGAGTGACACTGACTGAAGCCACTGCCAGGGTGGTCACTGTGAGCAGGTTTTTATGTGCTCCCTTGACAAACTGGGAATGTGCATGTGCTTGTAAGTACCAGAGCACAGATGATACATGGCAGCCTCCACTGGCCACCCTCCCTTAGATGGAGTGCTGTGGGCTAGCCACGCTCCTGGGAACACACCTCTTGTCTCAAACCAAGCTTTTCTTGGATCAAATACCCACGGAGGTTCAGTGCTAAAGCGCATGTGGGGAGCAGAAGCGATTAAATGAAAAGACACATTTCTGTTTAATTAAACCACTCCTGTGGGATTTTTCAGTGTGATTGAGCAAACCATGAAAGCCTTCTGTATGTGCTCAGGCACATGATACTCCTGGTAGACTTTCATGGAATCTATCAGGATCACTGGAGAAACCAGCATAACAGAGATCTGGAAAGCTTGTCAGATTCATTACACTGAGCTTCCAACCATGAAAGTCAAAAAAAGACAGAGGGCAATGCATATTTCACTTGGTGGGTCCAGTTTTCCTCGTTTTATTATCACTGGATTTGTAAATGTCAGAAGTTGAGACACAAAACAACAGAGGAGGTACTGTTGAATGGCTATTCCCACTCTGTAGTTCTCTACATTGAGATGCGTCATGCAATAAAACTTGAATTTTACCAAGCCTGAAACTACACTCTGCTGTTATTATTCGCTTATTACTACAGAATTGCTAAGCAGTGTCACAGCACATGCAGGGCACTGTCACACCTGACACTTTATGAGCAGGCTGCATGAGACAGAGCCTGTCCTGAAGAGCCACCAGCCTGCGCAGATCACCCTGTCCCAGGCAGGACGGAGCGCTGGACAGCTGCCTGCCGGAGCAGACAGAACGCAGCGGGGTGTCCGGACACCAGGCTGCAGCTGCCACATTGTCTGCTGGGCAGACTAACCTGACTTTAGGAGGCTTCTCAGATCAGTGGAATTAATTACTTATTGGACACGCCTATATCTCTCCTTTTAAGAAGTTTAAGGGAGATGACTAACTTTATGAGGCTGAAGGCAGCTGCAATGAGTCCCAAAGTGACATGTTCAGTACCACACAGGAAAGGACTGACTAGGGGGGATTGTGTCTTGGCTTACCACCTATTCCACATAAGCACCTTTCTTCTCCAGTTCATGAGGTGCTAATATATCATCAGTGTTTGTCTTAAACCAGACACAAATGTTCACAACTCACTTCAGGGGGAAGAGAGCCAAGTCACAGCATCCTTCATTCTGTCCCACAGCCCTTCCACTTCTTTGTACAAAGCACAAACATTTTCTAGAAACACCACCCTCTTTTTTTCATCCTCTGAAAAATGCTACCCTTGCACTTTTATTTTTTGTTTCCTATATCAACTGATGAGATACATCTAGCGGTCAAAACTGAAAATACGAAGCATATTGCTGTTAATTTCTGTCCACATAACTCTTTGTTTGTCACAGAAAAACCAAATTGACTATTTTTAGAAAACATTCATTCCTTTATTTCATTTGCCAAGAATTTCTAATCTGAATCTCAGAGAAAAAGCAATCTGTTACTCTCAAACGTTCATGTGACATGGAGATCTATAAGGTGCATGACAAACAAGTGTGTTTTCTGCACAGCGTATTCAAATTTCTTCAGTACTACTTCACTTCTCTCCCCAAAGCACAAACAGTGGTAGCTATGCCTTAAACATAGTCTGAGCCTAGGCTTGACTTAGGTGTGCTCCAGAAGAAGCTTTGTTCATGTCTTTGCGCATTTGTTTTTCTTTATGGTTCCTCTGTCAGACTTTTTACCCTGCTGACCCTCAGAAAATTTGTCATGGCAAGATGGACATCTGGTTTCAGAGGCTTGGGCAAAGTAAGCAACATGAGACTAGGAACAGAGAAGAAGAACACTGGCTTATAAATGGCAAAATCCCAGAAACTAAACTCAAGGACGGGTAGAAATGGGAACATTAACACAATATGAAAAGAGGCATGCCTTTTAAATGAACAATGTAAAGGGCCAGTCTGCTAAGGTAACATGGGAAGTTTTTCTAGCTCTCTTTTTCGCTTTATCTTTGAAGGATTTTGTTTCTCTGAATATGAGAAAATTGTATGCTCTTTTGAATAGGATTCCTTTATATGATGGAATTCTAATTACTGCCCTGAAACTAAAGTTTGTACTACAGGATAAGCAAAGTACAGTGTAGAAACTGAGGCAATCTGGGCCATATTGGAGGTGTACAAGAACTATTTCCTCCAGTGCAATAGTATTTTTTGTCCAAGGCATGTTTCAACACTTACATCCACAGCAAGAAAACAATGCTGCAAATTTAGTAGGTCTTGTATCTAATCTCCAGCTGAAGTGACAGCCATAAACACAAAAGAATTATCCCTGACAACAGGCTGACACTACTAGCACATCAGTCAGCTCTGATATGTTGATCACAGGGCCCACTGATCAGTTTCAATATCCTGGAAGGAGCTGATGTATTTGTACTAAACCATTCAAATATGCTCCGTTCTCTCTGCACAAGCTGGATGCTGTTAGGCAGCAGCTTCTCTTTCCCAGTCCCCCTCCTCCTCAAGAAATATCTGGCATGCAGAGGTGCATAAGGCCTGGTCTGGTTGTCACTTCTCCTTATATCCTGGTGCTAGGGCCATCCTGAGAGGAGCTCATCTGGAAGAGATTACTCTTCAGGGGCTGCTGTGTTTTGCATTGTCTTGAATTACTGAGGTAAAAATACTTGGATAACGCTGTTCCTGCGGTCTCTCTGAGCTCTCTGCATCTTATTTCAGGTACCACGAGCAGTGCTGGCTAAGTAAGCACGAAGTGCAGCATGTGCTTTGCTCTCTGGAGAGGTGCAGCCCTGAACAGGCTCCCGGTCTGTGACAAAGCATTAGGGAAGGTTGGGGTTGCCTGAGCTAAGACTCCTCCTGGAACTGCCTTGGGGCAGTTGCGGCCCATGGTCGGGTTGCATAATAGCTGCCTATACATAGGGCATATCAGTCGAGAAAGTCTCCTGCCCTGACAGCAGATACCAGAGTAAGTATGTAATATAAATTATGCAAATTACAGATTTGAAACAAGAGCTTTAAAGGGCAATGAGCAACTTCAGCATAGTCAAGTCAATGTATTTCAGATTAGTTTTAACAAGCAGAGAAGATATATGAAAGGGACAGGGATAATTTTTCAATAAAATCTTTTGAGGGTTAAGGAGTGAACCATAGAGTCACTTAGGTTCAAAAAGACCTAGACTTGTTTAAAAAAAATTGAATTACAAGGAGGAACAAACCTGGAAACTTGGAAATCCTGCAGCATTAGCAAACACGACATAAAACTGTTTAAAGCATTCTCATAAAAGGTAATATGCGCTCCTGTACATTGTACAGGAGACGGACGTGAAGACTTTGAGTTGGCTCATCTCTTGAGTGCAGCATGAGGAGAAAATAAATTATGATCTTCTGGGTTCTTTTTATATCCTAGTTGGTTCTTTTCCTCACTCCCTCAATTATCTCCACCTTATATTTTCATTTTCACCTCAGTTTTCACCCATCTTTCATGCTTCAAGACTTCAAATAATCTCTTTTAAGAGGAGACCTCCTTGATAGGCTGGTTATATCACAGATTTTCAATAGACAGATTTCATGTACCATCCTATGAAGAACCTAATCCTGGTTTCTAGCAGAAACAGGACACTAGGTGCCCAGGACAGTGGCACAGATCAGGTATGACAATTTTTATATGGATTGTGCCCTCTTGCTGCTTCACTACCCATTTCCTTGAATTCCTGTCTCCACCCACTCAGTCTGTAAATTCCCTCCTTTTACAACCTCCCTCTGTTCGGTTTCTCACTTTTATTTTCTTTTCCTGTTTTCCAACTTTCAAATATACACAATACTTATATTTTGCTGCTATGACCAATAGCCTGAAGATGATTAACTTGGATTTAATTTTGCATCATTGGATGTAATTTTCGTCGTGCTGTTGAGGGAAGTGAATGCACTGAGTCTCATAATCTCAGTCCATGAGCAGAGCGGAGCATTTCAGCAGTCAATACTTGCCTCAGGCATGCATTTCTCCACACATCCATCTCCTGACAGAACCCATGTTTATCAGCTTTCAGGGTATCTCTTCAAGCCTCCAATTGCCTGGTTTAACAGTGATGGTATTATCTTCAAAGTTCAATATTTCCTTAGAGCTGATGGCCTACCTATAAGCTGGGCTACCCTGTGTTACCTCTGTGTTTTACCTCTGTCTGAGGCAGTCTCCTCACACTGTCACTGAACGAGTTATTTTGGCCTGATTCAGACACTTAGACACAGCTGTTTATGTCTAAGCAGGTCACCCAGGGTTCCCATTGTACAAATTTTAGCCTGTGTCATGCCAGTTTAGACATCTGAATAGTCAGATGATTTGCAGTCTAAAAGTATTCTGAGCTGAGGTACAAGCCAGAGGAATCCCACCTATCCACTGAAATGGAATGGGACAAGGAAGGTCTTGCCCTTGGCTTAAGCTAAGCATAAAACCCAGGTACTGTCCTTCATGAAGAAAGGTGACCTTCACTCTCTGTGTAGGCAACTGCTATCCAAAATGAAGAGGCATGCAAGGCACATGGTGGATGAGCTGATTTTGGCTGGTTACGGTTTTGGATGTTAGTGGTAGGACACAATGAGAAGCTGGAAGGATGCATAAGACACAGCCAGGCAGACACTGAGAGTATGGTTAAGCAACAGGAATGATGGAGAGGTACTTTGGACTGACTGGTAGCTGAGAAAATCTTGGGAATTTGGTCATATTTCTGTGTTGTTCTATCTCTGCTTTTCTGAAGGAAACAGCACTTTGTGAGCTAAATACGTGGGCTCGCATCAAAGACCAGCCTGATTCCACCCAATTTTTCTCCCCAAATGGAACATCGTGCAGGAGCATTTTGAGCCATTAGGGTCACCACTGAGACTGTGTGGTTGAGTATTGATCTTTCAGGTCCTGAAACATCAGTGAGCCCTGCCATTTGTCTGATACCACAGGAGTGTATCATCCCTTGCTGGAAAACTTATTAGCATGTTTACCTGCACTTCCTGAGCCTCAGATATTTATTAACAGCTTTCTGATATTTTGGATTTTTTACATATGTTCTAAACCAGTTACTGACAAACAACTGAGTTCTCCTAATGGCGATTATTATGAGACAAAAACACCTTGTCTTCTAAACTATATTTTCTCAGCCTTTATCAATGTCTGCGAAGTTGAAAATCACATTGCTTTTAATAAATTAAAGACACTCAATTTCTTTTGTGTTTTGATGAATGTGAAGGATGCACAAGTTCTTATGCCTTCTGCTGTCCAAGCTACAATGGAGCTCAGCCTGAAGGTCCAGATTGTGGAAGGAAAATAGCACATGACTGGAAGGAAAATAGCACAAAAATGGCATCAGAAGAATTTTTCAGTCTGCATTTTCTTAGGCTCTGTATGTCTCCAGTAAACAGAAGTGGCACAGTGGCAGACAGCTTGCTCTCTCTCTGGCCAGACAAACAGAAATTAATAGAAAATGCTTTATTGAGTAACGATATTGGGAAAACCACCGTATGCATATAGGAACAGTAGAACCAAGAGAAAGGCAGGTCATAGACACTGGATTAATACATGCCAGGTAGGTTATGTATGAACCAGAGTCTGAGGAAATGGAGTTGGACGTGCTTTACTGGGAGACCACCGCTGGGAGCAACAGGAATGTCTTGGAAATGCTCCCCAGTACACAGGCCCCAAATGTGCAGTGCTGGCACGCAAGGCTGCAAGCCAAGACAGATCCAAGCAAGAATCCAAATGGTGCTCAAACTCCACTGGACCTTTCAGGGGGGAAGTCTGCACATCACATAAGTAAAACCTCTTATTTGAGGTGACTTTCCAGGCTCTACACAGAGTCAAATGAGGATTGGTCCTGAAAAAAAAGCAGTATTGCCTAAAAAGAATATTCTGAATTTTTCCGTGACCTGTCTAGGAAGAACAGGAACTACAAGCAGTTTTAACAGCTTATTCCTAACTGGGTGCCATTTGGGGGAGATTGGGCACAACTGTCTGGCCTCTGGCTGCCCTACTTAACTTGCTGCTTCATAAACCAGAAGATATTGTCATGCACCATTGTCTTCCTGGAGAAGCCAGCACCACTCTGCTGCTGTTGCATGTTGCATCAGCTGTTTGCCATTTTTTTTCACAGAACTTGGTCCGTGTTGTGATATTTTCTTTCAAGTATAAAGGATTTCTTTTAACCAAACCAGTATATGTGATGGTCTGCCTTCTGCTAGTTTGTTTTATAGGTTTCTTTCAGAAACACGCAGAGGAAAAAAAAAGTATGTGTAGGTATAGTACAATAAAATATATCAATGAATTTAGGAGTGGGACTTTTATTCTTTACAGAAGAGAGAAGGTGTCTCTTTTCTTCTAATATATGTCTAAATGGAAGAAGCTCCAGATGGTTGATGATTATATTTGGTTGCTAAGAAGTGTCTATGCCTTTAACATTTGCAAATTCATCATTTTCAGGCAGTTATACTCCTAAAGACTTATGATCAGCTTATTTGTGACAACATGGAAAATGAAAGAGGTGCATAATAACACAGAAAACTCTTACGCGGTTGCACTATCAATTATTTCATGGTATTCTTTGGATACTTCAATGCTTACAAAACATGAAGATTGCATAGTAAGATTTTTTTTGGCTGCAACATTTCAGTAGACCTGTTACTATAACATACCCAGCAGTTTGCACTGTATGCTAAAAGAACATTATATCCAAACATATAATGCCCTTTGGATGGAAAAAAAGTCACCTTATGATCACTTTACTTACTAAAAGCATTTTTTCTCTTTGTATCTGTTGCCTATTCAGTATTTTAACTAAAAATTGCAATGCTGAAGTGTGGCATCTTTTTCCCTATTTTACATGGACATTTTTCTTTCACAATTCAAGGTGAAGAAAGACATTCCAGACAATGACAGACGGAGAATAGTATAAAAATGCACACTGATTTAGATTTTCAGAACTGATCATCACTTTAAGACTGTAACAGCAAATTTATGTGGTGTTTCCAGTTTACTAGACGTTAAAATTGATTAGCACTTTTTGAAAAGTACCTTGCTAATCAAAGTAAATTAAGTAATGAAATTCCATGATTGCTAGACAGTTTACCATTTCAGAGGTGCTTTAAATAAAACCAGTTTAGAAACATTTTCTGACAGCAGATCAGCTAAAACTATTACTTGCACTGGGAGAAGATAGTTTTTTCTTTCATGGTTTTTCATATGTAAATTCTCATATTTTTTCAGTAAATAACAATCTTAGTCCATATTGCTCTATTGGATATTTATTTTCC
This sequence comes from Dasyornis broadbenti, assembly GCA_013397935.1. Taxonomy (NCBI): domain Eukaryota; kingdom Metazoa; phylum Chordata; class Aves; order Passeriformes; family Dasyornithidae; genus Dasyornis; species Dasyornis broadbenti. The sequence goes on along the minus strand of VZRN01000659.1, from coordinate 1,713,958 downwards.
TTTCTTGCACTTCTCAATTCAAGACTTCATTGTGTTCATCCTGATAAACAGTTCTGTGTGCTACCACCCTGCCTGCTACTCCAGTACAGTACAGAGGAATAATGCACAGACTACAATCTGGAAACCTAAATCTGCCACACCAATTAGAAATAGTTCCAGTAGGACTGATAGTCTAACAAATCTAACACCAGACTCCCTCCTGAGTGCATATTTTATGTTCTAGAGATATGTATACAGTTTTGATGGGACTAATTCATGAACATTATTCTTACTTAAGGGTGAAATTCAGATACATATAATAAATGTATTAAGTCAAGCTAAATGAATTTTCATATTATTCCACAAGAAGTGGTGAAGATGAAATCAAATCTTCATTGTCTGTGAGAATGCTTCAACTCTGATGATGGAGAGAAAGATCTACCTTAAGCTCTGGCCCTGGGGCCCCTTCAACAGCTTTTTCTCCCAAACAGCCCACATTCCTTTGGGAAGGGCATCATCTCGGGTGAAGTTAGCTCTGAGGACATGCAGCTACATAGGTTAAGGTATCATCTCTCAGTTATGCACACACATGGGAGATGCTGAGCTGAAGTCTGCTCCATCTTTTGCTCAGTTCTTCAACCCCAGAAAAGAGTTCTGCATAAATAAAAGCACGTAACAGAGACTTGCACAAACAGACTGTGTGCCAGGCTAGAGCTCTTTACATGACAACATAAATTCTTGTCTGCAGCCCACGACACCCCCAAGAACAGAGACCACAGTCTCTGCCAAAGCCTTCCTAGCGATGCTGGCACCAGTCCTTTGTGCTGTTTAAGCCAGATGCTTCTTATTTAAGAAAGCTATTGGAAACATATAACATAACTAAGAAACTAACGTTATCTGTGTTCATATCTGGCCAAGCTGTAAAGAACTCAAGGCTGGTTTGCTTTAGGAGTAGGCTGGAATTCCTGATTTTCTGAAGGAGATAGGAAATGAACTTGGAGGACTATAGTTAACTTAGGGGAGGAGATGTGGCTGCAAGGTTGTTCATCAAGTGAAACTTTTTCAGGGTGATGTGACATTAGAGTGAAAGTCTCCTGCTGGAAGGGAGGAAGCAGAATTCATAGGCAGAAGGAAGGAGGATACATATGGATAAGAAATTCTTTTAAATCCTGAACTATTTATGTATTTCTATTTGCCCTTTGTATATCACCCAGCCTGCTTTTGCACAGTGGTTCAGATATCACTAAACATATGTAGATCTGTGCATATCTGCAGACAGCTGGCTTGTGTTCTGGTGATATTGTTAGTAATGTAGAGAGCTTGGTTAGAAAAGTTAAAAACTAATAGCAATAGCTCTGTGTACCCACAATCCCTACATTTTTGCTTTCCTTTCCTCTTCCTTCTTGTTTGTGAAATTCTGCCTGCCTTGCCTGCCTTTCTTCAGACCATTTCAATTTCCAATAAGGAGATGTCTAGCGTGAGAATCTTACCTCTGCTTTCATGTAACCTCCACCCTCCACAATATTCAATAGCATTGATATGGTTTTGACAAGATATAATTTTTTAATATACCTTTTCAATCTTGTTTTCACCAGACTGTCCCTCTTTCCCTTGAGAACTCTTCCAGCCCCTCCCCACCAAAAAAGTAGTCTTTAAAAAAAAAAAAAAAAAAAACCCAAACAAAAAAAAAAAA
>VZRN01000659.1:1670837-1712215 GCA_013397935.1 Dasyornis broadbenti | reverse complement strand
CAAAAAAGTAGTCTTTAAAAAAAAAAAAAAAAAAAAGCCCAAACACAAACAAAACAGCAAAACTTTAAGAATTAGGTTTCAGGAAAATAAAAATATGTGCAGTGTGATAACTAAGCATGGGCAGCTAAGCTGTGTGGCAGAGATTGCAAGCTGGATGTTTTTCTTATGCTCATACTGATTGTAGTTATCTTTCCAGTTCCTCACACCTCATAAATTATACACCCCTGCAAACTCTGCCAGTTGGAATTTAGAATTTGTCCTTTTACTATTGGGAGAAATTGAACAATTAATGAAGCAGTGACAACTGGTGCTTCCTCCCTTCCTGGGGAGACAGGGACAAAACCCATCCAATGTGGAAGGAATGTTCAGTTACTAATACCTCTATGTGAAATTCCTCCGGCCTAGATCTGAAAGAAGAGAAACCCAATTTAATATTCCATTTCAAAATGTTTTTACAAAAAAAAATCAGGAAAAATAGGATGGTGAGGAAGTTAGCCTGCTGTCCAGTTCCCCTGCGTGACAAACATAACCAGGGCTTTTGCTATTCTGCTTTTTGTTACAGCCACACTCCAGAGACACATGCTCCGTGCTGCTGTAAATACACTGCTTCAAATGTCAGACCTTATTTACTCTGTTTTTTGGAAAGAGAACAAAGAAAGTCAGTTTTTGAACCCAATAATGACAATAAACAGCAGTTGTTCAAAAATACCCCGAACAAGGGACTAAAAGAGGGTGCTGCTTCTGCAGTTAACCATTATCCATACTATTCCTACTAGCTGTTACTCATAGTGTAAGCACTTTCATGGGCATTAACAGTATCACAGCTTGTCACAAAGTAGCCTTATGAGCCAAGCTTTGAAGAAAAAAACACTTGTGTGTCCTAAATTTCTACTACAGCGATGATAAGTGTTGTGGTTTAATCCCAGCCGGCAACAAAGCACCATATTACTGCTCTCTCACACAACCTCCTCCCTGCCCTCAGAGGGGAGGAGAACTGGAAAGGAAAGGTAAACCCCATGGGTTGAGATAAGAACAACTTAATAATTGAAATAAAATATAATTATACTTATAAACATGTTAATAATAATTGTAATTATAAGAAGAGGGAGAAGAATAAGAGGACCCAAGACAAACGTGAAGCACAATACAATTGCTTACTGTCTTCTGATCAATATCCATCCCATCCCTAAGCAGAGACTGGCTCCTTCTGGGTAATTTCCCCCTTTTAGGTACTGGACATGATGTTCTGTGATATGGAATACTCCTTTGGCTGGTGTGTGTCAGCAGTCCAAACTATGCTGTCTCCTGGCTTTTTGGGCAGCTCCTCATTGACAAAGCGTGAGATGCTGAAAACTCCTTGATTTAGGGTAAGCACTATCTAGCAACTGTCAAAACACCAGTATGTTATCAGCATTATCCTTGTACTGAATCCAAAATACAGCACTGTACCAGCTGCTACAAAGTAAATAACTCTGTCCCAGCCAAAATCAGGACAATAAGAAATGTGACTGTCCTGAAACACACATGGTAAAACCAAACATGATCAGCTAACTTGGATGTCACTTTTTCAAGCAGACATCTGTTTGGCTGCATCTGTGTGGTGTAACACCAGGCTGTGCAAGGTTATCCAGGCTAGCGTGTGCCCTGGAAGCAGCATGGTGCTGCTCAGAGGGTCTCCATCGAGGTGAACATGCCCTCCTAATGCAGCTATGTTACTTTCATCAGTATTGCACCTTATTGCTAAACCTAGAAATCTATATTTAAAATTTAGTAGTTTTATTTATATAGACCCAATATACATGTGTCTCACAAGTCTGTGGATTTGGATTCCTGTTTTTGAAAACCTTGACTGCAAGGTTTTGCACCAAACATTGAATACTAGTCAAAATATCCTATTTAAATATGCTAAAATAGACTTACTCCTGTAAATATGCAAGGTATCATGCAACTCAGTGTTTTCAAACAGATTACATCCTATATAAAAAGGAGGGCCATACTCTTGAAAAACATGAGGAAACTGTAATAAATTAAAGTGAAAGTGAAATGCTATCTAAATTCTTATGCATCACTTATCATCACATCTTGTGCTTCACACTTTTGCTTACTGCATCTCATTCTTCTGTGCTTATTTAAAGCTTGTACCTTGCTAGGAATGAAAACATAAGCCCCAAAAGGGGAAATTTCATGAAAACAGCCTTAATAGTGACATCTTCTGAGTGTCCTCATGCCACCAGAAGGATATATGGTATTTTTCATATGGTGTGCACATAATTTTCTACAATGTCTAAACTATGCAGTGCAGTTGACAATCTTGTTCCTGTCAATTGCCAGATCCTCTCTTTCAGGGCTGCATAAATCTTCTCAATAAAAAATCACAGCTGATGCTGTCAGGTCAAGAATCTCACAGCATGATTTTGGGGCCAAATTAAACACAAATTACCCAGTGTTCACAACGGTAACATTTTATTCGTTTTTTTTTTTTTTTTTATTTGTTTGTTTGCTCTGGATCTGTGGAATAAGAGCTTTGGATTTGTTCTGATATGTTAGTGTTTGTTGCATATACAGCGCTACCAATTTCTGAACCACTTGGCTTGAGAAATTGTGCTGTGAGTAAAGTCCCTCTTCTTGCTTCTGGCCCTGCCTTGCTGCTGCCTGGACTTTAGGCACTGAACACCACAATGTCACCAGGGACAGCACAAGAAAAATAGTTTCTGTTAGGCAGTTCTTTCTTTGTTTGTAGTGCTAACCCTACTGTACCGCTTCTTCATATATGCAGTTTTCATGCTTTCTACAAAAGTTCCATCTCCTTTAGTTCAGAGTTACCCCTGGTTGCCTGGCCCATAGCACTGCATGTCTTGGCTTCTATCGCAGCCTGATGGTTCCGGGCAGGCATGGCAAGCAAAGTCTCCTCTATCTCTTCATTTTGCACCCCCTTGGGGACAAACTTTCTGTGTGTCTCTGCAGGTCTGGTACTGTTGCTGGTATCAAACATCCTGATTTCTGAGTCTCTGGAGGTGTGTCTGTCACATAAGCTAATGCCAGAGCTGTCACCTAATGCTTAATGCAAACCCTAGCCTGTGAAAAGCAGTGCCTTGTTTCACTGCCAAGCCCCACTGGGTAAGGTGGAAGACAGAGAGACCAGTTGCCACTTGATCTGCACTACCGGGTGCTCTTGGGCCCACGGAATTCCCAGATTCTATGACAAAAGGGAGCCTGAATATGGAGTGGGACCCCACCTCCAGCCATGGGGAACACATAGCACTTCAGACCCTCCTTGAGGCAATAAGAAAAATGGAGAAATTAAGATCAAGGCAAAGAGGTGTAGTGTGATGCTGCTTTCAGCATTTCTGTGGCTCAGATAGGTGTCTCACTGTGCCACAGGACTGAGGTCTTCTGGCCCAAGGCAGCTTGTGTTAGCATCACTCCTGGCTGGGCCAGTCCTCTTCCCCTGGGAAGTCACTGGACCCTCAGTGAGGCACTGCCCCTGGCTCTTGGTGTGAGTGTGCAGTCCCACACACCAAACCTTCACGGACTCTGGCTTCAGCAGCCTCCAAGTGCCTGATATGTTTAAAACAGTATCCAGGACTTGGCAAGACATTGGGCTGAAGATTCAACTACACAAGGCTCATCTCCTCAATGTGAACCAGTCTGCCAAACAAACAATTAGTACCAAAAGTACCTCATTATTTTTATTTTGTTTTAATGCTCAATCTTATTCCCTTGATCCTTTGAATAATAGAGCAACTGTGGAGCTTTAATGAACTGTACCTATCATGGAGCCTTCAACGATCTCCTTCCAGGTACCTGCCATGATAATCTCTCTAGACACAAAGCCCCACACCAAGATCCGTCTTCGAGTAGCAGGTATTCCCAGCCCTCCTATGAGGTCTATCAGGATGCTCCGGTGAACCTTTCCAGATGTATTTGCTTCTGGAGTTTGTAAATATCTTTGCAAATATCATTAGGGTTCTTTGGTTTTGTTTGGGTTTGGGTTGGTTTTTTTCAGTTCCTCATCATTTCATTTCAGTTCATTTAATTTAATTCCATTCCATTTCATTTCACAATTGTTCAAACCTTGTTAGCTGCAGGCTCATCATAGGAAGTTTTTTTCACCTCAACTGAGACAAGCAGATCTAAAATTTTCTTGGTTGGCTGGTTGGTTGGTTGGACAGATTGGCCTCTATTGTGTAATGGATAGTGAATACCTGGGAATAGCCTCTATGCACTGATTAATGAATGGAAACACAGGGATTTGGACTACTAGTACCATTAGTTTTGAAAGCAACAGGGTATTATCTGTATTCCGTATTCAAATGAATCGTGTTGGCACTGCAGAATGATGAGTTAAAGGTAGCATTGGTTTTGCTCTTAAACTCCCTTAAAAATACTTTCTCTTTGCCCCTCCAGATTTGCTTGTTAATGGAACTTTTCCATGATCTTGGATGTGTTCATATGATGATATTGTAGCTGGAAGAAGACGAGTAGACAAAGCTTGTGAGTGCTGTTTACCAACGTGCCACTCTGGTTCTAAATGGATCCTGCACTAAATACAGAGCAAACATTTGCTGTGGAAAACAAAGTAAAAGAATCATTCCTTCACTGAAAATAAGTTAAAAATATATTGAAAATACATCAAAAAGATATTGCTGTAGCCCAGCATCTCTTTCTGTAATATGCTCATTTTTTTCCAGTGGGACAATGTTCACCCTTCTTTGTTCATTCTAAGATGAGCCATCTTCTCCAGCCTTCTTCAAACCACCAAGAAGTAACTCAAAGTTTGTCTGAAAATCCAGATGGAAGATTACAAAATCTACATATCTTAAATGAGATGGATGAGTAATGCAGCTTTCTTGTCTAAATCACTCAGCAATCCAAATTACACGCCACATGTTACTCCTTAAGCTAGTCAAGAGCAGTTTCCTTCTTTTTTTTTTTTTAATTAATTCAGTCTAAATGCCTTTAATAACTTCAGAGCTGAAAAGAAGGAGCACTGCTGTAAACAGTATTTTGATTTCATCTGACCTTTGCATTATGAGATCAGCTCTTAAGATACATTATCTGGAAATCTGATGGTCCTTAATTTTTTCCTCAAACACACCTGGCAGCAGGATGTTGAGCTAGAAAAATATGCTCAGGAAATTCAAAGGGGATCTTTGGTGAAAGTAAGGCAGACACATTGTATCTGTATTGCTCTCTGTAGTGCTTTGGAAAGCATATTTCAGTGGTGCTTGCCAAGGAGCAAAGCAGAATAAATGCCTGCTTTGCACACCATTCTCATAATGAAATAAAATTGTCATTTTTAAATATAACATTGCACCTACTTACAATTTCTAAAGCTATGTTCTTCAATTTGCTAGCACAAAAATACTGATCCTGTAAGCTTCAGCAACATCAGGTAATGTCTGTGGGGAGTTCAATCAATAAATAAGCTTTCTTCTGTTGCTGAGCAATTTCACCAGCAAATGACTTTGTTTAATGCTGTGAAAGTGGCCAGCCATACTGTGTCACTCAAGAGAAAAGAAAATTTGCAGTCTGAATGCATAGGGAGTTGGGAATGATGTGTCATAATTATTTCCCTAGAGCTTCATCAGTGGGTTTGTGGATAACCATAGAGGTAAGAACTCAGATCCTCCTGGGATCTGGTCTCAGAAGCACTCAACAGGGAAATTTGGACTCTGCAACAGGAAGCAACTTGACATCAGACATGCCCCAAAAAGGGGACTGAAGCAGCAATCTCGACAAATGGGACTGCCAGATTTCCTAAATGTGAGTGTTTTTTAATATGCCAGGATCAGGGTGTTTGCTCTAATAATAAACTCTAGGGAGCTGTTTGAATCTCTAGAAAGAAGACAGCAGCTTGGAAAAAACCTCTTGGGAGTTTTCTTCGTTGTTGAGTCTTGGCTTGAGTCACCTTATTGACCTCTGATTGAATTCAGCTATAATGCAATAAGAGATATGAAATGGGAGGATCTCGATTTATCTTAAGACATTTTACAGCAATTCATTTTGAACAAAATTAAAGAGATCTTTTTGCATCTAACTATTTGAGTTTTGTTTTTAAGACTGTTATCATAAGTTAGGCTTTTAGTTGAGCTAGAGAGATGGTCAGTTTTATTCTGTCTTTCTCAGCATAAAAAAAATAGTTTTCAGCCAAGTTTTTGTGTTGTTTTTTCAGACTAATATTTTGACTGTTCTCTCTGTCCTGTGTTGGGCTATTGTAACTTGTATTTCTCCCCTCAGTGTTCCCAGTGGAGAATGAGACAAGAAAGGATGTAGAAGAGCTGTTCTGTACAGGTTCCCTCTCCCCTGAATCAGCCCTTCTCTACTCTGTTCTGTTCCTACAACCAGGTTTACTGCCCCTGGAGAGGATGAAATTATTCAAGGATCAATTCACTGTATGTTTTCACTTCAGCTGAGAGATGTTTTTTTAGATCTTTAAAGGGGGCAAAGTACACCCTTTAAATTTTGTTAAAATATATTTTAATATAGAATATTCTAAATAGGAAGATAAGAGCATGCAGTTCTCCAAAATCTGCTCTTGTTTCATGCAGCCTATTTCAACCAAATGCACCGAGTTTGGTTTGGGACATAAATGCAGCAGTGTTGTGGACTGTTGTTTAGATCATTTCATACTGAAGGTGCCAGCTGTCAGTGGTGTGAGTGGTTTCTGGCCAGAAAGAAAATTCTTCAAGGATACACCTTGTTAGGGCACTTGTCCGCTCACCACAGATTCACCTTATCTAGTCAGCTGTCAGAAACACATACTTAATGCAGTCAGTTCTGTGCAGCTGATAGAACTGCCAAAGAAATTGGTATTTTTCAGGATTCTTGCTATAATTGCCACATACATTCCCAGACACTGATTCCAGAAATGGTATGCTAAGTCTTTTCTTCAGACACTTGGGTAAGGAGATTATATTATTTGTAGAGGGGATGAACAATAGGTGGGGGAACAGAAGTTTTCTGAGACCGCAGCACCAGTCCTGGAAAGAATTTGGTGCCTGCAGGTGCTTCTGTGCTCAGTGCTCTGAGGGGAATGCTCCCCAGTATCCCTGGCACCATCCAGTTGTCTGAAGCTGATACTAAGGATATCTGTTAGTGGTATGTGGGGAAAATTCTTTCACAGGAGCACCTAAGGGCTGCAGGCAAGAACTGTGTAGGTGCTGACTGTGTAGGTATTGCACATACAAGGCACAGCCTCTGTCCCCACTATGCTGCATAAGCATGGAAGACAGATGCAGGGTGCAGGGATGGAAGTGGAGGCAGAAATACTATCTCTCTTTTGCAGATGAGCAAACATACCATCTGAAGGTCTGAATGCTAGCAAACGAACATCAGGGTCAGATTTCCCAAAAAAAGGAATTGTTTACCAATGTTTTCCATTTTCAAGTAGCATCGTTTAAGCCATTCACAAAGAGAAAGGAATAGTGTTGCATCTGAATGAAAATTCTTAGGTGTTGTGGCAATCTATAAAACCCTGTGCATTTGAGTTGCTTGTCAAGTACAAATGCAAGTGGCTAATGCTGCAGTCAAATGCATTTTTCCAAGGAATCAGCTGTTTTCTTACTGCATTTATCAAATAAATCTCCATGGAATTATATTTTCTGAGACATGAATCAACACAACATATGTTATAGTGCTCCAGCTTTGTTTTCATAATGAAAAGCTGCTTTAATAGCATCTGTTGTAGTGCTAGGAACTTATCCTGCCACAGATTCTCAGTGAAAAAAACCACCAATTGAAAGTCAAAGAACTCAGATCCAGGTTTAAAGGAATGGGATGTGATTATGCCTGCTATTACCTAGTTATCTGTTCTTCTCTCCTCTCCTTTCTTTAATTATTTAGCAGAGTTAACACAGAAACACAGTAAAGGAAACACTCAAACTCAGTATTATTTCTGCATACAGACAATCTTCTTTAAACCAGCAAGGAATTTTGACCGTAAAGTCCTATTCAAGTAATTTTTTTTTTTTTCATTTAGAATAGTAGCTTTCCTTTGCTGCAGTTGTCTTCTAAAATATACAGTATAGATTATCTTCCTTTGAGAGGATAGTAAAAAGAAAACTTGCTGTACTGGGACATGGTAAACTGCCTCTAATCTAATTTATATTACAGGGCACCAGTTACAGGGGAATTCATATGCTACTAAAAGTCACTTTCACTCTTTTCCTAGCAATGACAAAAACAATTTGTAATTCATTCTAATCACAAGAATGCCACACTGAAAAATCTCCTTATTGTCCCTTCATAATTCCCCTGATAACTGCAAGATTATGGCTTTTCAAGGTCCTTTCACCCTTCCCACTGCCCTGCAGTAGAATGAGATAGCAGATGTTTGGATTTTGAGTTGTTTCTCCAGAGACAGAAACAAAAAGATATTGACAGGACTTTTGAATAGGTTTCTCTCCTTTTGACCCTGCTAAGGCGCGAGGAGTTGTACGAAAAGGAACAGTTACGGTCAGAAGATTACACTAGGTTTTTACACACTCTAAATACTCTAGCTGTGCTTTATATTTCATATTTCCATTCACCCTGATAGACAAAAAGGTGTGCAATGAGTGGAGATGTGATACCTGTTTCAAAGATCTTTGATCTAAGCCATAACCAAGGGGATTTCCCAGGAAAAGGGGAAAGATGGAAGATACGTGAGTACAACACTGAGGGCTTTTAGGGTGATAAAACATGGATTACCCCAGTCTTTGCTTTCTTGGTTTGGTTTTGCACTTCTTATAAGCAGAACTGTAGTCAAGTAATGCAAACAAAAGCCACTGCTGGTACAGGGAATACTCTTTGAAAATCCCTGTTTGTTCAGTAGACAAGGATATATGGATCTTTATGTTTTAGTGATGGGTATTGAAGTGCCTGGATTGATACATTTTCCTATATATAAAAATAGATAGGGGAAATAGAAAACTTTGACATATAAAAGGATGATAAACCAGAAATATAATTTAAAAGAAATCTGCCAGTGCTTGAGTGTCTAGCATTTTCTGCTTCATGAATTGTAATCTTTGATGGGGGGCAGGGAGAAGAGCTCATTTCCAGTCAGAGAAGTAACAGAGAGAATTTCTGATGAAAACCCAGGTTGGCTCGAAGGTATGTTTAGTTCTCCCTGGCTCACACTGGCAAGGCCTGAAGATTTTTTTATCAGCAAGATCTTAGGACAGTGCCTGGTCATCCTCCAGAAACAATTCCCATAGGGCTGCTAGGGAGGATGGAGTAGCCACAGCCTGGTGGCACATGCTGACTGCAGGCTAACACAGTCAGATCAGCCCAAGCAGAGGCAACATCTCCTGCTCATCACTCACCAGAGTATCTCCTGATATATGCACGTGTGGGTACACAGGCACAAGGAGGATGGTCCTGACTGTCAGACAGGTAGTCCCTTCTACAGGGAGACACAAATGGTTCCTGCCTTCTCATATTTCTGTGAAAAGGGAGGGGAGGCAGATTTCTTGTGACACGGACGAGGCTCTGCAGAGCATACACTGCCCATGATAAACACAGATTTTGCCTATCAGCAAAGATGCTTCCCTAGTTTCTTTTTCTTCTGCTGGGTTGCATCATCCTCCCAGAGCAAACTTCCAATAGGCAGAAAGGTCATGGCATCTGGCCCCTGGTGAAAAATCCCCAGAATTTCTTTACCATCCTGGCCTGGTATTAAGATGCTTTGAGAACATCCTGCCATGCTGACAGCAAATAGATGACAGTAGAGTTCACTTACTAAAATTAGTGTGGTCAGGGCTGAATTTGATATAAGGATGTGGCACAGAGCTGGAGAGCTACCTGTTCCTGCTCCTGTTCACACTGGAATTCTTCTCATTGAGCTGTTTCTCCTCTTTCATACATCCAAGCAGATGTTAAAAGCAAAACAAACTTAGAAAAGATTACATTCAGTTGTATTCAAGAGTATTCTAGCAAACACTTATGTCTTTTGCTAGAATGGACAAAAGTACAAAAGAAGCCCAAAAGCCTGCCAAACATCTTTGCTTATGGCTTTTTCCCCCCGGAAACTCCTATTCTCTGTATCACACCCCAGTATTATACTTAAGGTACTAAGCAGCCCAGGTAATGACGCCATTTTGACAATAGTTTATTGCTGAAGTAGTGTTGACTCGGACAACCTGAAACACGAGACATATTCTTATTTGTAATTTCCACTGCTAAATATTTGTATATACTCACTTATCAATCCCCTAGTCATCTGCACCCCTTACCATGATTACCCTGTCACCATAACATTAAATGACTGAGTTTCAGGAAGCGATATCTATTCTGTGCTTGGTTAATCTCTGTTTTAATATTTGCTTGAAAGTTGTCCCTTAATAAATATTGAAGTCTTTTGAAAGGGGAAAAATATGTCAGTATCGCCCTTTTGACCTGTAGAAGAGATGTAAATTTACTCATACTAACTGGAAAGCCACCACTGCAGACCTAAAACCTAATCCTTTGAGCTATGTTTGCTCAGTAGCAAAGGCAATGATGTCTAGGGACACTGAGCAGCAGTTTCACATCGCCAGTGTGTGTTTTCTAAACACGAGGAGCAGCTAACCCCTCACAGTTATAAATACAGCTGTGTCACCTCTGCATGATCCTACAGACAGCTGGAGCCAACAGAGGTGTGGACTGGACAGACAGGAACAGAGCCAGTGGCCCCATGACCAGCGAGTTGTCTCTTCTAGATTGGATTTATCCATCAGGGATATCAATAGCTGTGGGTTCAGTTTGGAGGCAGTCATTCTGTTAATGCTCTGTACTGCCAGAAAAAAACCTCAGCCTGTCCCTGGTTAACTCATTCGTACTTTTCAAATCAAAACACAGCCAGGTCCAGGGTACTGGGACCCTCAGACAGCAGCATCATTTCAGCCTCTTGTTTCAAATGCCACTGCTCAACTGGGGCAAGGAGAGATGTAACCTGACCTCTCCAGTGGCCTCTACAATTTTCTGTGGAGTTCAATGAACTTGACTCATAGGATCAAGGTAAAGGAGAGTCTCTGCCTGGGAGTGCTTTTTGCTACATGTACTGAAAGGACCTACCTGAAGAGTGCCACTTGTCAGGTGGATGACTAATAAAGCATGTGATACAAGTGCAAACATCAGCATCTTGAGCAGTAAATGTGCATCTCCCAGCTTTTTGAACTTTTTCTGAGCATGAAAAGTCAGTATAATCAACACCAGAAATATGCACAAGAATATAAATGCAAATAAAAAGCACACGTTATCTCCTCTATAGCTTCAGCTCTCATCCCTCTTCTGATAAAAGTTCTACATTTCAAATGCCATCAGTCTGCAGGAAGACACAGTTTCTTCTTTCTGAGCCTATTAACACATTCAACACAATAAAGGCAAGGTGGGGAGGCGAGGAAAATGAGAGAAAAATGATAGGGGTAAACAAAACAAAACAACACACAACCAGTCTTCTTGCAGTTCTGAGAAGCATTTACTAATCTCATCTTCCGTAGAAAAATTCTGCTCTGTTTCAGGCACCCCTGAATGTACTTAGCATTGCTCTTGAGCACAAAAAACATTCCTCATGATTGCCTTCGCATCCCAGCAATCCACAGAAGATTTTACACATTTATTACAGAAAATCCTTGAAATCTAATAGATCTTAAGCTGCACACAGGTTCTGAGTGTCCCCACAGCTCCCTGCCACCCCCCTCCTGCCTTTTGCTGAGTTAATCCGCAGCTCTGCCGGCTAAGGGGACTTACCAAGGGCTTTCCGATGGGAGGAAGCAGTTAGGAGCTCGCACACACTGGAATAGCTGCTACCCAGTAATGAAGCAGGAACTGAGAAGTCTCACTCTTTCAGTAGCTATTCAGGTAGTGCTGCCAGCTTTCCCTAGCTCTCTNGGGAGAGAGGGAGAGGCACAATAAACTCTGACTATAATTATGAGAGCTCCTTTCTACAAATTGTAGCAGCAAGAGATCCCTTCAGCAGCCTTTTTAGCATGATCTCTTCAAAAAGAAGTCCCTTACAAAAAACTCCATCCTTCCTACTCTCTTTCACTGTAAGAAAAATTAAAGCCAGCTCTCTCAGGCATTTAGTCATTGATGTATCATAGGGAGGTTATTGTTGATCAGAGTTTTTATTTTTTTCTTTTTTATGATGAAAGTTTTATTATGAAATCTAGCCTAGTTTGCAGTCAAAAAGAGACCTGACTCTGCTCTTTATAAGGAACAGTCTCCCAGGAAAGCAGTTTAGATCAATAATTTCATGCATTTAATGACTGTATTTATGAAAGAAAGCATCCAGGCTAAGCGATTCACTAACTGGAAAGGTAACAGTTTGGTAAATACACATCACTGCCTTTTTGTACCTGCATACACTGTTAAAAGAGAAATGCAATACCACATGTAAATTAATAGAAGGATTTATAATGGAATATTGTTGCATTTGACAAAGGGATCTGAAGGATTTAAAAAAGCTTAATCTCCAAGACAGATCCTTCCTTTACAATTCTTCAGAATCCTATTCTTTAGAATCCTTGTTCTTTGAAGCCTTAAAATTATTTATCCTGTCATTACTTCTGATGTCACCTTTGATAACAATCAGATAAAATATATCCTCTCCATACGTAATAGAGGAAAGTGTTCTGGAATATTTCCCTCCATCAATCCATCTCTCTTTCTCCCACACAATCACCCCTACACTCACCTACACACATGCACAACACAATAGCAAAAGTAACAACTGGGGGGGGGGGCAAAATAATAAATTTCCTTCAATTTACCAGCAGCCTCATTCCCCAGAAAACAACAGCTTTGTCCAGATCTTGGTACAACTCCAATAACCACAGGGTCATCCGTAAAGCAGATGAAAAAAAGGGGAAAAAAAAAAAAAAAACCAGGATATATGAATCTGACTTTGTCCCCGTGAGCAGCACAGGCAGCACCAGGGAGCCAGCTCAGCAGAGCCCCAGTGTGACAATGACTTTTAAGGACTGTTGCTTGGTATCACCATTCAGAGGCATGAGGGGACCTTGTTACAGGGTTGAAAATGGGAATAAAAGAACAGTAAGTAATTGACAGAAGCCTATTTTAAAAAGCAGTCACAACTGAGAGTTGCCTTATTGATAGTTCTGTCTAAAACGTGTTAGCACTCTGCAATGCTCCGTGAAACCCTTGTTCAGCCTGCTAACATTTTGCACTGGATGTTTTCACACACAGCTGTCCACTTGTTAATCTCCAAAATATATACTTAATGTTTAATTACTTTTAATCAAAGACAAATAATTTTGGGGCCTTGGTAAGTCTATTAGGAAGTCATTAAACATGAAGAGTGCAAACAGAAGCTCTTTCCAAGGCTTTGACTTGTCTCAGTAGTAGTAGTCTTGAAATGATGGAGATTTCTGTCCTTTGTTGCTCGTGCCTTCCTCCTGCTCAGAGCGGACGAGGCAGCAGGTGGTAAATACAATCTTGCGTATAAACTGCAGACCAACACTGTTGGTCCTAAAGGAGCCCTAATGCAGATGGCTGCCAAGGCATGTGGAGTCATTGGAGTGCATAGACAGAGGCAGCCATGACTTTCAAGACCTTGATTTCCTTGTTATAAATAGCACAGACTATTAGTGGCCTACAGCCCATACATTGCAACATGCCACTGGTAACATCATTTGCTGTGGAAATTCACTCTCACAAAATACATGCTTCATCTCTCCATTCATTCTCTGGAGAGATTAGTCAGGAGATTGGCAAACTGTAATGCTCAAAATGCCAGAGAACTGCTCCAAGCTCAGAGCTGTCCTGCCAGTACTGCTGGGGCTCCCTGTCAGTACCCTCTGTCCCATCAAACATCCTTACTGCAGGACACTGAGGATCTGAGAGCCCCTCACTACACCCCCATGGCTGTCATGTCTGTACTCCCGCAGCAGGATAGAGCATGGCTTGGGGAAGAGCTGCAGGTATCTGCCATGGGCAAAGCTTCCTCACCTTGTGAGCTGTACTAGCTGAAGTTGTTGGTTTTGAAAAGCTTGTTTCTAGAAATTACAAGTAGGCAGTGGCAATGTGTTTATATCATGAGGGCAAACTGAATAGCTGATACCTGAGATCTTTTTGCATTAAAAACAAACTACCCAGCCCTTTAGCTATTCCTCCATCTGGACTTGCTAAAAAAAGGCTTCACAGAGAAGAATGGGAACAAGAGTTCAAAGAATACCTCTTACCTTCAGAATGATAGGAGGGCTCCATTCTTAGGGGATTATATTAATTCAGTCAGATCTGTGGGTTGTCACTAGTGAGGACATGCAACTTACATTTTAATAAAAAAAGATTCTTTTTTGTAGTGCAAGTAAAGAGTCTGGGAGAACTCTTCCATAAATTACGTCTCTGTAACTTGGAAAGAACTAACAAATCATCTGTGACCTGTGAATCTAATTTTATTGTGCAAAGAACTTTTCCTCCAGGACTCTTTCCCTGATATATGTATCTCTTTGCCATTCTTCATTGACATAAACCAATTTCTGTGGTTTGTGTGTCAATAACTATCCTTAATTTTTAATGAGTAATACTAAAGCCATTGACCTCCAGCAGAAGCAGGTTCTTAAGGAAACAGCTCTCGTTTTCTCTGAGATATGCAACATTGTGCTTTAAATACACCTCTGGACTGAAATGTGTATTTAATATACGAGAGGATGAGGGTGATACAAGGGTTTATTTTACTTCTTGCATGGATGCTGCTCTCCATCAATATCAACTACAAGTTTTGCCCACTGGCATCTTGCTTACTGTCTGAAAATAATAGGATTTACCTAATACAGCATATGGTATCCTTTGGCAGTCAATGGGGAGTAGGCACTGACTGGTTCTAGCAAGTCCTAATAATGTTTTTTCCTCTGTCTTCTCCTAATCCTTTCTATGCATGATTTATTGAGCAGAAGGGTTACACTAAGGAAGGAGGTATTAGTGCATGTTTTATAATGATGTCAGAATTATCCCAGTGTCAGTATTACTAATACAGAAGAATCAATATCAATTTTACAGTGAAAAGAAATCTGGATGATCTGATATATGGAAGTACATAAATCATGCATGCATGCAACCTCTGCCTCATGAATGACACCACACTAGCTTAGATAAAACTGATTTCTGAAGACATAACTATCCCCTTTCACTCCTTTCTCACAAAACTCTAGTCATTTTACAGTGCAAAGATATACAGCCTGTCTTTCAGACAATGATTTTTATGTGTGCTGGCTTGCCAGAATTAAGTGTGTACATCTTAATGTCACAGGTGCAAGATTTTACCCCATTGATTAAAGGAATGAATTCCTTATTTTGTGCAAAATTCATGGAAGGGAGGAGCAAAATTTCTATGATAAAGCTTCTTTCTGTTCTCATTTACATCCAGGTATACCTAATTTCAGTGTTTTGCATCGATACTGACTGTGATCTGCAACACAAAATTAATCAAGGTAGTGTTGTTAAATTTAGTACAGTACATTAAAAAACCACAAATGCTATCTGACACACAGAGCTTTTGCACCTGTGAATATTGACTTGTGTCTTTTATAAAGTTATACAGAATCAGCAGGAACTTCTGCAATGTCATTACAAAACCCAAAACTCAAGGTCAAGCTGTAAACCCTCAAGGTTTCTAGGCCACTGGAGTTTTGAATTCATTATTCTGAAGAGGCTGTTTCTCCTTAAGTGGAAGAAGTTGATGGCAAGGGACAATTTTTTTGGAATTGTGCATCAGCAATAATGCATCGTTTGTGTCAGCTGAAGAGAAACATAATTCACAGTAAAGTTTATTAATTAATTAGGATTACAGATTGTTTTGTAATCCAGGATGAGCTGGGAAGGGAGAAAACACTCTAAAACCTTTGTGTTTGTTTTTTCCTGTGTTTAAAGGAGAACAAATAAATTAATTTTGAGGTGCTTTAATAAAACCTGAGCTATTGAGTTGAGAAGGTGTTCTATTGAGGGGTTTTTTGGGGCGTTCATAGTAAGGAAGGTTCTAGGAAGATCCATGCAGAAGCTAAGTCTCACTCACTGTCCTGTAGTGGTGGGCTTCTATCCCTACATTTTCTGACCTTGCAGTTTGAAAGAGATGAAGTTCAATACTGGATAGGTCCTCAGCACATGCAAAACTGCTTGTGTCTGCTACAAAGACCTGAAGCTGAGTTAGGACAACTCAACTGGTAGCTTACCAATGACTTAAAAAACCCCTTAAACTGCATTTCCATGCTCTTATTTACATTTGGAGAGTTTTAATCACCCTTGCCACCTATTGAAACTGAGGAAACAAAAAACCAACTTGCATAGTAATAACCACTGACTGGATATATTAGAACACCTGAGAAGTAGAAAAGAACTTTTGGAAACTAATACCAGGGGCAGACTTGTCCCGGGAAGGTGACAGCTAGCAAAACATCTCTGTGAAACATGCAGAAACAGCACTACAAAGAAGTGAGGTGGGTGTAAATGTGGTTGCTGCTGAGTCCAGTGTTTTTCCAGCAAGTCTTTGTCTCCCCATGCTTTGATCTGGGAGGAAGTCACAGCATGGCTTTCTTTATCACTTTGTGCATCTTGAAGGTATTGGAAAATCTCAGTCCTGGCCATTACAGCATTTGTACCGGCACTCGAGTTAACGGATCTGGCAGCAGGTCTGTTTAGGCTGCCTCTCTATCCCCATCAAGGTGCTGTGCCAATAAGGCCTAAGTGATCTGAAGGAGATTGTTTCCCTCTCCTGACTCCGGATGGCTGTGGTGATGTGTCCACTGCTATGCTTGATGAAGAAGAAGTGCATAAGCGTGACAGGAAAAGAAACCTGAAAAACAGGGATTGTACCATTTGCTTTGAAAGAGTTGAAACGAGACGTTGTGCTGATGTCTTCCAGACCTGAGTGCCATAACTGTGGGCAATCACTAAAGTGTCTGGGACATGCCTGATAGCACGATTTCATGATACAACATGAGATTAATTATCAGCCTGCCTCTGTCAAAAGGGACAGTCTTATTGTCCCTCCCAGCTCCTCATCCTGGCTGTGATTTTTGTGGCATACCTTGAGCCAGAGCCAACTCTCATCTGAGTGCACAACAAGAGGTTCAACACATTTAAATGGCAGAAAATTCACCCAGCATATAAAAGTAGGTGATAGGTCTCTGTGGTAGTGATCAGAATGGATTTACTCCAAGTACAAAAAAGTGACAGAACAGGACTGGGTAAGGGAGGAGCAAAGGGTGTCAGATTTCCTTTTCAGCAATAGGGAAATGTTAGCTCAGCACAGCCTATCATAAAATCATACATGAACATACCTCTGAGGCATTGTGCTGCATTGCAACTCTGCAGTCACAAATGCCTTTAAGATTGGTTTTACATTAGACCTTGTCCTATGCAAGTTTAATCAGCAAGGAACAATGTACTGCACCATCAGAAAATTAAGCACCTCTGCAAGAAACCAGATTTAAAACATCCTAGGACTGCTCCTTTAGATTATCAGAGAAAAAAGAAAAATATCAACAACCTTCTAATTGTTATTTTTTTTTATTTCCTAGGGAAAGGAAACACAGGATTTCACTGTTGACCCTTTTATGTGAAGTGCTACTGATTAACCCAGTTCTTGTCAAAGATAATGTGGTTAACAGCATGAAGAAGGAGAAAAGATAACATGAAAAGGGAAAATGGACAGAAATCCTCACTTCAGTCTCAGCCTGAATTCACATGAAAGCAACACAAAGACCTGGACTATGCCCAGAGCATTGCCCACCACACCATCCAGGTGGAGGTGATTAAACCTTGGAGAGGAGAGCATGCCCAATGCGGAGGTTGGGAGGGTAATTGGCTTGTTCATGCAGTGGTTGTGCTTGGAGGCAGAGGTTATCTACCTCTTGGGCCATGCTGCTGCTTCTGTCCAGGTGCCCACCTTTGTGTAGAAAGTAGAGCACAGAGGAAGAGGAGTCCTGCCCTGATATTGCCTGGATTTGCTCCTGTGCCCAGAAGCACAGTCATGCTCCCAGACGCAGAAGGATGTACATCCAACATGAATGTAATCTCGCTGAGGAAATGATGGTTGACAACATGAGATAACATAGACAAGATCAGGGTCATATCAAACAACAACTATTCTTTTTAGGCAAAGTAAAATAAATTTCTTGTAATTAATCTGACTTCCCAGGCTGATTTTCTTGCAGGGCACAAGTCCAGGCTGCTGTCTGCTAATTTTCTGTGACTCCCCACTTCCTTCTCAGGCATAATAAACTTTTCTGGACCATAAATGATTAGCTGCATTGCCTCTGCACCCTGATACTCTGCAAGGAGTGTAGGGGAAGGAATACCAGGAGGAGGTGAGGAGTAGCTGAGGGAGTCAGGCTCAGTCGTACTGTCTCAGTACTATTGGAGTGGTAGTTGCACCTTGCCATGCCTTGGTAAATAGTTGTCTCAATGGAAGAGAAGCCTTTGTCTTTGAAGAAAACCTCGTATTGTTAGTCAGAACACAATCAGTGGTGGCACAAGGGCATCTGATGAGACCTAGAGCAAGGAGAGAGTATGATTAGCAACCTCCTGAAAAAAAAGGTAGCAGGAATCAAAATCCTACGCTGGCTACCATGGAAGCCGGATTGTCAGATAAAAGTCGAACAGAAGCAGTGGATGCAAAAACTGGGGAAGAAAATGAACGTTAGCTATTTTTATTGTATCCCTGAGGGAGAGAGATGAGAACAAAGAATGCCAAAAGCATAAGAACAGCTGATAAAGGTTTACTCAGCTCAGAAAATCCTACTCTAACATTTTTTATTCTATGAAATATAAATTAAGCCATTAGTACTTGAGGGGGTTTTGATTTCTGAATATGTACAAATCTGAATACATTCTACTTGATGTCTGAAAATCTTGAAAGCCTGAGAAGACTTGAGATTATCCTAGCTACACAAATAGGGCATTGTAAGAAATGTCCTCTTTTATTGCTTACTCTGTCCTAGGTAGCATAGTGCAAAGTTGCTCCTTGTATGAAGAAACCATACACAGCTGCCAAAATATTTGGAGTAGATCTTTAGCTAAAAATGATAAAAATGGGATTAATGCTGTCTACACCAGCAGAACATCTATGAATTTGAGACAAATGTAACAGAGGAACAACATACTGCTAAATCAGTTTGCTCCTTTTGTTTTCAGTTAATTCCCCCAAAGCTGCCTGTGCATGCTCTAGGCATTTTTGCAAAGGTTTGGTTTAAATTCACCATGTTGCTATGCACTTAACTATGGGTTTATATTTTAGCTCAAAGAATTCACCAGTGTAGGGTTGTTGTTTTTGCCAGACGTGCATCCACAGAGGAATAAAAGGCATAGAAAGACTGGATAATAAGAGCATTTAGAAAACAATGATAAATCCTCAGAAACATGATTGAATATATTGTACATTGTAAATATAATTTATGCTTGACCCTTTCCTCCTTCTTCTCTATATAAGCCTGCAGTACTGAAGAAGTATTAATACGCCGTGCTACTAGGTGGGCATAAAAAAGAATATGGCTGGATCTCCTGCGTGCTCAGCACCTCCAGAGGTGCAACAAGACTTAAAGTAAGGCATTTCAGAAAGCCAAATTCAAATTCCAGAGACTAAATCTTCTGCTTAACATTTTCCACAGTGAGCCCACTGAGGAAAGACAGGGTAGGATTTTGCTTCAGGATAAGCAGCCACACAGGAAAGGAGAAAATGCCTGGCTGCAGCAGCCTTTGTGGGCTGGATGTGTCTATACTGCACAAGAGTGCTCTGGCCAAGACCTGTGGTGGAGCACAGAATATGCTGCAGCAGACTTAACACAGAAGGTTGGTATCCATGTGCATCTTCCTTGAGGATATCAGCCTACAGGGGCATAAAATATGATGATCAGGGTAATCCAACTACATGCAGTTTATGAGTTCTGGCTGACATGGGGAAGTTGTTGCTTTGAGAAGGTTACTGCAGGTGTAATTGGGCTCCTCTGCTGGCTGAGTGACCAGTGAGAAGAGAGTGGTAGCCTTTATAATTTGAGCCAGACAAGGCATCAGATGTCTGAAATCTGGGAAGACTAGCTGGCTTTAAACAGCGTTACCAGCAACTTCATTTTTGTGTGCTACTGGCTGTGTGTGTGCACATGTGTTACTGACTCCAGGTTTTAAGTGCCCCTAAAGATGTACTCAAAGGACTGAGCATGCCCAGGAGTTGAAGGTAGCATTGAACTGGAAGATGGCAACGAGAAAAGGCTATGGTGACCTAGGGCAGGGAACTCACATGCTGCAGAATTTAATCTTGCTGGAGAAGTAACCAAAAACCTGTGCCCAGGAACATGAAGGGGGAAAAAAAAAAAAAGTGCCATAGGAAATGAAAAAGCAGAGAACAAGTAATGGGAAACCTAAGAAACTACAAGCTGAGCAAAGATTCAGTGCAGTAGTATAGCAAGCGTCCATGTAGGACCTTAAACCTATAGCATTTCTATATTTTCCTGTAGATATCAGCCAAAATGGGTCTTGATACTGATGGAGAATTTTTGAATGGTACCCAGACCAAACAACAGGCATGTCACTCTAATGTCCGCAGCGGCTAATGTGTAGAGATCTTGTTAACCTCTGCAGGTCAGGGTGTACAATTGGGTGACCCAGCCCAAGAGGAGGCATCTGTCAAAGGACAACCATTTCAAGATATCTCTAAACTCAGATGTTTGGTTCTGCCATCACTGAACAAACTTTTCATTGGACATCCTGCAAGGAAAAGAGCAGTCTGCTGTTAACAATGACCACGAGGTATTCCTATGATTAATCTTTATCGTCAGGACTCAGAAGCTGTTGGCACAACTGCTGTAACCACTTTGTAACAGATCTCAAGGGGTCAAAATATTAACTTGATCATGAGATCAAGTATTATTTATCAGATTGTACAACATATTACTCTCTAATCACTTGTTTAAAGAGATCAAAATCCAGTGTTATAAAATTATTTTTTCTTGAAGTTAGTAAGTCTTTACTAGATTCTGTATTTACAAAAGTAATTTTCTCAACACAGAATGCCTCTTGACTATTTCTCCAGTGTTTATTGCCCCATTGGAGTAATTGAATGTGCTTCAAAAGAAAGTAGATAAAAAGATTTTGGAGAAAGGACAAAAAAATAGCAAGACCTAACAGCTATTAATTATTTCCTCTTTATGTATGTAACACATCAGTTTTAGATGCAGTTACTTGTAAAATTATTATACAGTTGTTATGGAAGCATCAAGCTGTTCACCGAGCCAATACAAAGCATTTTAAGCAGTACTAAGTGTAAACCCAAAAGAATTAATGTTTTTTTCATGAGGTTTATTTGTTTGTTTGCTTGTATTTTAGTCCCAGGAGAAAATCCAAATGCAAACCAGAGGCTTTTGACTGGTTTTTCCTGCTAGCTTTTGCTCAGCTAAACTGTCCCATCAGTTTCAACAAAACAGTGGAAATGTTTAAGCATTATCCATATGAGCAAAGCTTTAGTAATATCAACTACCATGATTGATTGTAATACTGTTTTAAGTGCGCTGTTGATTATATAAAGAAAATTGTTTGATTTCAAGATATTTAGAGTAATTTTCAGTTTTATTATTATGCATCTTGTACCTAAAGTAGACTGGACCAGATTCTTTGCTACCTTGCAAGCAATATAAGCATTAACACTCTGTTTAGCAATTTGCATCCAGCTTGAACATGATGTCAATTTCCAAGTGAGAAAGCTGATCAAGAATATGGCTCTGGCTATTACATCATGATGTATTAATAGGTAGCTTCACTTTTAGGGATCACCATTTTTTTAACTTTTTGTGGGACATCAAAGTATTATTTGGAAACATTTGATTAAACAGTGTGAGATGAATTCTTTTAGAGGAAAACTCTGGTTTCCTAAACAGTGGGATAACTAGCTTGCTATGAGAGACATCCACATCTGTTCAGAACCTGTGATGAAACAGAAGTAGGGCTCATGGCATTCTGCTCTTTACTGTCGAGATATGAAGGCTGGCACACTCCAAATGTTTGGTCACAGAATAACAGAATGGGCAAGGTGTGAAAGGACCACAGTGGGTCATCTGCCTCAGCCTCCCTGCTCAAACACATCCTAGAGCACATTGAACAGGAATTGCTTCCAGACTGTTCTTGAATATCCCCAGTGAGGGAGACTTCACAGCCTCTCTGGGCAACCTCTTCCAGTGCTCAGTCACCCGAACAGTAAAGAAGTTTTTCCTCATGGTCAGGTGGGACTTCCTGTGCATCACTTTCTGTCCATTGCCTCTTGACTTATTGTTTGGCACCACCAAGAGCCAGGCTCCATCCTCTTGGCACCCTACATCCAGACACTCAGTCTTCGAAATCATTATTGCAGTGCAGGACATGAGAAAAGCCTAGTCCTTACTTTAAAAAATTCTAGTTGAATGTTAATGATGACATTTGCCAATGAAGTCAATAGTTTGTCCTTTTTTGTTTATTCCTGAGGGCCTCAAGAGGAGGTTAGAGTAAGGTTAGAAAAACTGAGAGAGGTTTCCACCTTCAATAGCTCTACTGAAGTCACACAATAAAAATACATTTCCTTTTTGAGAAATTGTAACTAATTCAGGTTACTGAGACATCATGTCTCAACAAAGAGTCAGCGCACAATTGGTAGTAATTATCATCATAATCATGTTTACAGTAGTGGCAGATTGCAGATTAATTAGACAACTTAGAGAGGGAAGAGAGAACAAAAAAAAAGCAGTAGTTAAACCATGTTTAGTGTGGCTACAGCAATTTTTTCTTGGGTATTTATTAATTTCACTTAGGTATCACCTGTATTATGTTTTTTGAAAGAGGGCTTGGGGCCACTCCTGTAGAGGACACTGCATTTAAGAAGGATGAAATGGAAGGAGAAAGATAGGTCAAAGATAGGACCTGTAGGGAAGATCCCAGATCACACAGCAGAGCTCCTCACATGGTAGAAGAAACCTGTGTTTAGGCATTTGAATCTCACACTTTCAGTGTTTTAGACTCACAAGAAGCACTTTTAGCTTAGCCAATACCTTTTTACAATGAAATCACTTCCCAGGTTAACAGCAGAGACATTTAATGGCTGCTCACCCTCAGCCTTACACCATCTAAGCACACAAGGTGGTACATCTCTGTTCAGAGATAAGATGAGTCTAGATGACCTGTGAAACCACCACATGATATGCAGTTGTTCACAAGAGGTGATATCTCACTCAGCAATCATCACCCTTCAGCACAACACCAGGTGAAAGGAAAGGATCCATCTCATTCATTAACATAAGAGTGTCACATATGTACCTGAGTTTCATCTAGTGTTAAGACCTTTAAATCAAAGCTTTTTTCATAGTCTCTGTTAAATTCCCATAGAAATATTTCCATTGATCTTGAATTTTGCCTTTAACACACTTAACTTCTGGGTCTGTAATAATCTGGCACACTTTTTTTAACTATGAGGAAAATCTTTCTTTTTGACTACAGCAGCACTGATTGATTCTGTGCTTACAGATGGATTTTGTTTTATGGGCTTTTTTTTCACTCATGCTTCAGAAACATGTTGGTTGGTTGTATTGCCCTAACTGAAATAAACTGGTGGCACAGGAGAAAACTGCCACATTTGCTGAACAGCCACAGACAAATTGCTATTCCTTTAGCTAACCTTATTTTTTTTTATTTCCCAAGAAATGTGCTACAGTTCTAAAGAGAACAATTTCAAGGAAACGAAACACTGTGCCTTTATAATGAAAAATGAGATAAAATGGGGGTGGGGAGAGAGTGGAAATATTTCTGGTTATTCTGAAAGTTTTTATTCTTGCCCAGTAAAACATTATTAAAAGAGTATGCAAAGTTCAGGGCTGTTGGGTTTTTCTAAAAGATGTGCAGACTTAACTCATTATTCTGGTGAATGGTCCAGAGAGGTCAGTAGGCCCATTCAAATGAGAGATGGCTTTTAGCAAACACTTGCAAGATGTAAAATTAAAACGCCAATTCTTTAAGTTGCCTCATGCTGGCAGGTGCCCCTGTGTCCACTGGATCTTTAAGAATGGGCACAGGATTCCATTCAGACACTGACATTTTCGGTAAATAGGCTATTTTTTAAATGCCATAGCATACTGGCTGTGCTTTGAGATATGTTCATGTGAATGAGGTAAAGAATGGGAAGGCTGAGTATACACATAAGCCAATGAAAGACAGTAGCTGTCTAACTTGAGCCCTGTTTGTCTGGGGAAAAGTCCTTACACTTTTGCTCTTTTCATATAAATTGCTTTGCCATTATCTGTATCTCTAATTTTCTTGCAGACTTTCCCTGGGAACAGAGAAAGGAATGGACATATTAGAGGAATCAGACAGCTGTGAGTACAGAATCTATTGTGCAGTTAGAGCCAAATTATTGCGGGTCTGATCCTGGGGCATGCCCAGAATACACAGCCCTTACTAAAGTCAGGATAAGCTGCCTTCAGTATCTCACACATACAGGCTATGGCAAAATAAGGAGTCACCCAGGCTGTTGCTAACATTGACAGAATTGTTAGACCAAAATCCATAAGAGATTTAACCTCCTAAAAACATGATTCCCAAAGCACTTTGCCACTTGTATATCCCAAAAGATATTTGTATCAGTCTGTATTCCTACATGTCCACTGCTGCATACACAACTGTTGATGACCTGTTTTGGCTCTTTCTACAGTATCTTGACTTTGGAGAAAGGCTTTCTGAATACAATTTCATCAAGAAAACAGTGGTTTCCACAGATGTGGAATCTACGCAATAGGGATAAGACTTAGTATAAGGAAGCTGGAATGCAATTGCTGATAAAGCTGCAAAATTTATAATTACATTGTTAAGTAGCCTAGTTTGACCAGCATTCAGATATGGTTCAGGTCCACAACTGTGTGTGATGAAGGTTCTGTTCACCTTTTTAAAATGTTTGGTACCCTCATTGGAATGGCAATACTGATTATAACCTAAAAATTTCTGAGCTTTGAGGATTACCTCGGTTTGGTTCCACGGTTGGTGAGTTGTGGAGGCAAAGAGCAATGTTAACGCTATAGTACAATGACTGTGATATCAACATAATTGGTTATTCCAAATACAGGTAAATTGTATCAGCATGTTTCTGGTGGTCAATTTAAAATTAATGGACAGTGTATTGGGCTGACAAATTCACCAGAAGGTGTCAAATACCCAGCATGGTAATGCAATGATTACACAGCTTGAAGGAAACAAGGACAGATACCAGTAACAGCAAAAACAGGTTTTCTGGAATGGCAAGGGTATAAAAAACACTGTCAGAGTAGAAGCTCTAGTCCTGGTTGAACATATGTATATGACAGACCCTGCTCTGCATTTTCAGGGTTACCAACAGACAAACTGCTCTAAAGATGAGTAAGAAGATTTATGTTTTAGCCAGCCCTGTAAAAATGCTGTCAGGCATTGGAGATGCAACTGATATTAAATGGACTATAAGGTGTCAAGGCTTGTTTTATCAGCAGATGGGCAACCAAACATTGTTGAGCCTTGAAGGCAATGCTGTCTGCAGGTACTAAAGAGGAATTTGTCTTAGCTTGATTTATGAGGAGTAGTGAATTATGGTATGTGGTCAGTGCAGATCTCATCTAAAGTTGAAAGGAGCCTTTCCTCCCTGTAGGAATCTCTCCTGCCTATTTCCAAACCACAATACCAGTCCTGGAGATTGTCTTGTGTCTTCCTCTTTCTTCCTCCCATCAGTGACAATAATGTGAGGTGGTGTTTACTTCCTTACGGTCCATCTGCTTTTAACCCTTTTGTCTGGATTTTGTAGTTGGCAGCAGAAGTAAACTAATACCTAATAATTTTTTCAAGATAAATTCAGCAAAATTTGTATTGTTTCAAATTACACCTCTCACACACTTTTCCTACTTTCTTTTCACAACTAAAAGTCCATTTTTTTCCTCTCCTTTCTGATGTTTTGATGTTCTCTTTCCCTTCTTGGTTGCACAGCCCAAGTTCCCATACCTTAAACCCTCTCTGTTTTCATTCCTAAATGTCTCTCTCTCCCTCCTGCTTTTTCCAATTTCCTTACCCCTTTAAATTCTCTTCTCACAACCTTTGTCTGACTATGGCTATAACAGTATGAGGGGAAACTGGTGCTCGAGCTATTGCACTCGAGGCTCTCACACACTTCAGGCATGGACTCTGCAGGATCAGCACGCTTTTCTCGTCTGGGAACAGAGAGGCACATCCCACCAGTGCAGCACATCAATATTTACTGATACAGAGAAGTACTCTCTGGGAACGGACACCGGGGAGCTAATTTTCCCCTGGCTGGCTATTAATAATGAATGATGGTCACTTTTAGTTCTAGAGCGAAGGCAGTTTTGATGGATACTTTTTCCTGTGCCACCCTGTTTCTCATAGTGCCAGCTTCACTGGGATGTGGTGATGACTGATGTAATAAGCCAAAAATGTGGCTATTTCAGCTTGAAGATTGACCTGCTGTCAATATAATTAGAGAAAAATATACCACATTAAGGTCTTTTCTGATTGATTGTTTTTCTAAACATGTCGTTACTTCATTAGGTTTTAAGATAGCATTAATTTGAGCAAGCAAACAGATGCAGAAGTATTAGCGAAGGCGCAATTAGTGTGCTTTTCTCCCTTTTTCAAGATTGATTTAAGATACTTCAGTGACAGTAGTTTTTCCATTGATAACCATATACTACCTTAGAGAGTATGGTCTTTTATGATATTTATCCTATCCTACTTAAACAGAGATGGTTGGGGTTTTCTAATGCAATTCATTTCACAGCAGATGCATAGTTACTGTTGAATACAGACTTATATTTAAAGTAGGACATTTCCTGGTCAAATTTGCAAAGCTGTGACAGCAATTTCCCTGAATCACTTAATTAGAAGCTCACTGTGAAACATTTATAAATGCAATTGCCTTCTAACAATAAGTTCTCTTTCTCCACTCCTGCCTCTTACTGAATTGTGTGTATCAGTTTGTTTGTAGATACAAAAAGTAAGGTTTCGCCATCACCTGAAATGAAATAGATCAATTTATCCTTCACTGTTGTAATTATGTCACAGTAATCACTTTACCCCACTGGCGACCTCCACCTTAGTTACCAGGATGAGTTGTAATTTCATTTCTTTACCAACTGAGATCCTCATTCATCTCATGAGGTTGCTCTAAGCACTGTCTGCAGGGGTATTGTTGTATTGCTTTTATCTGCAGGCTGGACTGACGCAGCAATTACCTGTAGTATTCACCTAGGGCACTCTTAAGGATCAAAATAAGAGTTCAAGTAAATGGGAAGACAAGCCTCCTTAAAATTCACAGTTTCACAGCAAAATATCATTTAATTTACAATGAGGGGAGTAGTTATGGGGTGACAGTGAAATTTATCAGGAGTAAGTGGAATAGAACATTAACCAGTGTAATTAATTGTGGATAACAGACTTGCCAGAAAATGTATTTCAAATTGTTATGTTTGACATTGCCACAGAGTTTATGTATACACATACATCTGAAGTGAAAGCTCATAAAAACCTTCTCCTTCTCCATTGCCCAGCTGGTAAAATGAAGAAATATTTAAGTGTAAGGCCTATTCCATAAATGAGGATTCTTTGAGCACATAAAGGGTTGCCATTGGAAATGTAAATGTTCTGTATTTTTTTTCAATAATCTCCCTTGAGTTACTGTTTTTGCCTTTTTATCATTTCTGTAATGTTTTTATTTCTTCCCCAACTACCTCAGTTTGAAATGTTTTCGATTTGCAATATCATTTCCACAACATGTATTATTTATTTAGATGTTGCTAATAGTACAATATTTCAACTGTCAAGAAACCTGATGTCTAGACTTTCTCACTTCTTTGGTTTGAATGACAAATGAGTTACACCTTCTGGGTATATTTCTTAATGATAAATAGTAACTATCTCCCTAGCTTTGTAGACCTAACACAGAGGAAAGACTAAGATTTCTGAAGGAACAACTTCTTCCTAAATTGTACAAGGGATGTCATGTAGGTATTTTTCAGGTCTGCAATTCAAGCATTTTTAGTTTCAAAGTAATAGGGGTATAGGAATTACTCAAAAAAATCAAATTTTGAAAGTCTCAAACTTGATTTGGAAGCACTTATATTTCCATTTCCTCTTGGCCTTCAGAGCAATGACTTTCAGTGGTTGTTGTTCAGTGAAGAGTCCAGCAAAGTCAAAATTAAAGATCCCACAAATTTCTGTAGTGTCGAGTCTTAGCTGAAGTTGTAAATTAATCAATCAAATTAAAAAATTGAAAGATCTCTTCAACTTTAATGGAAGAAATTTTTGTAGGTCTAATCTTTCCCTTATAATCCTTTCTTGTTGCAGAAGACCTTAATCTTTACAGCAACCCAAACAATCATACTGTTTAAGTTAAATCATGTAAGTAGTATTTATGAAGATACCAATTTTTTCCTTTTGATTGTGTAAACACCAGTAGCATCAAGGCTTCTCACATATCTTCTGCTATTTGTTGTCTTCCGACCACTGTATTCTGACTTCCCATTCCAAATTATGTCCAAAAGCACCCTGGAGAATGAACAATATAGTTCCAAACAAGAGTTCTTGCTTCAACTGTATTTCAAAATGTTCCGATATGACTCTTGGAAAAACTGTTATAGGACAGTCTGCAGGTACATTGCACTGCTCCTTATTTGCTTCCAAAGTAGCTGACTTCTCCAGGGTGTCGTGTAAGTCTACTCTGTTGTCTTGGGATCTAAAGGAGTTCATCTAACCAAGAGGTCATGAGAACCTCCAAATTGAGCAAGCCAGAGAATCCACTCTCCAGTTGCTCTTAATTTATTGTACAATACAAGAAAACAAGAGAGTCCTGTTATGAACGACACAGTTGAAAGTGTTCAATAGCTCTCCTGGGAATTTTACTTAAGCCTGTCTAGCTATAAACCCTATATTCCAGGATGATTTTCTTGTTGTAAAAATACCAGAGATCTTCAATGCAAAACTTATCTGCTGACACAGTAAAAGACCAGAAAATTATTGCACTCTGCCATAGCTCATTCTAATTAAATTGACTCAGATTTTTAAAGTTCTCTTGACAGATTGTGCCAGCTCTTGTTCCTTGTCATCATTTAAGTATAGCTACTCAATAAATGTATCTTTCTTCATAAGAAATAACACCAAGAGTTTGTTAATTTGCTTGAAATGGCTATTTTCTCTCTCAAAATTTCCATTTAAGGTGGAAGGCTAAATTATAAATATATATCTCAGGCTGTGTTTCCTGCTACAAGCCTGTATAATTACATTGTGACTCCTCTAGAAACTCTTTCTAGAAATTAATATATTTTAGCTTAGACAAAGAATTTGGCAAAATAAATTAGATCTAGTTATGATCTTGAACATATATATGTAATGACGACTTTATACATATGCATGCCTATACATGTAGAGAGAGAGAGAGAGAGAGAGAGAGAGAAAGACAATTCAAAGAAAATTCTGTATATGTTTATATGTATTCCGTGTGTGTAT
The DNA here is from genome assembly GCA_013397935.1 of Dasyornis broadbenti. Classification (NCBI taxonomy): domain Eukaryota; kingdom Metazoa; phylum Chordata; class Aves; order Passeriformes; family Dasyornithidae; genus Dasyornis; species Dasyornis broadbenti. The sequence goes on along the minus strand of VZRN01000659.1, from coordinate 1,682,755 downwards.
GCCTGTTGCATGTAGAAAGAGAGAAATGGGATTCAGGTGACTAGAGGTTAAAATAACAGATACGACATTTGGATATTTGCTATGTTAGCAGAAGTGCTTTCTCTTGTTTGCTTTACAGGTTACCTGAGTCAATGTTTCAATGAAAAAAATATGCCAAAAAAAAAGAAATAATCTGGTTAGAAAGTGGTGCTGGACAGTGGATAAAATTAAAAGACATGCATTTCATTGTGGCAGCTGCATTGCTGCCAATGAAAACAAAAAATTGCCAATAAAATCTTTTTCTGAAACTATGGTGGTGTAAGCAGTGTTTCTTGAGATTTTCAATGCCACCTGTGAGAATTTGCATGAATGAAATAAATTAGATGTTGTACAGAAATGCTAGGAATGCTTTCCCAGAAGAAAGTACATTATAGCTGAAATGTGCCAGTCTTTTGTTTCCAGCAATAATATAGAATGTTAGGTAATATATGTTTCTTACCATAAACCTTCATTCACATATGTTCAGTTAAGGACTGGGCAGCCTCTCTGGATAGCAGTTGTGGGTTCATATCACCATCATTTACTATTCAAATACCTATACTGTCAACACTAGTAAAAATATGATATCTTTTCTGTGCATAATATTATTCTTAAATAACTTAATTCTGATTTTGGCATTGGTTAGAAACAAGACAGAGACAGTGTTGGTGATATAGTCACCTAAAAGATATGATCATGCCCTGCAAATGCAGGGAGATTCTGTATATTACTATCAAATCAAATAAATTGCAGCAGAAAAGCTTGTATGGACATTCTGCAAATTATTCTTAGGTGACAAGAATATAACCATCTTACCAGCCAGTATAGTTTGGTCACTTAGGAACTGCAGTTTAAGTCGTAGAGAGATGAGGGAATTGACATTAGTTATTTTTTTAAGGCTTAACTGTAGCTCATATTTTTCTCCAAGACAGTAATTTTTTTTTCAGTACCCTTTTCCCCCAAAGGTTTTGATTGCAGTAAAAATGTCTTTTCATCCCATTTTCTCATAGCTCTTATGACTGAAGGAAATATGACAGACTAGCTTCCCTGTCATGATTTCTCTTGATGCTTTCCATATAACCTTTCCATCCAATATCTTGAAGTTGCCTTATAATCCAATGCCTTACTGATTAGAACTTAAAAGACAAATGCTTAAAAGAATGTTTGAATACTTGTTGTTCCTATGGGACCCAATTAAGAGAATGTAAATTTCGTTTTTCAGGCCCTGATTTCAAAATTATGATGAATAAAATCATTGCTGCCAATCCCAAACTGTTGGCCTGTGAAATAGGAGCTATGTTTTGGGTAGTGTGATGTATGTGTATACATTTGTGTATACACAACTATACTAATTGCTAAATTTGGAATCTTCCGGTTCACAAATAATCTTTCCAGGCTGAGCTGAAAAAGCACAGTAATTCTTGTGGGACTAACTTTGAATTAAGCATTACAAATATATTCTGTTGCATTTCTTTCTGCCATCTCATGCCAATTCCCACCGTATACTTAAAAACAAATTTTGAAGTCACTGCAGAAATAAAGCCTAAAGCAAATTGTACATCAATTGTTAAGAAAGAAGAGGCCTTTTTTTTACCTTTCATTGTCCCAGGCAGGCAGCAATCCTCTTTTCCTTACAGCCTAAACTATCTAGGCACACACTCAAGACGCATTGCAGAAAAGTGCTGCTCTCTGACACCATCTGCTTTGAGCTTCTCCTTACTGTGGTGGTCAATATGTGAACACATTAAAGACTTCTCTTCTTTTGATATGTGAGCATTGCCTTGGGATATGCTGGTCGCATCATTTTCTCTCGGTAGATAATGATTTCCCATCTTCTGCCTTGTCCTGATCTGGGATTCGTAGGAAAGGGAAAGGCTTGTCCTATTGCCTTTAAAACACAGTTTTCTGGGGCTTGTGATGTATATTTCATTAAAAGGGAAATATGACAAACCTATTGAATATCATCTAAAACCTTTCTCCCATCTTTCAAGGACCTCCAAGCCACACAGCCTCTCTTCATGTGAAATGCATCTACTGTTCTCAAGCTCATTTTCAGGACTCTTTTGACACTTATTTTTCTGCAATCTTTCTATTCCATCATGAAATAATGCTTTATCATTTGCAGGAGACTGTGAAAATGAGCACTCAATTGTTATGATCTTCCAGATAGCCAAAATCCTATGGTAATTCAAGACATAATTCAAGGTAGTACTGGAGGGAACAAGAAAGCAGCAGTTCACAGCAAAAGTCCCAAGAGACTCTTTCAACCTGAATCAATTCACTTCCACCAAGGGATATATGTGACAATTTGGTGCTGTGACAAGATGTTGCCGGACCCTGCAAGCCCAAGCACCCCTCACTGTAAGAGACATGCTTGAGTACTTGTCTAAAAGTACCCCAAAGAAATTGTCATGGCCACCTGCCCAGCATTGCAGGAGCTGTGTGACACTGTGAAGTATTTCTCTTTGTCAAGCTATGAACTCTTCAAAATGACATTTAAATTGCATTCAGGAACAATTTCTCCTATCTCTAATCCAGACAGGGTTTTGAAGAGGTGTCTGTTGGAGAGGCCTGCACTGACCTCCTGCAAAAGTCAAACCCATTCTGCTTGGTGCCACTTTTCATGGAAAAGAAAGAACAAGCACAAGCCTGTAGAGGAGGAGATGTTGGCTGAAATGCAGCCAAGAGATTTCAGGGAATCTCCTGTGAAATATAATACCCTAGAGCATGCACACTATTTGCTCCTGCCTAGGATTAGCCTGGCTTCCCTTAGATAGGCTTTGGGGTGCAAACAGTAATAAATGTCTTTAGAAGCCTAAAAGGGTACTTTAGGAATGAGAAAAGGAGAACTGCCATACTGGATTCCCTAATTGTTGCTACCTTCAAGTATTTTACCTCTCACCTCTCAGTTGTATTAACTAATTTATTAGGAAAAATGTTGGATGACTGTGAGGTGTAGTCAGCACCCTTATTGTTTTGTCATGACTCTGCTATTGTTTTTTAATAAGACTGCAGAAGGACAAAAATTGTGAGGAACTATTGGCCTTGTTGCTTGAACATTTTCTTTTCTTCAGTCTGCATATTTTGCAACCATGGAGGGGAGAAGAAGTAAAGCCTGTGTTTCTGATCTCTTTGTAGCAGTACGGTAACCGCACCTCACATGTTTTCCTGCTGAGAAAACATGCTGCTGTTCTTCGTGGAAAGACCAAAGACTTACATGTCTTGACTTTGTGCTGTGCACATCAATTCCAGCTCATGGCTTCAATAGCTACCTGAGTTAGAACCCTTTGAAAATGGTCAGCTGGAGGCGGCAGATATTCTCAGGCTCAATCAGACAGGAGCCAATCACAGGCATTTTGGGTCTTCAAACTCAGTGTGACTTCCTCAGCCTATGCTGTGCTACTAAACTAATTCATTTATGAATTAGATATAGATGATCCTGCCCAGCTCCACACTAGCTATGCTTTTAGTCCGCTGATAAATCAGATGTCTCACTGAAACTAGAAGCTGACTAGTACACAGACACTGTCTATGGTGCAATGTCAGTGCTGCCACTTAATTCTGATCAAATTATGCCTTTTGAAAAGAGAACAGAAACAATTTATCTAGCAAAAATCAAGTTCTTCACAGAAGGCTCCATTGTCTGCATTCCCATTTTTATGTCAATGATTTGATAATCGGTCTTTTTGTTATAAAACACTTTCTCATGCAAAAATGTACAATCAATCATTTCTGTTTCCATTGCACACTGACATTTATTGGTACCTCTTATATGCAGTTTCCATGAATAGTGTTATAGCCAGATGAAGGGAAGAGCTGACTTGAACTTCTAGCTCACTAATTCTTCACAGATTAGCGCTGTCAGCACTGATGGATGAAGGGAGAGATCTATCAGAATGGATGTGAGGGGTTTCACTCCTGCTTTGTAAATCATGCAGGAAATCCCAGTGTAAACTAAGCCTCTGCCTCTCACAAAAGTTAAAACATCACAGGCAGAGCAGTAACCCCCCAGTTAAATTGGCTTTTTGTTGCTGATGATCAAATTTCGTATAATCCTTCCCACTTGTTTTGTCTAGAGCTGCATTAGTGATGAAAGGCCTTCAGATTTATTAATAGAATATAAAAGCAAAACAGAACACGTTAAAATAGCCTAGAAACTCATGAGCAGGGAAAAGTACATAATGCCTTTCTGTGTGATCCTGTTGGTGATCACAATTCCCATGGAAGTCACATGGATGCAGAGCTATGCAACAGTCTCTAGGAATGATCCTGTATTTTTCAACTGGACACCAACAAACTGGGTAGTGCTATAAAGCACTTTGAAATATATTTCCAAGAAAAATTACCTCTTTTCTTCCTCACTAAAGTAAAAGTAAAGGTTGTATTTCATGTCTTTGATATAGAGACAACAGCACCTGGAGAGCACTCACTGGTGGTCTGTGGAGTGGGAATATGAATTTTTTTTTTCAATTTTTTATTTTTTTTTTTTTTAAATTCATGTGTTCCCTCTTAAATCCCATGGCTGCAGACCTGCTTCTTACAGGTTTTTCCCCTTGGTACTACTTCAGGGTGGGCCTCTTACCTTAGACAGGGTCAGAGAGGTCCAGGCTTTAAATCAAAGTTGACTGATATATTTTTGAGGCTCCCTCCTACAGCTTTATAACTTTTACCTGATATAGGATGTAGTTTCATCTTCTGAGAGTTTTTCTTGTTCTCATCCCTGAGACCATAATGCGGTCACCTACAAAGAAGCATCTGGGTCAGGCTGAATTCCAGTAACAATTTTTCATTAAAAAAATACTACAGATGTATTAAAAATATCCATGAATTCTCTTCATCTGTTAGAGGAAATCACAGGATCTCTGATCTCTCATTCAATAGATCCTAACCACTACTGGACACATCCCAATTTTGCTTTAAAGAAGCTATCAAATGCTGATTGTTGGCATTTATGACTTGTAGTTTCAGTAATTTCTAGTGAGATTGACAGAAAAAGGCAAAGAAGAGGTAACAGCAAGATCTTGGTTATTTAAGCCAGCCAGGGAAGGCTTGGAGGAGAGATAATTTCCTCTGTGAATATCTAAGTAAATAAGGGAACAAAGATCATTGAGTAAGCTTCCCCTTGGGAGGAAGAAAAGCTCTTTAAGCACAATAACTGGCTCTGAATAAATTTAGGCTGGAAATAGTACGTCTCCTACCACTAGGTCAGTGGCGTTCTGGAACAAACTTCCAGCTGGAGCTGAAGGAGAAAGTGATACAAGTAATTCATGGGACAGGGCTAGATGATTACTTTATGAAGGCATTATCTACTGCATGGCCAGTGCTGATTCAGTGTTGATATTAAAGAGGGTCCTTCCAGTATCATGTTCTTAGGAGCAGTACCCTAAGATGGGACCTGTCTCTACCCAAAAAGACATTTCTCATTTAGCGCTTTTAGGTCAGAACACTCACTACAGAAGTACAAATGTTAAGTCTAAAACTTTCAGGTTCAAATAAGACAGGAGGTGGGCTGCACTTTCTCTTAACAAATCTAGTTTTGTGACAGAGAATTATTACTGCTTTTGATGGAATCCCTCTTTGTCTGAAGATGGATGATTGGAAAAAAAGATCTATATTAAAGGTTATTCAAGCTTTACTATTGTCCTAAAAGAAGTCTGAAAAGGAGACAATGGAAGAAGTAACATCTAAGTTCTCTCATTTTTAATAGTTGCCTCCCTTTACAACTTTCCTGAATGACTTTTTGAGTATTTCTGGCTTAGGCTTCTCCTAATTGCCCCTCGAAAACTTGAGGACATGTGGCTGCATTAATTTTAAAAATGTAACTGGTCCTTTATTGTGCATGTAGTTCATGCTGCAAAGAGGGAAGGGAGAAGGAAATTTCAGAGTGTCTTATGACTCTCTGCACTATTATGTCTTTCATGATTAACCATTGATACGGTTTTCTACTTGTTGAATGGTTTATTAAATGCTTTTCAGCCTGTGTTGTATAGGCACATCACTCACTACAGACACTTCAGGTGCCATCAGTTCTGCAAAGAGGGTCTGAGGGATGAAGACCCTTCTTCTTCTGCTGTGAATGCAGAGAAAGAGAAATCATCATTCCACCCCCTTTACCAGGAAAAAGTTGGCTCTTGACCTGCTTGTTTTCATGGTTACTGAGAGCCTTTAGACAGGAAGCTTATTACTTAGCTTTGTCTTGCAATATGGGTTTCCATGGCTGTGGTTAAACTGCGGGAAAAAAAGCTCTCTGGGCATAATGAGATCTGTCCCAATGCCACAGTCAGTATCTCATTAAGAGTTAATCACAGAATAACAAAATAGTTAAGGCTGGAAAAGACATCTAAGATTATTGGTCCCAACCATTAACACAGCACCACCACATTCACCTTAAAACCAAATCCCTAGGTCATATTCTCATGCCTTTTGAACACTTTGAGAGACAGTGATTCCACCACTTCCCTGGGCAGCCTGTTCCAATGCCTGACCACATTTTAAGTGAAGAAATTTTTCCTAATAACCAATCCAAATACCTCCATGTGCACCTTGAAGCCATTTCCTTTTGTCCTGTTAATAGAGCGCATCCTAGTTCTTCAAACCTGTTTTTCCTTATGAAAGGCACAGAGATGGCTCAGACCAAATTCCCCCAGGGCCGGTGCAGGCTGGGACCAAGATGTGCAGCCTCAACACACAGGCTGAAGGCTACAGAACAGCCAGGGTAGACCCAATCGGTATCACCATGGAGATCTCCCTGTTGTTTCTATGGCATTTACCAGTATTTTCAATTCTTCATGAGTAGTGAATAGAAATAAAAAAGATAGGCATTCTACTTTACAGAAAGAGGAAAAGAAAGGATGCAGCACACTTTAAGTTCACTATTTAAGAGATTACTTTTAAGTCTTTATATTGGCTGTAAAATAACTTTTGTCAAGCAGTAAATCTCTTCTATTATAAATTTTTGCATCATGTTTTACTATCCTGTGTCTATACCTAATAATAAATATTAGCAGGAGTTTTGTTCAGGCTTTAGTTACATACTAAATAGATGAAACTGGATTTAAACATAAGAAAAATCTCGTTTACTAAGAAGAGTGATCAAATGCTGGAGAATATTGCCCAGAGTGGAGTTGCCCAATGGAACAGCCATCCCTGGAAAAGTTCAAATCCTGACTGGATATAAGCCTGGGTAACTGGCTCTAGCTGACTCTTTCATCAGGGAATTGGAGTAGAAGATGACCAGAAGTGCCTTCCAGCTCCAGCAATTCTGTGATTGTATGATACCAGAGCTGATACATACGAAGACATACCACCAGACACAAAGTAGCAGGATTTCTTCTTGCTGATGGGAGTGGGAATTGAACAAGATGAAGGGTGGTTTGTAGCCTTGATGGGAAATCTAAGATGTGCTTTGTTATAAGTGTAGTGTTAATAAAACCACCCTTTCTGTGAGATCTGTTTTTATTTTCAATAACTAAGGGGCACTTCCCACCTTTTATATTGAACTGCACACATTTTCCTTTATTGATATTCTCCTTTATTGGTATTTTTCTGTCACACCAATACGCAGCAATAAATAGCATTCTCTAAGAGAAACAATGGCTTTTATCACTTAAATAAAAGGGACGGGATTTTGTTTCTTAGCAGAGAAACAAGTGCAAGAGAGAGAGAGAGAGAGATCAACATAATATATTGATTTTGCAAAATAATTATTAGAAGACTCAGAACATATATTTTTGGAAATACGTCAGTATTAGAGGTTTCCCATCCTCTTTCTTTCTCAATGGATTTTCAACTGCAGCCACAGCAAAAAAAAAAAAAAAAGGCAACAAAACAAACAAAAAACCCCCACCAAAAACAAAAACAAAAAAACAACAAAAAAAACCCCTTCTTGAATAAATAGCCAATCAAAAACTAGTCTTAATAGAAGTATTTGTTGGCTGGAATTTTTCTGTCAAAAAGCTGAATTGTACAACATCTGTTATTCTACTCTCTGCTACATAAGAATGAATACTCTTTTATTGTTTACTGGTCTGATCTTTGACATGGTTCACAAAACATGTTTGATAAATAATGATAGCTTCTGAGGGAAAAAAATTAGATTTGGTTCATTGCAGGTTTTAAAATCACAGTGTTTTGAATAAGGCTGAGATAATTGCTCTGTCAGAGTGGTTTCCTTCTCTTTTGGAGCTCTCCTAGGATATTTTAGCTGGTATTAAATTGTTCTTTTTAGAATTCATAGCGAATTTCAAAGATATTTAAATCAAACTCAGATAATGGCTATTAACTCTGTTTCACACCATTCAAACATTGTAATAACTAGTATTGAGTGGGTCCTGCACAGGTGGAACATGGATTTAAGAGATATGTGAGCTCTTACAGTTCCTATTGAAATTCTTGAATTTTTGATAGGTTGTTCAAGGTCAAAGAATGGGCAAAAAGTTGTGAATGCATTTTAAGTTATTAATATAAGAACTGTAACATTAAAACTCAACAGCAGTAAAATGTTTTCATCTAGGCAGATTAAAATACAGCGAGAGGAGGAGGCTCAGGGGGAATCTTATTGTTCTGTACAACTGCCTGAAGGAAGGCTGTAACCAGGTGGGGGTTCGCCTCTTCTCCCAGGTAACCAGTGACAGGATGAGACGACAAGAACTTAAGCTGCACCAGGGGAGGTTTACACTGGACATTACGAAAAAATTTTCACAGAAAGAGTGATTGGGCATTGGAATGGGTGGTGGACTCACTGTGCCTGAAGGTGTTTGAGAAAAGACAGGACATGGCACTGAGTGCCATGGTCAGTTGACAAGGTGGTGTTAGGTCATAGGTTGAACTCAATGATCTCAAAGGTCTTTTCCAACCTGGTTAATTCTGTGATTGATATTATCATGGCTTGATATTTCTTCATATTGTTTCTAGATTTAAAAACATTTCCAAGTTTCTGTGCCCTGGTACACCACCACACTGTACTGCATGCCATGCCCCTTGACTCTGGCCTAAAATATAGTGTACATTGCCATGGCAACTGTAAATCAAAAAGCAGATACTTTGCATATGACTTCGACTGCAATATGTTAGTGTTCTGTCAATATCTTAAATTTCTCTAGTTTTACACAGTGACAGATGTATTGTCTGCACCGCATATTTCACACTGTAAGGGCAGAGTCGGGCCCTATGATTTTAAGTGGCAGTTAGGGTGTTTTCAAGATATGATGGCTACAATTCAGAAGTTTTGATAGACTAGGAAGATTTAGATAAATACCCCAATTGTTTCTTGAACCATCTTAATCTTTGAAGTCTGTGAAACCAGACTGGAAAGTTTTCAGGGTGCAATGTCATTTGTAAATTTTGCCTAATTGCTGCCTTTTCTTACAAATCTGCTCACATTTCCTCAGCCATTAAGTATCTTCTCAAAATCACTGAAATGACAAAGGCATATGCAAGGAAGCATATTAAGACACAGACATGATCTGCATTTGGAAATTCCAAGAAGTGATGTTCAACCTTTTTTTTCACTTGACATTTTAAACGTTTCTGCTGGACTCAGTTCTAGGCTGTGCAAGGCTTTTCTCCTCTAAACCACACAGTGATTAGACAGCAGTGGAGTGTAGTGTGATGGGGCAGCCAAAAAAATGTCTGAATGGATTGAAAAGTATCACATCTACATCTTTTGACTAGAAGAAGCCAAAAAGGAATCTACTTCAGGGCAAAAACAAAAAATCAAGGGGCTCTTCTCCTTGTTTCCCATGCATGTAAATATCACTCTGAGAGCCCAAATTTAGTCATGCCTTCAGTTTCTTACTTTTGAAAACACACACACCAGCAGCTTGCAGATTTGCTAAAGCTCCAGATTTTGCATATGTGCAAATATTCTCCCCTTAGAAAATGCCAAATGCACTCTGTGTCAAAGGCTCCCTCTGATACATCTGCACAGAATTGTGGCATTACAGTGTTGCCAAATCTACTGATCACAGCAAAAATTAACTAAAAACATGTCTGTTACAGAATTTCCCAAAGAAAAAAATCTACAACAAAACATTAGCCTTACAGGTTGTCCCCCAATTCAAAAGCTCAAAGCATGAAATTGTACTTTGAATGGCAATCAGAATAGGATACATGTAGAGATCTTTGAAGCTGGTCAACTTTCCTTCCAATTATTTCTGCACTGATGTAATTAACACAGATACATATACTTGGGACCTTTTTTGGTAAATAAATCAGGTGGTATAGTACCAGCTGCACCTTTGTTCACAAAGGTAAGTAAATTTCACACTCACTACAGGAAACTTGAAGTCTCTTGTAAATAGTTTTATGCAAAATATGAATTATGTCACCAAGATTTTCTTTAGGAAATAATGTGGAACTTGCACAGTCTTTGCATGCAAAGACTGATCTGTCTGATTGACTATGCATCAATGCACCTCTTTTAGGTGAAAAGCTTATTACCTCCTATTATAGCCATTAGTAACGTAACATGAAAATAATAACCTGTTAGATGTTACAGCCATTTTAAAAGCATGTCCTAGAAAGGCAGAATAAACTATGACAAACATTTTAGGAAGCATCTTCAACTTACTTGCAAAGTTCTGATACAGTGTTACTAAATACCTAAAACTAAACAGTCAAAAGTAAAAATTCTAGTGCTCTGCACTACAAGCTCATCTCTCCGAGTGATTATCTAGTGATTCCAATCTCTGTTTCATCAACTGAAAAATCCACACAGGGCTCCCTGAATACCAACTCCTTGCAAATAATCCTGTTCCATAGCAGGTGACAAGAGAAATAAAAACCCAGTCCCCTTTGTCTCATCTTTAATATCCCATTCAGATCATTATTTGTATATATATATATATATATATATATATCACTGCAGAGTGCCAGTAGGAGAATATTCTGATGTCAGCAAATGATTCCTTAATGGGGATCTGATAAGCACTCTATCTGTATTCGATTTATACGTAAATGGTGCCATTTTTCAAGTACCAAACAGTGCACTCTACTTAATTGGGATGTGCTTAATCAGAAAAATCATTTAACGGTACATTGTTTAGGGATCCTGTTTAAGCCCAGTGATAATTAAAAGCAATGAGTGCTGATTAATGGTGGCAGTAATTCTGCATATCGGGACACCCTCTAATTATTTGGTCTTGGTGATGCCTTTTGTGTCTCACTCTCCTGGAGAGTCACTCAGTTTACTTCTCTAAGAATGGCTTTCAGCCTCTGCAGCAGAAACAGAAGGATCCATAACCAGCTCAGTCCTGCCTGTTCCCAGTACTCAAGGGTTCCTTAAAAGTAATGTTTCTGATTTGTCACTTAACACCGTTATAAAGATTTTAAGGTTGTTTGAAAAAAACATTCTTGCTAAATGGCACTTGTTTTTACCTCTTGTTGATTAGTGGTGGTCTGAAATTGTAAAGTTTTTTGGGAAAATAGATTATTTTCGTAAGAAAAAAATTGCATCTCCTACAATAAAGAGAATACTGAAATTTGGCATTTACAGCCTTAAATGCTGTGACTTTTAAAACAGACAACACTGAGACACCTACATCCAACCATTCAATAAAAGATAGCACTCCCCCCCACAAATCCTTCGTCACTTCTTGCTTAGCAGGGGTCTGCAAAGGAAAGAAAAAACTGCAGAAACACAGGACAGCTGGGCTGAGCTTTCATCTGTTCTGTGATATTCTAGCTGTTCCCTAGTAATCACCACAGCGTTTTCCAACATGGCAAAGCTTCCCCAGTCAGCACTAAAGGCTACCTGAAAAGTTCACCATGTGCACACCAAAATACAGGTGTGGCACAGTGTTGACCAACTTGTCATGGCATAGTGTTTTCAGGGTTTTACTGGAACCCCTTGTTTTTCTTCCAAAGAAAGAATTGTCGAGGCTTTTTCTCTTTTTTTTTTT
>VZRN01000659.1:1643354-1670823 GCA_013397935.1 Dasyornis broadbenti | reverse complement strand
TTTTTTTTTTTTCTGTTTTTTTACAAAACAATTTTATCACAACACAGGCCTTGATTTTCTTCCACATTTACAACTGAAAAGAAAATTTTAAAAATTCACTTATTGAAAAATAAATTACTTAGGTATTACTGCAACTTCAGCAACTACATGAAAAAGAAAACCCCTCTTCATGCTGTGAGTTGCTGTGAGTTTCTTCTTTTCATCTGAATAGTTCACTTCTGATATTCAGCACTCACTGTGCATTCAGAGAATTCCAGAACACACAGAGAGAACAGTATCCATTCATCAATCAATTAATGAGAGATCCTATTAAAAAGAGGGCTTCAATATACAGAATATAAAAAATTACACAAGTTTTAAACATTATCTGGAAAGGCAAAAAAGGCATTTGGTTCATTTTATTAAGTGAAGATGCCAGCAGTGAACAGATACATATGAACTGATCATTGAAGGCACCTTACATGGCCAGTGGAGGGAAGGAGGGAGTGCAGTGCTTTATAAGAATAACTAAGAAGGCAGCTTAAGACCAATTTTGTTCTTTATCATGTATTGAGCTGTTGCAATACTTTGCACAGAGTGGAAATTCACCTGAGAAAAGAGGCTTTATTTTAGCACACACAGACAGCAACAGAAATCATATTTGCTGTGTTTCAATTATACTGATTGTAACACCGTGATAGAATTTGGGGTCCACACTGAAGATGCCTGCTCATTTTGTCAGCACTTATAGTAGAAGTTTTCATACCACAGCAGCCACTGATCAGCACCCAAGCTGGTCAGACCTTGTAAAAGATGCACATAGCAACACTGCCTCTAGGGTAAAACTCCAAGCTAACAGGAATGAAGTCAGAGAACATGAAAAAAAACATTTCATGTAACGGACTGGCAAAATTAATGGTGTCCCTATGCCACCAGAAAGCCTTGTTCCACAGCTTAAATTCTGGGTTCTCATTCTGATTGGTCACAGTGCAGGGAAGTTAGCCCATTCCCAGACTTTTATTTGAATATCTGTCCAAAATAAACGTTGATATCGTTCTGGGAATAGCTGTGTCCAGAAGGCATTCTACCAGGCACTATGGCTGAGACTGATCTGTGTTTGGCTACCTCAGCCATGTCTGGGTATGCAATGCTGGTTCATGCCAAAACCTACTTGTCTGTTGGGTTGCAATGCATTCCTCTCATTATCAGCTGAAAGAGTAATATTTATGTTGATGGCAAAAAGAGATTATGAAGGAGCTGCAGGGTTGAATGTTATGGAGTGAGGTGGGTGACTGAAGCCAGCCAGCTCTAGAGAAGTGAGGACCCAAGCCCTCCTGAACATCTCAATCTGGGGTTCAAAAGCAATGTCCCAGAAAATCTGCATTTAGTCCTGCATTGCCATACTTTCTTCAGATGTCTAATAAATCAACAGTAACCAGCACAAGAGTATGGGCTTCAGTGAAGATACCAGAATTAATTTATTGGTTCTACAGATCTTCTTTCTGCTTATCCCTCTTCCCCTCCCAGAAGACAACTAACGTGAACCTGCAGGCCCTATTTTAGTGAGACTTTAGGCACGGTAGCAAAAGGTCGTCAGACTTCAAAAGTTAACTCCTGAAAAAATCCAAGATGCAGATTCCTGAGGGAGAAAGAGAGAATGAAAATACATGTATTGATGAAAAAAACTTTTAAAGAAGGTACAAACAATATTTTTCCTTTAGTTAAGGTGAGTAATAGGAAAAAAACAACAGTGATTAAGGGTTTATTGTTTTATTAATTTGGGGTGAAATATTTCCTCCAATAAAATGAAAGGATTTTTACCTTTGACTTCAATGGAGGCAGGACTTATCCTTTCTATTCTTCAGCAATAAACAAGCCTTAAAAGGGTGAAAGTCATCTTACTTAACTAATATTTATGTCTGAGCCAAATTCCATCTACTGTTAAGTCACAGGAATAAGCTTTCCTAGGGTGAAATCAATATGATCTATTTTCAATGTCTATTTTTTTGATTACTATATTTAAAAAGGATTAATCACAACCCCGATTTTTTTTTCCATTTCTTCCCACTTACAGCAAAAAGAATATAAACTGCTAGCATCTACATGTAACCAGATGAATCCCACCCCAGTGTGTTTGTCTCAAAATATTTCTTGTCTTCTTATTGTGATCATGCAGTAAAGGAAATTCTAGTCAAGTTAAACCTTATATTTTTTTATTTGGCAATATATATCTCTTGGTGCAATATTCTTATTTTATCTTATTAATCACAAATGAAATGTGAAAATTTTTTCATGTTTTTTATTAATTCTGCATACATAATTGTATTCAATAATTATATGGTCATATAATTAATACACTGTGTATTCAATAAACTAATACAGTAAGACAAAACTGTTCAAATTTGTGGGAATATCTGCAAACACTAAAATAGAAATATTAACATATTTACTGGTGTCAGGATGTTTATTCATAGTTATTACATTTTCTATGCAATATATTGAATACCTGTTTTATAGACCTAGTTAACTGTAATTTCTCCATGAATAATTTTATTTTGTAAAGGACTGTAACATTTTGCTAAATATATACTTGATAAAGACTGTATAGAAGAATAAAGGCAGAAAGTTAATTTTTGCTTTATAATAAATATGAAGTCACAGTAGACTTGTGCTTGACTAGCTGAACCACACTTCTATTTTCTACATATTTGGTACAGAAACATTCCATATTTACAGGAAGAAAAGCAAACAAGGAAGGACTGACGTTGCTGGAAGAGGTGCATTTTCCTTACTGGGCTGTGAGATAGGCTTCCTAATCAATATATTGCAAATTTCTGATACACCACTCACAGTACGATTGCATTGCCTCTTTCGGCCTTCTCATACATACATAATGCTGACCCTTGTGCATTCCAAATTAATTTGTGCACTTATAGTCCTTGATATTGTCTCCAAACAAAAATCAGTCAGGAATTCTGTTCTTGCTTTCATATGGGAGTTTCAATCAGATTCTTTACAGCAAAAATCCATTCTTGAAAAAAACATGTGGAGTTATCCAGCAGCAGTTTTTTTCAGAATGCCTACCAGTTGTATTCTTTCTAGTAAAAGAACAAAAAGTCAGTTGTAGAAACAAAAGTAGAGAAAGTGCTTGCTCTTTAACATATTTACATTTGGAATTTCATCATTCTTCAAGTTATTCGTTTGTTTGAGTCCATTTCACACAGCTTCACTGCAAGATTTTGCATACAAAAACTACCAGTTTGGAAGGAATGATTTTAAGGTCTCCAGTATTTTATGTGACAAACTAAATGCAGTGTAAATTCAGATGATTGGCAAAGAGAAGAGGGAGTGAAGAGAAGCATTGCTGCTTTACAGTGCTGCCAAAGCTTCTCTCAAACACAAAGGCAAAAGTGTTTTTGAAAAAACCTTTAAAATTCTCTTGGAAGCCTCTTTTGTTTCTGAAAGCTGTCAGGACTGCTCAAAAGATATTTCTGGAGCAACAACTGAAAAAACCTATTTTGGTTGAGCTCCAAAGTTGGCGCTTTGTAAACTTTTAAAAAACAAGACCTGAAAATTTTCCATTTCAAGTACTATTTCATTTTAACCACAGTTTTTATACACAGCCTTATACGGAATGTAGCAGCAGAAAATTGCCCTGCCCTCAGTTTGGCCTCAGTTGTCGAGAGGAAGAGAAGTTGTAGGAACGGTGGTTGAAGGAGTAAATGGGCAAGGCTTAGAGAGCATGTCCATGCTGATTTCTGGGAGGGGGCCTTGAAGACCGGTCATGGCTGCTGTGCACTGGGGCACGTGCAGGTGCAGAACACGGCAGAGGGGCTTCGTCAGGAGAGCCAGCAGCTGCTGCATTATCTGTGGAGAGCTTAACCTGTGACCTTAACACCTTCTGGAGAATCTTCCTTCAGAGCAAAAAGGATGAAGGCTACGAGTTTCTCATCCATCTAAGCACACAGGCAAATGCCAAAAGAATTTGATATAGCTCCTCCTTCCCAATAAAAATCCCAATTTTTGATGATTTGGGGCTTGAAAAACTGAATCCTACTACCTCTTAAGTACTGGAAATAGGACCCCTTCTAAGTTATCTTGAGTCTCTCCAAAGGTAGCAGGACATCTGCCTGCCACCCAGGTGGAGGCACAGGAACACATGGAGCAGCACAGAGGTCTATTATTGCATTATTATTTGACCTGCACTAGTGTAGTTCTGGTGGGAGCAGAAGAAGTTCCTCATCAATCCAGTGAAGGGGGAAGCCAGACTCCCATTAATGAAACGTGTGATGACAAAAGTTTACACTGTGGTCGAAGCGTGTAATGGTCCATCAAAGCTCTGTTATGGGCTACGTTAAAAATAGCAGGGAGGCATTAATTAATTTTATTTTAAGGCATTATGTGGTTACCAGCTGAGTTTAAATCCCTTAGGATCAAATACTATTTGGGTCACTATTTTTTTATATGGAATTAACCGTTCTCCTAATTGTTACCCTTGAAAATTGCAGTCAAAAGCTTCCATAATCAGAGTTCAGTTTTGTAAGTCACGCTTGGACTACGAAAACAGATCTTTCACCATAGCCCTTGTAACACAGCGTGAAAAAAAGAAATAAAATTATATAGAGCAAGATGGTGGGGGTTTTCATCTACAGGCATCATTTGTCTCCCAGCACAGGTGAAATGCAAAAGTCCAACTTTGTGTTAACAAGATGTTGGTCTAACAGTCTTGTGCAGGGGCAAAAGCTCATGCTCTAATTATTGTCAAAACAGTCATCTCCCCTAAAGCAAGTGAGGCCCTCTGCATCCTCTGAAGCAATCAATCTGAGTAACAAGAGGTAGCTGCCTTCCTCAGCTCAGCCATACCCAGGGTGTTCTCTCCTCTCATCTGTAAGATAATGGTATCACGAACCTGCATCTCCAAAGCAGTCAAGCAATTGATAAGGCATTTGGCTACTCTCCTCGGAGAAAATGGCCTTAAGACATCCCTGCATGCGTCCAGCAGAGCCTGCTCATCCCTGCTGAGCAGCGGAGGTGAGCAGCTAAGATCCAACACCATGAAGATTTTCTTGACTGAAAGGTTTATACAATGATGCAGAATAGGAAGCTCATGAAAGGCTGAATGAATATTTCACTTGCTTCCCTTTAGAGACAGAGAACGTGTTAGTGTGGCAATTTGCCTGTTCCCGTGTCTAAACTGTTCCATAGAAATTTACTCTTTTTGAGCCTGCTGTAATATATGGCACTCAGCAGAGCTCAAATCTCCCTGGAAACACACTGAGTTTTCCTGGCCTGTAGCCAAGAATGGTGTGTGCACAGAGGGACAAATTATTAGAAGATATTGGGAAAAATCCTTCACAATCACCTGTGTCTGTTTGGGAACTTGACAGATACCCCTCCTTTGGTAGATAAATATAAAGGGCAGAGTTCAGGGGCAGAGATAAGCAGCAGGAGAGGGAAAGGTAGCACAAAACAAGTGATGAGAGTTCCTGTTATTTTTCAGAAACATTTTAGATTGCCTGCATGAGATTTACCAAAAGGATTTTCTTTGGCCCTGCAGCCAGTGCTTTACACACCATACCCTGGAAAAGTGAAAGTTGTCTGAGGTCCCTGGAAAATCCCAAGCCCCATTTCTCAACTTGATGAGGCCCGTGAAATCCGTGTAGGCATCTTTTTTTGCATTTTAAACCATGACATCTTTTTTGCAGTTTCTTGGCCTGTAAGGGGCAGAAGATCATATTATTCAGCTCTGCACCACAGTCATCAGCACACAGCTGATGCCTGTGTCGAGAAAATGCTTTTTTTTTCACTCCTCCCATTTACCTGTCAAGAAGCAACAGAAAAAAAAAATTAATTCTTGGTAGAGTGTGGAGCACTCAGACCCTGAAAGGCAGAGTCATGCCCTGGCTTAGCCTGTGAACATAACCCCGCCCGATAGAGAGGTAATCATGTTTTGGGAGCTCAGTAGACTGTGCATAATTATACTCTAAGGAGGATTACTGCCTTGTATGAATAATACCATGATGCAATGGCAAATGCAGAGTGTATGCCCCAAACCTGCAATCCAGGCTGGATGACAGACCCCTCCTGGACCATCCTGCCTGCTGCACAGATTAGCTGTCCCCACAGGAAGAATGAATCAGTTTCCCGTACTGAATCAGTTTCCCATACACATCTCACTTGTACAGAGATAGGTAATAACTGTAGTATTATTCCATTCAGGACATAGAGAAGTGATGACTTGCTAGTCAAAGAAATAAGATTTTAAATGTGAAAGGAAGAAATACATTGCTCACACCGCCTGCAGCTTAATCTGGACTCAGCCATCTCTTCCAGTTTCTCCCTTCCCAGCTCCTCCTCGGCCAAGAGGCCTACACAATGATTCTGGGATCCAAAACAATTTTCTGCTAAAGTTGACACACCAAACAAGCAGCTTAACATTGCACAGCCCGTGTATATGGGCAACAGCACACACAGCTGTGCCCCTGGGCATGGACAGTAACGTATGAGACTATTCAGGGCTTCCCTAGCTCTTCCTATTCCTTTCCCACTTCTCAGAGAAATTCAGGAAAGCCTCTCACATCACCTGCCCACCTGCCATGGAGGACACAGAAACCCAAGGAGATCTTTCTGTGTGCTGTGGAAATGGGCTGTTGGTAGAGGTACCACAGTCTGAGGAGATCCCTTTGACTCAATTAAATAGAGAGGCAAGACAGCAATGAGCTTATTTGCCCTGTTTGGCTGCTGGTTTGCTTTGGATTCCAGCCCCTCTGTTGTAGCCAAGTTTCTCAGTTGTTGAGGTTACCAACATCTGGTTACCTGTCCCACTTTCTCTCCTTCTTAGTCAGCTTTTGAAAGCTTCAAGCTTAGAGCATAGACAGGAACTGACTGGTAGCTCTGACTTTCATGCCACAGTAGAGGGCAGGGATGATCCCTGTTGTCATCCTGGTGACCCACTGTCTGTTGGTGCCCACAGCAGTCTTTTTAATATTGTAAAAAATTACCCATTGCACTAAAAGTCTTCTAAGTATCACAAAAGCCTGGTGGTGCTTCAAATGTTTTTGGGAGTAAATGAGAGAGAGGAGAGGAGTGGAGAGGAGAGGAGAGGAGAGGAGATCCTGACATAAGAACACGAAATGCCAGCTAGGAGACAGACACAGCTTTCCTGTCTTACATGCAGGAGTAATGAGGAGAAGGGAGGAAATAACCCCCTCCACTGATGGGGTTGGATGTACAAAAATAAACACAGTTTCTTACCATCCTTACTAAAGCCAGATAAATCTATACAAATTCATTTAAGAGCACCCATTTAAATATACTGACATTATTTATGTTTACAGAGTCCTTAAAAATTAACTTTGGCTAAATACATCAGGTAGACTAGAGTTTCAAAGCAGAAAAACAAAAGCAAATATATGCCTCAAACATTCCTGTTAATTGGGATCTGAGTGTCCAGCTCTAATGCACTTTTGAAAACCCTCACTTCAGTGCAGCCAGCCCTGGCCAGCTGCCTGATCAGCTGCTCTAGTCCTTGGGCAGCAACCTTCAAGGAACACCTCTACCACAGCTGTTAGTGTAAAATACTGGCTTAGTTTGCAATAAGTATGCTTTCAGGAAAAGTTGTCATCAAGCTTTCAACTGAAAATGTAGAAACTGCAGCTCTTTGACAGATGAGCTGGGTAATTAAAGGTGACAGGGGCTTAAAGTGTAAGGGTGGGGGCTAAGTGCCCCAAAATAAATAGAAATCTAAATGGCAAAGTGTGGGTAACATGTAAGTTTTAATGAATGCTGTGTTGAGTAAAGCATCTAGATGGATGAAGAAAAATTACTCTTTGCCCAGTCAGTGTGTACCTCAAGCCTTATAGCAGTGATAGACCACTGACAAAACAGAAAACACCCAATCAACCAAAACATATATTTTCAGTTGTTCAGGTTTGTAATGATAAACATGGTAACAGTCCAGTATTACAGAGAACAGTTTTGCTTCTAAGAAGAAAAAGAAATACAAGGAACCATTGGAGTTCTTGGCATGTCTCAGCAAAATGGTTAAACCAACAGGTATAATACCAAACATATACTGCATTTTGGATATTTGTTGCAACCACAAAGATTTCAGGACACAAAATTTTCCTGTTGTTTAGGCACTGCTTGGGAAGCATAAATTTAGACCACTTGTGTCTATAAACAATTTAAAATGCAATAGTTTGCATATGCTGTGATGATAGACTGAAGCAACTGCTGGACAATTATTGGAAAGTGTTTTTTACACTGAATAATCCTACACTGTCAAAATGCTCAGAATGAAGTCATTGCTGAAAGTGAGAAGCAAGCAGAAATTATAAGTGCCGGATGCACGCTCATTGCTGTCAGCCATTAATGGACAAATAAGTCCCTGTGATGGCTAAAGTGCATTTAAGTGTAATGATATGTTATAGTGGTGATCTGTGATAAATTTTCTGATGCTTTCAAATTAATAAGTTAAAAGAAGCAAGATAAGCTCCAATTAAAAAAAATAAATACATTTGAAAATCAAAAGTTTGCCTGGATTATCCTGGCTTGAATATGTGATGAAAAAACCCCAAGAATGGATCTATACAAGTATATATTGGAACTGGTGACTTTATAAGTAATGTGACAGCTCCATAGTATTCAAAAAGAGGACAAATGTTGAAAAATAGTGAGGAAATGGCTTATCACTTCATACTGTACTGGCAATAGAAGTATTGATCCATATTACAGTATCAATCAGTACCTCACAGAAGGGGTTGAGGGAATTTCCTTTAAATATGAGGTATGTCTCCTGTCATTTAGTTCAGACAAATAATGCACAGGAATTTTGCCTGAAAGATATTCAAAGAACCAAAATTAAATAGAAAACTGGTAATTTCGAGGATGTCACTAAACCATGGTTTTCTTCAAACACTGGAAAGTGTCTTGGAGAAAAAAGAAGGTATCTCCTCCAGCAGCTGTTTTGGAAATAAAAGCTAGATCCTGGAGGTTACTGTTGACTCATCATGTTTCAATGGGTTTCGCAGATAATTAATGCCTCTGAGGCTTAGGCCCAAAAGTGTGGTTGGTCCCCTAGCTTATGCTCAGGAATCAGAGCAGTAGCTTTCCAGGAGTGCTTGCTTGGTACTTGACATCAACTTTTCCTTTTAATATGCAGTCTATGCGCTTGCATTTTATCTGCAATAAGCCTTAAAACCCACTCAAAGCAGTAGCTCTAGACCAAAGGGAGAGTTAAGAGGGAAGAAGCAATTAGATTAAGAGGAAAATCTTTTGTTAGTTATGCAAGAAAGAATTCAGTGGCCTACACTCTCAGTCAGCATAAAACATTGTTGTTCCAGTGGTGACAAGGGAGCTGTCACATTAAAGCTGTTCACAGTTCTATCCTTTCTTTTTGTAGCATCTTTTCTCCCTCAGAAGAATGATACTGCACCTGAGAGAGCTGCGGGGATAATGCTTGTGTTTTGCTGTTACAATACACCTACTTTGTGCTACATCCCAGTCAAATCTCCCATATAAAGTCAGTTTCTTTGGCCCAGAAATATCACCATAATGTAAAGGGAAAATGTGGCAGTTCAACAGAGATTGAAATGCCTGTGTTCCTGCCCTTCTGCTCTCTACTGGCATTTGGGGTAGCAAATGACCAAAGGGAGACGCCAGTGCTTAGATGGGGCATATGCTGCAGCAATCACCAGCCTGTGCTTCCATAAACATAAGGCTACCAGCCAACAAAACAAAGACAAAGCACCTCTGTTTGCTACAGGTTCCTGCCTTGCAAAAGTGCTTCTCATGCCTGGTGGATTTCTAAAGCAGAACATCATGCCCATTCTCCCAATACATCCTGTAGTAAAAGTGTGAGGGTTTCAATCAAGAGAGTCATATGCAGCCACAAATAGAGTTTTACCAATTAACATTATAGTGCTGGGTTTAAATAGCTTCTGTTCTTTACAGATGGGCTGTCAAGACTGTCATTGGTGTATGACTATTTTTAATAGAGGCATAATCAATTAAATTGACTACATGTGTTCAAAACTGCCATGAGAAACCTATTATACAAATACGGGACATTAGAAAAATCCCTTTACAGGAGTTACTCATAGAGAACCAAAATAAATTACAGAGTACCATGTGCCATGAGGACATTATTCATTCATGACAACATGGCTTTGCCTTTGTTGAACCGCTCACCATACAAAGGGAGCCACTGAAATGTTACATGTGGCAGCACAGTAGGGACAGTGGCAATATAGTAACCACTAAAAAATATCTCATCTGCAACTGCAGATGTCACACACAGCCTTGGTGGGATTGGCAGAAACTCTAAGAGAAAGAAAATACTTTGGCTTTACTAACCCATCTGTGGGACCCATGTGTTTTGCTATAGCTGATTTTCAGTCAGTCAGAAATCCCTGTCAAGTACAAATGCTGAGGCAGCCAACACAGAGACAAGTCAGCAATTCTGGGATTTGCATCACAGAGTAACATGGTGCAGCTGGAACACGATTTGCTGAGACTCCTAAAGCCCAGTTATTAGACAAGTTATTAGGTGGTATCAGAGCTCTTTTCTTCTCCACTGTGACCAGACATTCTATGTCTTGGTTTGGATTCTGTTGACCTTTTTTCTCCAAAAGGGTGGATAGATTAGAATGTTTTAGTAAAAGAAACCATAAATATGAATGCATTAGGAAGAGATTACAGTAATCTGCGTTGTAAAACCTCAATTTAAACCTTGATTAGACAAAAACTTATGTGTTGTCTCACTTACTGTGCGGCAGGAATTGACAAAGAAGCTGATGGAAATGTCCATTTTATAACTTTCCCTTCTAAAGGAGTGATAGATGTATGGTGGAAGGTTGGAGACAAAGGAGCAGCACACATGAAGAGCTTGTTCTGACAGGCCACCAGGACTATTTTTTCCTTGCATTCCTGAGAGATGGAAAATGCTCCTTGGTCCCAGAGTATGTTGATAGCTATAGTCAAGCCTATTTTCTACTGCTGCAGAGAGACTCCAGTCTGTACACAAGACCCTCTCACTCCGCACCAAGCCCACTGCTCTGCAAACAGGGAGACTACAGTTTTCCATGTGCTTGACTCTCCCTTGCTCTTCCTGAAGAGCGAGGGATTTATAATGGACACATCATTTGCTACAAATTGCTGCTGAGGAGGTACCTAGCAGATACTTCCTGTGCAGGCTGGAGGCTGCTGAAAGCACACACTATGATTTCAATGACAGTACACTGTCATTGAAAACCAGTGAGGCAATCTGTGTGAATGCTCTGTGTCTGTGTCTGATTTATGAGCAGTTCATAGGGAATAAACCATAGGAATCCAACCCCTTTGTATTTCATATTTAAGTGTCTACCCATGGTTTGATATGTTCTGACCCTTGACTGTTGAGCAGGGTTCTTTGCAGCACTTTGCCTGCATCTGACCTTATTAATACATAGCCCTTTCTCCTTTATTAGTCTACAAGATTCATTTAGAACATGATGGTTCTGGCCTGACTTCTGTCATTAATCTTAACCACTGTAATATCTGAAAGACATACAAACACACCCTACAAAGATAATGCAAGTGGGCCTGCCTTGAAAGCTAAGCAAATCTTCACAGAAGTGTGACATCTCAAGTGTCACAAATTTCTGCTCAGATGTGGCTGCAAACCTTCTCTCCAAGGTTCAGCATTCTCCAGAGTATCACATGGATGATGCACCTGCTCTGCTATCCAACAAGCTGCACCACAAGGGCTGTGAGTGAGTGAATAGTTAAAGATTAGTCACCAGGGAGGTCCCAGACACTATGCTTAGTAAAGAAGGACAAAAATGGATCTTGCATCATGTGCTAAAAATGGCTAAAACTTTACATTCAGAAAATTAAGCTAAGGGAAAACTTTAATAAAGTATATTGATTCTATCGTATATATGCACCTGCCAGTAATTACCACCTCTGTTTTACTTGGATGCAGACCAAGACATCTATCTTTCATCCAGAATATAAGGGTAATGGAATGGAAATTAGGAAAGCTTCCCTAACTTAGGCTAGAGCAATTTTTATAATGTGTTCCTTTGCACCTAATGTAGGGAGATATAAATTGCAAGAATAATTGTTTAATTGTTAGAGAGGAGTTCAGACTTAATTCCAGATGGGATAATAACTAAATCTTGTAGACACATGTGAATGTAGAAAAGAGATTATATCAGTTATGTATATGAGTAATTTAATATGGAACAAAATATGTGAGCAAGCAATTGTGGGGAAGCTGAAAAGTCACATTGCATAAAAGTGCCCAGCATTGCTTTGTGAATTAGCAATGCTGTGTGTCATTCAACTGTCGGAAAGAATCAGGAATGTCACTGTGGCAAATTCTTCATATGGCATTACAGAAGGTTCTGCTGTGCTTGAGATTAATTCAGCTGGCTTCCAGTGAGCATTAGCAATACAGCAGCAAAAGGTTTGCAGGGAAGACCCATTCCGAAATTTACATTTAATATGAAATAAGTATTCTAGTGCAGAATCCTGGACATGAATAATACCAAACCTTTGTCAGCAAGCCTGGATTTGATGGCAAAAAATTAACATGTACAGAATTCATATATTCAAAATTCTGTGTTGCTTTTTGGTTTCAATAATCACTGTTCAAGTGTAGGAGAAAAATAAATCGAAGAAGTCGCACTGCTCAATAGTATGAGAGAAGCAAATGCATTTTCTTCCTGAGACCGTGAGATGAGTACAAGTGGGGACACACATGAAATATGTTAAATTTTTCTCCCAAAACCTTTCCTTTATATCCTGTAAAGAATGAAAACCAAAAGAATTACTACAGTACTAAATCAGAGAATATTATTAGAATTAATCCCAAATTTGCAAATGTAGAAAAATCTTGGTTGCATTCAACTGTTGACAAAACTTTGAGGGGAATTATTAAGGATTTTTTTTCAACCATTTCTACTTTAAGCATTTTCAGCCACAAACTAAAATGGAAGCTCACAGAAACCCTGTAAAAATATTATTAATAAAAATCAATTTCTTTGTGGATGAAGGAATCTGAAATTGAGTGAGACATATGCTAACAGAGCAAACCTTGACCCAGGAGATTTGAATAACTGTATAAGTATTCTGGGAAGTAAGATATTGGAAACATCAGCTGTCAACATTAAGGCATGACTTTTGGCATTATAGTACATCATTATCTGTTGCCCCTGAGACCGTCCAGAAATGAAAGTTATTATAATGATAATGCATTAAAATAAACTGACAAAGCTATGTAAAACAGTGGAAAATAGTTTGCAGTGAGTGCACTCCCTTAAAGTTGTTCAGCTCAGTCTGTCCTTGGCAAGCATAAAGGTCAAGGGGCAGTTTAAACACTTCCACTTACTGGGAGTGTTTTCTGCTTTATAAAGTCTCATTTCTCATTAAATTTGTATAGAGGTGGCAGATTTCAGCTGAGGTGATATTCTTCGTCTGGAGTGATTGTCACTGCAACTATTCCCTAAAGCAAGTCAATCAATTTTTTAAATGTTTGTGACTTTTTATCCCAAATATTTTTTTGTCTGTCTAGGCACAAGAACACCAAAATGTTTTTATATTTATTTGTGTTCTTATCCAGTTAATGCCTTTATTCACTTGTAAATGTCAGTCATGACCAATTCTTTCACTGATGAGGCTAATCTAGGATACAGTCACTAATGAAGATGATCTTGCTGATCTGTGCTGTCTGGTTATATTACAGCTCAAAATGCAGTTTTAGTTTTAGAGTTTGTGTTGGATAGATCACACAACAGAACAGCAGCTTTTGCGCTATAGTTTTACAAGCGGCTTTTATCTAGCAATTGTTTAAACAGGCATAATAATTAAAGTAATGGTTTCCCCAGTACAGTCAGGCAACTTGCTGAGTCTACAAAAATAGAAACTGGGGGGGGAGGGGGTGTTTAATTAGAGTGTATTTCCTTAAACTCTCCAAGGCAGAATGAGACATTTCCTTAATAACCACCTATATTTTTCATTAAACTTTTCCTAGTATGTTTTGGGGCTATATGAGGCCTGTGTCCACTCAAAAAATCCTATCTCACCTAAAACTAATTTCACTGTAAACTATCTGAAAAGTACCCATCTTACTGAGCCCAGTATCTTTGGTGAAATGCAGAAGGGTGTTTGAAATAAATCCATTCTAGCAGCTATGATTTTGTCTACTAATGAAGAGGATTATGACCATATGGTGCATCCAGATTGTATGTGGAAACAATATTAATTCCAGAAAATCGATGTTATGCTCCTGATCACAGTAACTGTAAGAAAAAATAATACATACATGCATAAATTTACTGTAGCTGTAGGGAGCAGTTTCCCAGTTGATGAGTAACAGATAAAATGTGCTTATTTCAGTAAGGGGAACATGCACAGTCCTCTTGTCAATCACAAGGGAAATCAGGGTGTTTCTGGCCAATTGCTAATTCTGAATGACAAACAAAGTAGAATTATGCCTGGTTTCAATATTCTGTTGGAACCATCAAAACTGCTAACTTTTAAAAGTCTCTCTGCTAATTGTTACAAAGACAAACCTTACTTGGTATATGCTGGTCTGAATTGTGTATCAGTAAGAAATTAGCCCCTTTTAGAGTGAGAACAGGTGGGCAAGAGCCTTACTCTATTGATGCTGTGAGGATGGATGCTACTTGGTGGGGTAGCGTCCGCCCCACAAACACAAGCAGGGTTTGTCCATTTCCTTGACAGAGATACTGTACACGCTGAAGAAGAAAAGACATGGAACTAAGTTTTGTCAAACTTTTGTGCACGCAGAAGCACCTCAAATGTGCCTTTCAACCATCATGGATGGGCTTTTCCGATCTGTCGTAAAGAAAGAGATGGTACCATGCTTGGCTGTACACCTGAGCTGTTGGTATCATGCAGACAATTCCGCTGAATACTGAGTGGATTCATTAGCATCAGAATGAACCCTATGTCCCTAAATGGGAGAGTATTTCCTGGCAATCCTGCTAGCAACATTATTCTAAGTTGGTACATTCATGTCTGCAGGCTGACTTAATGGGGCCAGACACAGAGACTAAAGCTAGCTAATGTTAGAATTAATTTTCCACTATTTTCCTCCTCATGTTGCCAGACAGAAAGCATAGAAATTGAGTGGAAAGGAAAGGGAGAGTTTGAAGGGACCATCTGGCTCAGAGTCTTGGCCTCCAAAATTGCTTTACAGAAAATGTTTAATGCAAAACTGAATGCCTGAAGTTTGTTCCATATTCTCTTACTCATAGTAATTTATTTTAATTTTCTTTTCAAGTCCCACCTCAGTTTCATTTACATTTCCTTTTCTGTACCTTTTAACTACAAAAGGACAATTTTCTTGTTAATCCATTCCTTTTTTATATTTTTCCAGGGGAATTATATTTCTTCTTTGCTATTTCGTCCTTCTTAGTAACAACTCAGAGGATTACACTGCAGACCTAAAGCAATTCTACCCCTACCTAATGAAAACTCTGAGTTTAACTCCCACCAGCTTTGCAAACTAACTTTCTCTGTTTCTTTACCTTTACTCATAGAAAGTCATACAATGTTTTCTCCTAATTTTTCTATCTTTCAGTTTAAAAAGCCAAAACCTGTCACATCTACTCAATCCAGGATTATTTTTTATGAGTATTTATTCTATGTTTTTTGCTGCTCATGTAATCCAAATCTAAAATAGCATTACTGTTTCACTGACCATTTGTCAAAATGTTTGCTAAATATAATATCCCAGATGTCTGGGTCTTGCCATGTTTGGTACTTTATGTGGTTTAGGGTTTTTTATCCGTCCAGCATGTATTTGAGAAGCTGACACTTCCTCTCTCCCTCTCTCTCTCTCTCTCTCTCTCCCCCCCTCTCCCTCTCCACCATTTCTTTGTATGTATTTCTCTCATTATTAGCTAGATCCATATCCAGCTCTGAAAAGCCTGTAATACTGTTTTTATCATCCTTCTCAAGGGTAATCTTTATAAGAAAAGATTTCATTTTATTCTTGCTGCCACAGTGCAATTCATTCCATCAGCTGCTTAACGGGTACGCAGCACAACCACCTCCTTCATTTCTCTTTTCTGAATGTATGAATGTTTTCACACCAGTTAACCCTACCTTTCCTCCATTTTTTCTCTTTTCCTGCAGTGTCTGGTTTCATAACCTTTCCAAGAATGTCAGTCTCCTCACAAGTATAAAACAAACCTTTCATTTGTTTCCACCAACTCAGAACAGCGTTCCCAGATAGAATGCGTATGTTCTGGTGTATTCCTTAACCTGCAGCTGAAGTTTTGATACAAAACTGTATGATCACACCATATAGAGTTTCAAGTGGTTTTGGTGTTTTGAAGGGAGTAGAGGTTTTCTGAGACATTCCAATTTCTCTGACAATTACTGGCTTATACTTTTTTGCAAAAGTAATGTCAAACTTCATGAAAAGGTAGTGTACTGGTGTGTGCTTGAACATATTATAGCCATCAAGAAGTATCTTATTGCTTTTCAAACTCTTTAATCTTTTTATTCTGTTTTTCTGGACAGGAATAATCCCCATTCTTTCCTTCTTGGACTAGGTTTTCCCATCAGATTGAATAGTTTGTTGTCTATGGCAAGAACCTGGCTGCCTACTCTGATGTGAAGAGCAACCAGTGGCCTTTTTCTCCTTAATGTCAACTTCTTCTTCAGTCCTGAGTCTACCTCATGTACCTCTCACTTTCCATGAGACAGCACTCTTTTGGTTCTCTTTCATAACAAGCCTACATACTCCTCTCAGTAATGAGGCTCTAGTGATGCTCTGGTGCCAACAACAGACACATCTATTTCTCTTTGGTATTCTTTATTTTGCTCATTTTTCTTCTTGCTCTGCATCCTGCCTTTGACTATCTCTGCTCTCTGAAGCAATCTCCTATTGTTCCTGGATACTGTCTCTGAAGGGTTGTATTATCTCACTGTCTACTCACTGTAGACTAGTTCTTTGCTTCATCTCTGTTGAAGGCAGAGCACCTGCAGAGAGATGCAGACAAATTAGAGAGATGGGTAGTCATGGTTGTGTGAATTTTAACAAGGGCAAGTGTCAGATTCTGCACCAGGTGCAGAGCAACTCTGGATGTACAGACTGGGGAACAAGAGGCCAGAGAGCAGTGCCATGGAAAGGGACTTGGGGGTCCTGGTCAATGGCAAGTTAAACACGAGTCAGCAGTGCCTGGGCAGCCAGGAGGCCCAACCCTGTCCTGGGGTGCATCAGGCACAGCATTGCCAGCCGGGCAAGGGAGGGGCTTGTGCCGCTCTGCTCTGCACTGGGGCAGCCTCACCTTGAGTGCTGGGAGCATCTTTGGGTGACACAACATAAAAGAAGATATTAGGAAGTGTCCAAAGGAGACCAACAAGAATGCTGCAGGTCCTTAAGGAGAAGCCATACACGGAGCAGCTGAGGTCACTTGGTCTGTTCAGCCGGGAGGAGACTGAGGAAAGACCTTATCACAGCCTACAGCTTCCTCATGAGGGGCAGTGCAGGGGCAGGCATTGATCTCTTCTCTGTGGTGAGCAGAGACAGTACCCAAGTGAACACCATGAAGCTGAGTCACAGAAGATTTAGGCTGGATATCAGGAAAAATTTCTTCACCCAGAGAGTGGCTGGGCTATGGAACAAGCTTCCCAGGGAAGTGGTCACAGAACCAAGCCTGACAGAGTTCAATCAGCATTTGGACAATGCTCTTAGGTACATTATGTGATTCTTGGGGATGGTGCTGTGCAGGTCCAGGAACTGGACTTGATGATCCTTGCGGGTTTCTTTCTACCCAGGATGTTCTGTGATCCTATGACTCTTCCAATTCCATTGTATCAGGCTGCTAACTCTTCCTTAACAGAATGAGACTGCTCCAGTGGCTGAGTTCCCTTGCACATAG
Organism: Dasyornis broadbenti; assembly: GCA_013397935.1. NCBI lineage: Eukaryota > Metazoa > Chordata > Aves > Passeriformes > Dasyornithidae > Dasyornis > Dasyornis broadbenti. The sequence continues at coordinate 1,652,941 of VZRN01000659.1, read as the reverse complement.
CCAGGCATTTTCTTCAAAGGTAGATGATGCCACTGTTCCCCCTTCTTTTAAACAGACTTTCCTTTTGGGTCCTTTTGCATGCCAGGTATCTGCAAATCATCTCTGCTTTCTATCGCATCACTAAAATTTTATTGGAAGCCTATTGTTGCCTTCTCTTCTATGTTCAGGGCCTGAAACCTCTCCAGAAGCTCTGTCAGGAAATAATCTTGTATAAAGAATCAGCTTTAAAATGATGCTAATCTTACAAGTCTAACATCCAGCCACCTCCATGGCCTATGTCATGTTTGATATTTCCTTTGCTAGTGGTATAGCAGCCCTCTCCATCCACCTTAACCTTTCCTAACATAGTAAAAACCCCAAATCCCATTTTTCTCTCTGACTTTCCTAACTCATAAACAAACTCATGGTTGTTGCCCAGTTGACAGATTACCCTGTATGCAGTTTTTAAAAAGCTTTATATTGAGTCAGTCCTGCCCATAAATTGTCTGAGATATTATGAGCTTTGTATTCCTTAAGTTTCTCCAAGCTCAAAAAAAGATAAAAAATAAAAAATCACTCACTCTCCCACGATCATCATCAAAATGTTCTACAAAAGAGAAACTCCTTCTCAATCAAATGGCAAATTAAGCTGACACGAAATAAAATCTTCCCTAACAACAAGATTAGAAGCTCTGCCTTAGCTGATAATATTTGTGGCAACTAGCCATGATTTTTTAGAATTAGCAAAACAACTCAGTGTTCTAGGCTGAAGAGAAAGCACAGAGCAGATTAGCCATTCTTGCAATATGGCACAGTAACAAAAAGCTGAATATGATCTGAATTCAATGCAGAAGTTTTACCTTATGGAACAAAGGCAAACGTTTTTATCCTCTGATTGTGTTAGCACAGTGTTGTGTGTGGTTCTGAAAATGTCATTACTTTATAGCAGGAAAACTTCTTTTAAAGACCAGAAAAAAATTATCCAAAATTAGAAAATTTCATACACATGAAACATCTTAAAATACTTAAATATGTACTTCCTTACACAGTGATGATGACCCATAAAGTTCTACAACAGCAGGTGATGAGTAAGAAATCTTGGTATAAACTGAAGAAAGTATCCATTTAATGAAAAAGCATTGCGTTTATTTCAGTCTGATAGTAGCTACATGTTACAGGAAGACTAGTGCCAAATATAAAAAATAGTAGGGTCATATTGATTCAGAGTTTTCATCAATCTAGTCATCAAATTTAGAGTATTTCATCAGTCTAACAGTAGGAAAATTATACCCTTAAAATCGATGCTTCAGTTAGATAGTGAATATCAACCTTTTGTCTTTCAAGATATAATAGGGAAAATCCACTTATCGCTTTGATCAATCATGAGTGACTAGTCTTTTTTTACTGAAGTCTTTGAAAATCCATCTGTATAACTTTCATTATGGTGTTAATACCTTCCAGGCTTTAAACAGATTGTGGAAAAAAAAGAAGGAAGATATTTCTCAGTCCTCAATACCATCAAATGCATTGTGCTTATAAGTAATAACTTAAGAAAAATAGCTGGGAGGAATCACAGTCAAATAACATAGCAATAATACATTTTTAAACAATAATAATAAGAGAAATATTTGTCATTTTGAATTTTTGCAAGGCTGTTTTAGAATAATATAGGAAGATCTCTGTTAAGAAGATTAGAGCTTTAAATGTTCTTACCACAGAGATCCATTAATAGTTAGGGTAGAAACACAGGTGGCTTTGCTGGGCTCCAGATTTTTTTTCATTCTAGCCCATGAGACAGAGAATTTGCTGTCAAATTTGACAAAAAAAAAAAAACAAACAACCCTACTCTTTAACCTAAGAGGGCTCAGGTTTTTTCTTCTAAATAAAAGAAAACAACCTTAATGGAATAGTCAGCATTTTCAGAACAGCTGAAAATAAAAGAGAACTTGGAAAAGGAGAAGTTAGGCAACAATATGCATCACAAAGAAGTGAACATAACCTATCCAGTGTCATTTTTCAAGCATAAGAAATTGAAGAACATAGACTTTACTGCCTGTGTCTGTCTGCAGCCCTGAGAGACTGTGCATAGCCCCTGTGAAAAAACTACTTGGGCTGTGGTGTTAGTGATATTAAAACCTAAGAATATACTGATGTGCTAGCTAATTAAATTAAAACTAATTCACATACCTCTGAAATGATACCAGGAGTCTTCAATGATAGTGTTGATATGTCTTAGGTTAAAAGATGAAGCAAGTGGGATTAATTCAATCTTATGTGAGCGCAATGATATTTGGACCTTCCAGCTCCATGGGTGGAAATCAGTACAGTGACCTGGCAAAACCAGGCCTGCACAAAAATAACACATCTGGAAAATGCCCAAGCTGACAATCTGCCTTAAAATAATAAGCTGACTAAAAGGTGGCTATGAAAAATGTAAGAGCTGAAGACCACAGTCTTCAAAGCAGAAAAAGATGAAAAAGAAACTACCTCAGGAGGAAAAAATGTTTCTTTAATGGTGACTTGGGACAACACTAGCAAGCCCTGATTGCCTTAGACTCACTGCTTTCCTTCTTTGTTTTCACAGGAAATATGTCAATGTGAGAACTAAGCTGGAACTTGAGTAAAGACCTTGAGGTATGGCCCCTGGAAAAGACAGTATCAGTGCTAGCAGACGTGAGTGAATTATCCACTGCTAAACAGAGATGAAGGATTTTATCTGCTTATTATGGGCAAGTACTGATAAATGATTGTGTAATTAAAATGGAAATTGAGTCCTGAGCTGCACTGGCTGGGATGTGAAAAGGGAAGCTGAGGTGGTGAGAGTCCTCATGCTCTGGTGGCAGGCACAAGGTTGCACATCTCTGCTTCCAGCTCTCAGCATCCAAGTCAATCAGCTGATCATCCTCCCCTCCTTAATCCCCCCATTGCTTGCATTGAGACCTGCACACACTAAACGAGCAAAATGTTAACAGCAACAAGAGGTTTGCCACATGGCCTCAAGTCTGATAATTCAGTTACCCTGGTATAGTGACCAGACAGCAGTGCTAATTCAGGGGAACCCACTTCAGAATTTCTCAGGAACACAGACAGTCCCATTTGTGTACTAAAGAAAAGGAAAATGGAAGTTTGAGAGGAAATGTATGGTAAAAGAAAACTATTTACAATAAAGTAAGTGCCTGATATAAATAACATATATAGTAGTAATGTTGTTATAATAGTGACAGTCTAAGGATATAAGACAAGCTAGGTTTACAGAGAGGGGTAATAGCTTTTACTGGACCAGTGAGGTCATTGGAATAAAAAAAAAAACAGGAAACTTTTCAAGCTCTTCTTCACTTTGGAATTTGGTAATTGGCATGCAAACTGAACCATTGCAAAGATAATTGCATGAGCTATGTCTGAGAAATTGGTCTCATCAATCATTAACCAGAGTTACCAAAAATACACACTCTTCATAGGTAGGAAGAAGGGAAGCTGTAGAGATCTTCTATCACTGCTTAGAAGCTGTTCACACACTCCAGAAATCCCTAATAACTCAATTGATTTAAACCTCAAATTCAGCCCGGCTGAAAGCCCAGTCTTTAAAGCTTAATAACACTGGAAATGTCTCTACATATTTTTATAAAATTTCCACACATGAATTACTCAGTCACTTTCTATCATATGAAGAATATCAACAGGTTATTACTCCGCCCAGCCCCCAGTCAGACATTACCTTTTCTCACTCTCAGCTGGACCAAAGAGTTACTAACACTGAGAAGCAATTGGCCATCATCTGGCTGAATGCCAGATCCTAAAAACAGAGCTAGCAGGGATGCTAAAAAGCAGGATGTGGAACATGAACTGGGGAAGAAGTATGTGGTTGTGAAATTTCTTTATGGACAGAATAAAACAGGACAGTGGGGGAAGATAAAGGAAGCAACTGGAAGTGTGGGTTGAGAATGTGTAATGGACAGCCATGCTGAGAGGTATCCCAGATCAGAGCAATTGGATAGAGGTAGCATGGAAAAACACTTGGTTCTGACAGTGGTCTAGGCGTCTGCATGAGACCATGGTTCCCAGCTAATAAATCCTGCCAGTCAGCTCATCACTGCCTGGTTCTGAGCTACTGTGGTCTCCACTATCGAAAATGTTACAGTACAGTCTTCCAGCGTTCCAGTATAGGCATCAAAGATATTTGTCTGGAAATGAATATTATAAAGTTAAGCAGGGGGAAAGGATTGCTTTGGAAATGCTGACTGCTCAGAAGTTCAATCTTTATCCTATAGCCTATATGGTCTCTACAGGAAGAAGATAGCTATCTTTATCCTCCTTCCCTTCCATGTTCTTCCTTCTTTCTTTGGACCTACATGTCCAAGATGTGTGTGGGGAAGATGTCCAAGATGTATATGAGGAACTTTATGGATGCTGATGATTTTAGTGCTTGCTAGTTGTGACATAGAAATAAGTGCTGTCCCTTTGCAGGGAGGAGGGTGGAATGCTCCTGAGCTGGAGCTGATACTGGACATGGTAGAGATGCATCCATGGAAACAACAGAGCAATTCTGCTCCTCAGATCTGCTGTCACATTTCACTGCACCATGTAAGAACAGGGAAAAGTTTCTCATTATAAAATATCTTTCTCAATCAGAAGAGTGAGATGAAAGCAACACAGGATGAATCTAAGAGAGATTCACAGGGAGGTGTTTTGTGTCTTTCATAAGGTGTGGAGTGGCTGAGCACTACATGGTAGAGACTCCATTTTCACCCTTGAACTCATAAAGAACATTTTATGGTCAAAGTGAGGGAAACAAAGTGATGGTACATGAGTGTTAATTTTCAGCATATGGGAATAAAAAATAAAAATCCACTCCAATACACATCTGTGCTGGAGGGAAAAGTGTTGACTGACTTCTGATCATTTGCTTGTTTTATTCTGTGTGTTAAAAGTATTTTCTTGACCTACTTCAGTGGAAGTACAGACATCTTGGTTTGATCCTTATTTCTATAATTTCCAGTGTCAGTGCAGCCCACTGTTACAATTATCACCAATTTTTAGGGTGATTTCTTGGCTAAGAAAATTCAGTGAAATGTGAAATTTAAGCCTTTATGTTAGACTGAAATCGTCCTAAATTTAGGGAAGTAGAGACTGCTTAAAGAAGGGTGAATTTTTTTACTTGCATAATGTTTGTCACTGGAACAATCTTGGTACAGGCCCAAAACATGTAAGCATTAGTGTCAGGCACATCCATGGAAAACTGAAACCTGCATAGTATTATAAAGTGATAAACTGGCAGGAGAGGTTTCATAACCTCTCTTTAGAACACTTTCTTCACTCAGAAATGCAATTTGGAAAATTAATAACTTGTAACAAATACTTGCCAAGCTGCACCAGGATCTAAATGGCCTGTTGTGCTCTATACTGTTGAGTCACATGGAGTAACAACGGCGTGGTGCAAAATGACTCTAATGAAATGCCTCCAGGAAGACTTTGACATTTTTGGTATGCTTTTCATCTTGCAGAAGCAACAGACAATGGTGCCTACAAATTATTTCTTCACACATTTTTATTGCTACTGTGTCTGCAAGTGTGTTAATATTTTTTAATAACTGTCATTTAATCTTAACTGGTTTATCCACATTGATTGTGCAAAATACCATAACTTTAAGAAGTGCCTGCATTGAGAATTAAGACTGTAAGGACTAGGGCCTTTTATTGTGCAAATGACCTGTGAAGAATATAATTCCTAGGAGAAGGTGTATAGATTACCTTCAGATCAGTTTTTCAATAATGAATACAAAATAAATACCTTAAAATAAATAAATAAATAGAAAATATTTTACTTGCTCTGCACTCACAATGTGTATCTGAGTACAACTGTTTCCTAAATCACACTGAAGAGGCAGAGATGAGGGAAAGAGGGGAAAACAAACAGCCTTTGAGTTTCCTTAGACCATAAATACAGCGTATTTATGCATTACTAGTCAATCTTTAGCAGTTATAAACAGGACTTGTTCCACAAAAGTTACCGCTTCTCCTGAAGGCATTGCTGGTGTGCTGATGGTGTTCCCTGGCCCAACAGGGAGCAGGATCAATTCATGCTAAGAGCTCACAGTAACCCATGTACAATTGTGGCAAAACAGAAAAATCGCCTCAGAAATGAACTTGGTGTGCAGCTGTTGGTACTTGCATGGTGCCTGGTACCTATTTACTGCTATCACTGTGGAGATACCAAATGTTTTCAGAAATTTCTTACATCTGTCATTCTGAAACAGACTCTCAGCTGCAGTTCAGCCATCAGCTGCTTCCCTGCCACCACCACCATTTCCTCTACTGCTGCCTCAAGTCCTTCCAGTGACCCACATGGGTAAGCTGGCTTCTCTGACTCTTCCAGTATTGTATCTAAAATGACACCACCAACCTCCTTTTCTACACCGGGAATACATGAGGTTCTCCATCTGCATGGCATGTCAAATCTTATGGTCAGCACCCCTGTCTGCTGACAGTCTTGTAATCAGGCTTCTTGTTAAGAGGACAGAGATATTTCCCTAACCTTCAGACTGTGACAGACTGTGGCTGTGCGTGGGTGCAGAGCAATATTCAGGAAGCTGTGTCTTGGAAATATGAGCACTCGAGGAATACACTGGGATCCAAAGGAAAGAAGAGATACTTGGAGGCAGCAGAGTTCAGTTACAGACTTCAGGAGCCATGGCCACTACCTAGAAGGAATGCAGCTGCTCAGGAAGAATAGTGCTGCTTCCCAGAAATGCTATTGTGTCAAAGCAAAAGTGAGTGAATGCAGGTCACTAGCTGAGGAGAAGGGCTGGGCTTTTTATTTTCAAAGTTCTTAAAAAGTCTGACTTCTTCAGACACCTGCTTTCATGCCTTCATGCAATCTGACAGCTCGAATCCTTCAGTAAGTAGACCTGTAATCTCTTTTGAATATGCTTTTATACTTTAAACCAAGGCAATGAGAAGAAGAGGATATTTAGGTCCCTGCTTTATTTAGCCTCACATTCTTGTCACTTCTTTGAAATTGGTTATACCTTTTTGCCAGGTTACCTTTCATCTTCTCAACCACTATAAAATTTCAGTCAAAATAGCTGAAATCACTCAAACGGTTCTGAGATGACATAAAATCCCTTTAAACAGAGGTTAAAAAATCTTAGCTTCTCTATTTCCATATATGCATCATTTTGATGCATGAAAAACATAATGCACACTATGACTTTTAACGTGATGTATCCTTTTCTCCATTTTGGTTTCAGTCTGCGACCCCCATATTTAAGGACCTTTGTATTTGGCTGCCTTAGTATCTGTAATGGGTAAAGTTCTGCAGCACCTCTGAATTGTTTTTCAGTTTTGTCCTTGTGTGGTGTCAGTTCTTTGTTGCTAAACCAGATTTACACAGAGACTGTGACAGTAACAGCAGCAGCCTGTAATCTGTCAAGTCTGTCTGAGACGTCCTTCAGTTGCCTTTGTAAATTTAGTGCATCTGTATAAAGCCCCTTGTGTAAAATGTACGTTCTGGTTTTGATCAAGTCCTCCATATGCTCACAGCAAATTTCAAGACACTTCTGGTAGTGGTATGCAAATGCAGAGACAGATTCAAGGCGTTTTGATACATCTCTTTGTGTCCTTTTGCTGCTGCAGTAATTGCTTTGCACTTCTCATTTTTTGTGGTATATTGATGATAATGTTAACATGGGAAAAGGCTGTAACACTCCTGGTTTCTACTTTTCAGTGTCTTTTATGGCAGAATCACCAAGTGGCCCTCTCATGCTTGGTTTTTTTTTTTTTTTTTTTTTTTTTTTTTTTTTTTTTTTTTTTTTTTTGAAGATTTTGAAGAATCAATTCTTAGTTTTACAGTTGAAATTTTGTCTCCTTTTCTGGAAAATTTGGTTCAAGAATTGCAAATGTAGGTAAGATAATGGTTAAAAAATGTCTGTCTGTGTCTTTAATTGTTTTCTTTTCCTATTCTCCTATTTCAAACATTTGAGGAAATGACAGAAGGGAACTATCCAGGTTTTGACTATTTTTGAAAGAAATGTATGTATACTCTTTTCCATAAAGCTAAGAAATGTTGGGCTACTGTCCACCATCTACTAAATAGAATGACTCCCAACAAAGCAATTTGCTCTCTGCTGGGTTGTCCAACCTCCTAATATCTGACAGATATCTTACTTAGGAAACACACTTAGAACACTGCTGAATGAGGAGCCACCACCAGGAAGTTGTAAATAAACATTGATATACAGGACAAACCCCATCTTCTTGTCTTCAAGATTCACCTCTTGAAGTTGGAGTTAGACACAAAACCCATTTATTTTTTATAAAACACAGCTGGGCAATGTAGCTGTGACATTTCCTTCTTGTACTTTTCTGGTGAGGAGTTAAGAACATTCCTTTTGCATGTACCAGGGACTGGTTACACACCTATGACTTTGGAAAGTGCAGCTGACAGGAAGTGACTTCCAGCTGCCAAGACAGTGCTCCACTGCCAAGCAAAGGACATCTTTGCACGTACCTTCCTTTTTTTTTCTGTTAAAACTCCTTTTGTTATAATACATTCACAGTAGTCTGAGGTTCCAGGCTGTAATTCCAGTCTCACCTGTGTTTTAAGACCCTGTCTGATAGGTGTACCCCCTAAACCCCCTATGGTTACATATGGAAATTGCAGGAATAAGTACCTTTTGAATTCCATCAAGTTGGACAAGTCTTAGATATGACTTGTGGAAAACAGTGACAAAACCTACCTGCTATCAATGTCTCAGAGGAGGTGCAACAAACCCCACCATCCTTTGTCATCATGGACAGAAAATCTACCTTAGGGTGAGCCAGGCACTTTGCTTCCCCATGTTCTTCAAGCAGACAACTCAGTGGCCCCTTATTGGGGAGTGCTTAAGATTTTATAGCTCTCCGCCAGCAGAATATCAAACACCGTGAATTTCTGGTGTGTCCAGAGAAAGGCAGCAGCTGCACAGGGTATTTCTAAGTTTTGTATTTGGGGGAGGATATATTAGGCCTGACATGTAAGTAAAAGATCTAGATCTATTTTTTTGATCCATTCTGAGCTTTTCACCCCGTCTTCAGTTTTAAGCATACAAATAAGGAACATATGTCCTCATTCTTAGCAGGTAATATTAAGCATGCATGTGTGGTGTTTCTCACTGATCACTGATTACAGTAAAAAGTGTTGCAATCATGCATCAATTGTGCATGGATCCAACACTGAAAACTATCAATAAAACAACTTATCATGTTTACACTACATTGGAGCCCTGTATGTTTGCTTATGCCTCAAAATCTCCAGAGCAGTTATGATGCCAAGTGAGTCCAGCCAGTTTGGGCACCATTAGGTAAGTAATTTTTCCCTGAGAGGATTACCAGGAAATCCACCAGTGTCTTCTTGGTTTTAGGTTTTAAGGATAGCTAAGATCTCCATTCATAGCCTGAAATAAAAGTGCAAAGTTTTAGTGTCAAAACCATTACAAATCTCTCATTTGCTTTCATAAATGTGAAAAGTGACACTTATCTTTCCCCAAAAGTAAAATGAAACTTAGTGTGCTACAAAATCTTTCCAGGAAGAGGAAAAACAATTTTACCTTTTTTTTTTTTTTTTTTTTTTT